>VWZV01008295.1:36800-64109 GCA_013397155.1 Irena cyanogastra | reverse complement strand
CCCGGCCGAGAGCCACCAGCGCCGAAGGGCCCGGCCGCGACTGGGCGGCGCCATCTTCCGGCCCTCAGAGGATCCCCGCCCCTGAAGAAACCCCGCCCCCTACATGGTCCCGCCTCTTCCTTGGGCCCCGCCTCTCAGAGTGGGCCACGCCCACGTGGAGTCACGCCCTCCGAGTTCTTAGACCACGCCCCTTGTGTGAGCCCCGCCCCTTTGGGGTGCTGCTCCCCCTGCCTCGCGGCGGGTGGTACCTTCCCCCNTGTGGAGAAATTCCTCCTAATGTCCAACCTAAACCTCCCCTTAAAACTGTCCTCTCGTCCTGTCGCTGTCTGCCTGGCAGCCGAGCCCGATCCCCTCCTGGCCACCACCCCCTGACAGGGAACTGCAGAGAGCCGGGAGCTGCCCCCGAGCCTCCTTGTGTCCAGGCCGAGCCCCCCAGCGCCCTCAGCCGCTCCTCACAGCCCTTGTGCTCCAGAGCCTTGCCCGGCTCCCTCCCGATCTCTGGGCAGGCTCCAGCACCTCAGGGTCCCTCTTGTCATGAGGGGCCCCACCCTGGGCGCTGCTGCACCGCCACCCAGTGTCCTTGTGCTCTACCCCACAGGTCTGGGCAGCTATGGGACACCGTGAGGCTGCCCTGGGTTCACTGCTGGCACAGCCTGCAGTTCTGGGTGCTCAATTACCAGTGCTCTGCAGACCCCCAGCTCTCAAAGTGCTGCTTGACCACTGGGAATCAACAAGACCTTGCAGGTGCCCGCTTTGAACATCCTAGAGAAGGAAGACATCTAGAATATCTGTTCCCGTTTGAGGATGTCACTAATTGACGGGTATTTGCAGTAATCCACAGTTAAGGCACGTGTTGGAAGCGATTTCTGTGGGTTGGTGTTGCAGCTGTGCCTTCTGGCTCCTGTGATCGGGAAAGAGGGCATTGAACAATTCTCACTAGAAATGGACTCATGTCTTCAACCAGATTTACTGCAGTAAATGAAAACATACATTTTGCAGTGGCTCTGCTATTTCTGACTCAATGCATTAAACCAATGACATCCTACTTTTTAATAATGTTTATCCTTTGCCCATTGCCTTCCATCAAGCATAGTGCATTTCCATGTGAAAATCATGTAGAGTGGCATAGCTCATCCTTAAAGTTTAGATCAGTTTACTCTTTCACTGTTTATATCTATTGCTTTTCTTCATTTGATTGAAAGTGCCAGAACAACTGCTTTCTGTTAGGGTATGACTTGCAAAAGGAGCATTGCTGTGCTATCTGGAAACAGAATTTCAAAATGAGCCTCAAGCAACAGACTTAGCGTCTACAAAGGCACTGATTTCATACTTTTGCATAATGTTTAAAGAAATCCCTGCAAGGAGCCATATGGTTTTGCAAAGAATCAGTTGATGAATGAGTGAATGAGTGCTGAGTTGTGTAACTCATTCATGATAGTCCCTTAGGCAAATCCCAGTGAGAGCCAGGCTATTTATTTATTTGTTAAAATCAAAGACAATTACATAAAATTGTGTTGGCTTAAATTGCTGAGTCTCCTTTTCACTTCTACTTTTTAATGAACATGGCAAATATCCACCATTCAATCATTTCCTTACTCCCTTAATCTGGACCAGCCTGATAAAAGGATGAAGAGTGCCTGAACACTAAAAAATTCATTCAGCTGCAAAAGTCACAAACCTCTGCACCTGCATTGATTTTTCCCAGCTGGTCTGGGCTGTTCCACAGAGGGGAACACAGACCACTGTGGAGTGCAGAGGCAGGGCTGAACACCAGCTGATATCCCTTCAGAGCCTCAGAGTTCCATGGGGTTTTTTTTGGTTTTTTTTTTTTTTTTTTTTTGTTTTGTTTTGTTTTGTTTTGTTTTGTTTTGTTTTGTTTACACCTGGTTTCAGCCAAGCTTGGGTCTGTAGTTTCATGTTATGGGGATTGTTGAATAAAGAAGTTACATTTCTTACATCTGTACTGAGACATCAGCAGGAGCAACACAGTGACACTTCGTGAGTTCTCTGAAGTGAGTGACACGTTGCAGGAGCACAGACCCTCCCAGAAACACTGTCCTGTCTGCCACCTCTCCAGAATACCCAGCTATCCTCGTTGGCAGGAGGCATTTGCAATGGGAGTGTTCTCCTACAGGAAGCTATCTCCAGACAGGACCAGTTGGTCCATCCAGAGGTCAACTTCACTTGGTCCAGTACCTTTGGCCAAACACATAGGCAAAGAAAAGCTCTGGAATTTTGTCCACTGACAATGATTTGGGTCTGAGTGTTCCTTACATGAAAGAACCATTTGTTCCATCACAAATTTAAAAGGTAAAACTGGTGACTCTAGGAAGGATTATTTCAGACTTTGTGCAATGTTAAATTGTCTGGTTTGTTTTTTTTATAAAAGAAACATCTCAGTAGGAGACAGTTCCACCATTCTTTGCCAAGGTTTGTTTTCCAGCTTTGCAATAAAGGAGAATGTCAGTCAAAAGGAAGCCCCCCTGAAGTTTTAAGATAGTTGTATTCAGCTTAATGGCATAAAATTAAAAAGGATTTCTTTCCCTGCCAAAATGGAACTTAGGCAAAAAAAGGCTTCCCTACACAAAATTTCGAGTTAAAATACTTTCATTTCAGGTCTGTAGATGCAGAAACATGATAAACACTTACAATAAAATGTCAGAGTTTGTGCCAAGTGGGTTGTAAAGAAAATGACCTTCTATGTGAGCTGAATAGATGCTGAACCAGCAGTTTGAGTTGAGCAAAAGGGTGACAGATATTTCAAAGCTCTGAACTATCATGTAAGGAGTAAAGAGTGTATTTAAACAGATGTTCTCAAAGGGGAAATAGCCTATTCATTAAAGCATCAATAATGCAACGCCAAAGGTGCTTGGTGACCTCCTCTAATTATGTGAAATAGTGACTGTGACAACACCACAGTCTACAGTAACATTTTATAATTCTGTCATAGGAGGAGATGAATGAACCTGCTCTGTGTGGTCTAGATCACTAATTAAATATCCACTTGTGGGCTGGATGGAGCAGCAATAGCTGTAGAACCATCACAAATCAAGGAGCACCTTCCTACACATTGCTTGTATTCATGTCTAGAATAATTTTAAAAAATGATCCCACAGCAATTCCTGAAACTGCACACCAATGGGGACACACTTGATTAGTATCAATGAGGGTAAATTGGTTTTTTCTTCACTGGAATATCTGTGCAGACTCAAAGTGGAGCTTAATGAGCATTTTTTTGTGTTAGACAATATATATCCACACCAGGAGTTAACATTTGCACATGAATGCACCCAAAAAAGACCAAGGCACACCTCACTGCACTGCACAGGGGTGTCTTTGAGGGTCAGGAGGATACCAGCCTTTAAGGCAGGACTCAGATCAGATGGTGCAGAAAAGGGGCAGCTTGAAGGTTGTTAACATGTAGAAAAGGAAACTGCAGAGGGAAAAAAGACCCCCAAGGCTACCAAAAGAGGAAATCTAGCCCAAATTCTGCACAAAGACCCTCTGATGCTAAATCATACAGAGACAGAAATGACACTTTCCTGCCTCTGTAAATACTGCTTTCAAACATTTGGTGTTAGCAGAAATTCCTTAATCAGCCTGAAGAGCCTGGTTTGGGTGTCACATTGACTCACCGATGGCACTGCTTAGCAGCTCCTGCTGCCTGATGGGTGCCTGAGCTGTCCCATCCTTGGAGAGCCTTAGGCTCAGCAGAGCTTCAGTCACTCAAGCTGCTTTCTCCAAATGAGGGACTGCATGGAGCTGTGGCTCAGATACCCAAATTAATTCCTTTTTTCTTTTTTTTTCCAAGGATGTGGAAAGGAGGGAGCTGCTCTGAAGCTGCTAAAAGCTGCAGTGCTGCCTGCAGTTCAAGGGGAATGAAGCCCACTCCCGATGAGGAGCTGCTGCCCCCGTTTCAGACAGGGTCTGCGTGTCTCACACCACTGCACAGGAGCTGTCTGCTCTGGGGTTTTCCCTTGCAGATTGCTCTGTCCTGTTCACACAGCAGGCAGCTTGGAGCCACAGTGACACTGCAGTCACTGGCTCACAGGAGTGACTCCTCATCCACCCATCTAAACCCACTGTCCCCTCAGCACCAGCACAGTGCCCAAAGGAGCCTGCTCTCAGCCTTCAGCCCTGTTTGGCATTGCCATTGTCTTTTATTTGCACTGAGCAAGAAAGCCTCATGGATCAAAACGAGCTTTTCCAGGGAATTTCTTTTAGTGTTTTGATAAAAGAATGTCTTATCTCTATGAAGAGATTATTTATACAGGTTGGCTTTTGCAGGCAGGAGGAAAGTCCCTGGCTTGAGGAGATTATGAGGTAGTTGGGACAAAAATAGGGTGCAAGGACCACAGTTTGAGAGGGAAGGAAATGTTGAAGTATAAATAAAAGGAAGAAAAATGTGTCTTGAAAAGCAGGAGGTAGCAACTCTTGTGAAGTGCCTGTAGCTATTTATTTATGCTTTTAAGGAGGTGTATTGCACTTCTGTGGCTCAGTACCCAAGCTGGAGCAGAATGGGAAAATACTTATTCCTATTTCATGTATTTGGACCCCTTTGCGTACTCTCAGTTTCTGCAGCAAGTGCATCACGACAGTTCCACTGGCCAACATTCTTTTACACTTTGTACTACTAGGATTCCTAAATGTTTCACAATTTCAATTGAGCCTCAGTACAGCTTGGAACGAAACTTGCAGGTGCAGCCAACACATAGGATCCCATCCCTTGAGCAGCAGCACCTCCTGCAGGGTGACCTCAGCGGTGTAACTCATGCACCCACCCCTATCCTGTGTTTCTGCTTGTCTCACCTGAGTGCTAAAAAGCCTCTTAATCATTCCTACTTTTCTCTTTGCACAAGTCATAGTGGTAAAATTATTTCAAATACTGAAAAAGCAGTATTTGTGGTGAACATTGCTTGGTAAACTGTACAAAAAATTCTCTTGGTATCCTTGACATCCAGTTCTGCTCCAGTGAATTCTAGTGAAGTATGGGGGTTATTTTTTTGAAATGTTTACTAAACTGGCAGTCAGTAGTTCCAAGTGGACAAGGTGTATTTATAGGGATAGTAGAAAAAACTGCACTGCCAGCACTGCTCTGAGCAGGGTGACTGTGAGAGCCTCTACTCAGCTGAAATCACAGAAGATACTCTGTCACTGCCTTTGTCACCACATTCCTGCATGCCACGAGAGGCACAGCCCCTGAGAGGCACGGCCTCCTGACTGCTGAGGGAAAAAGTTCTACATCTATTTAAAAAATATTTTATTTATTTAATAAAAAAACCAACCCCCCCCCCCCTAAAAAAAATACAAACAAACAAAACCAACCAAAACCCCAGACTCCCCTAAAGCTATGTCTTTTTATAGGGGAAGAAAATGTAATACTAGTTAAGCTCACAGAGCTATGAGAAATATACTTTTCAGATAAGTACATTTTCCAATGAGAAAAATGAAATTTATAAGCATGAGCTTAATTGCATAAGCATAATGTCGTTTTAAGGAGAGTGTCCCCGTGTCCCTGCCGGGGCTGCGGGCTCGGGGCTGCCCTGGGCGCAGCCCCCAGCAGGTGGCAATGCAGGAACACCTGTAGCCCGTCCAGCCGGGAAAGGCTGGGGCTGAGACCGCTGCTCCTGGGGAAAAGCCTCGCCTTGGAAATCCTGCTCGATGTTTCCAGCATCAACTACAAATCGTTTTCACTGTCAGCGAGAGATTCTTTTTGGTTTTAAACTGTAGGATTTGAGCTTACAGGCTTTGTAGCAGCAGCCTGTGGCAATGGTGTGGATGTGCCAGATCCAAAACCTTGGAGGTCATCTGGGAAAGTCATGGAATGGTTTATGTTGGAAAGGGTCCCCAAGATCATCAAGTCCAGCCATTAACCCAGCATTGTCAAGGCCATATGTGACAGATATTTAAATGTGGCACGTTGTATTTATCTGTAAATACATACACGCAGACACACACACATACATACATATATTTATACACATATAAAATGTCTCTTAAGAACCCCACTCACAACCCTTTTTCCCATATTCTGTTGCATCTTCCATCCCTGCACAAAGCCACATGGTTTCCAAGCCAGGAATAAATCTTGAAACAGATCTGAACCTTTAAACATAATCACAGTCTAACAATAAAATGGGCAAAGAAGAGATTTTGTTTGAATAAAGCTTTCCTGAGTATCACATCATAGAAACAATTTTAATGACAGTTTAAAAGAGAACACATCTCTGAGAAAGCACTGAAGGTGAGGGCATTTTTCGAGAAGAATGACTGTGTTTGTAGAGGTGAATGAATGGAGTAAACCAAAATATAGAAACAGAAAAATACAGAAACATTGAAAGTGTCTAATGGTACACTGCCTTTTTTCTAAATACACACACACACACACACACAAATACCCACCTAAAACAAATAAAACCAACCCCAACCCCCTAAAAAAAAACCCCAAAAACATCCCCTCCTCCCCAAACTGTAAAGCCAATCAAAAAAATCAATATGCAAGATATTTGAGCTTGCTAAGAAATCAATGAAAAAAGCTTGATTGCACTGAAAAGCTGAAAAAAAGAAAATTTTTTCCCGCTTCTTATTATAACTGTAAAACCTGTTCCTGTCAGAGAAGTGACTCTCCCTTGAAAAGCCAGTGCTGGTGAACTGAAATCACAACGGAGCTGCCAAAACGCTGCCCTGGGCACCATAACCACAGGTTGGGTGAAGTGGCTCCAGAGGAAATGATGGAAGTGCTGAGAGGTTCCATTACATGTGTGAAACACAGTGTAACTTTGCTTATAACAAACAAGGAATCCAAATTACCTGCCATCAGTATGGTTTGTCTCATCTCCAAATGCTTCTCTCACTGCTTGGACTCTGTTTTAAATGATACAATAAAAACTCTAGGGAACAAAATTTATCTGATGCAGAAATACACTGCATTGTCTCTTCAAAAGTATCACAGATCTTGAACTGCACGGGAATATTTTAACATCAATCCATATTCTGCATTTGCTGCATAGAAAAGCAGCAGTTCTTGCTATTTCAGAACCATCAGCAAATTTCAAACATGTCTCTATTATACAGAATCACACTGTGGGAACAGCAGGGTTAAACAGTTTCAGAGCAATAACAAAAAGCACTAAGTAGTTTAAGCTCTGTAGAATGTGTAAACTGCACAGCAAATACTAAAATTATATGCATTTTATAAAGTTCTTTAAAAATTCTGTGACATATAGGAAGATACAGGAACAAACTGCAGAAAAGAAATAGTTGCAATAGTGCCTACTAGTAAAGATTTAAATCAGTTTCAATTATTGCGGGGTAACTTGTTCATAAAATAAAATTTTCTTCAGGGAAAAATATCACATTAAATGATTCTGGGTATAGCAGTGAAAAACACAAGAAACAAAAGATGAATTCAAACTGGAAACCAGGCACATATTTTACCAGTGAGGAAACAGATTCTCTGTGTCATGATGATGTTTTTCTGACAGATGTGCTTGAACCAAACAGCCCTGGATTGCAAATAGTTTTGAGACTCGACATCCAAAATCAGGACACTGGAGATCTGTTGCCACTGGCTCTTTTGGAAGGCATTATGTTACAGAGAAGACTTTTTATACAAAACAGAGATGGCAGGACATGAAAAGCCTGGTGACTCAGACAGCAACTGTTAAAGCAGGACCTGGCTACTCGTGCTGTGGAGTTATCAGTGGGGACAGCACAGAAGGAGAGTGTTCTGCAAATAGAGTGTGAGAAAAAGGATGTTGTGTCTCTTTGAAGCATCCTTGATTTAAAAGTGACTACTGGAAGATTTCAAGACTCAATTAACTAAGGACAGAGAAGGGTGATAGGAAGGTTCCTCTAATGCTGGGAGCAGCCCCTCTAACTGCTTGGAGCAGATGAAGCTGTGAGTTGGCATTTTTAATCTTTGGTATTTTAACAGAACTGATCCATACTGATGTATTTAATGGGATTTGCACAAAGTTTTAGAACAGTCCAGAAACTTGTTCTATGAGACTTCATGTTTTAGCCTAGATCTTTTAGTATCTCTTCACCTGAGCATGATCTCCACCTATACCCTGAGGTGTTATTTTGAAATAATATTTTTTAAATAGCCACCCAAAGTTTCAGTGTCAAGCTCACTGGCCCAAAGATTCTTGGCTTCTTTGGCCAAGACAAAACTGGCACCAGCACTCTGATTTCTTTTCATGGTGTTCCTGGAAATACAAGATGTGAAGGGAAAAGGGAAAGAATTAAGCCAAACACTTTATTCAGATAAAAATTTACTCCAGCATCTCACACTCTCAAATGCAGAGATCACAGGTGATGTTATTATGGTTTCCCAGTGCAAAGAAATCAGTCATTATCCTTTGCTAATTGGTTTAGACTAAGGGAGGTATTTCTGGATGCAGCAGCTGCTAATCTACCTTCAGTAAAGAATTCTTAATTTTACCTCCTCAGAAGAAGGTTCCAGAGACACAGGGAGTATGTTTTGGCCAAGGGTCAGATAATTTCTCTCTTAACAGGGCAGGTGACGTTCTTTCCAATTACTATAAAAACTAGATGTGTCAAAGAAGGTCTGTTACTCACTGAAAGAGCAAACCAGCAATCCAGCTGTAGCCTGTGGGCCTTTCTCTATACCTGGTAGTTAAACTGAATCATTAGCTGTCCTGTAACACCAGCACCCTGTTTATTCACAGTTTTTTGAAGTAGGGTAATGCAGCACTGAAGCCAAATAGCTGGCAATGGATGCGACAGTGACATTCAAAGAAAACAGATGCCACAAAGCCTGGATCATCAGAGGGTATGTATATCTGAGATCAACATTTGCAAAGTGCTGCTGGAAAAGAAAAGCCAGCAGATTTGCATCAGCAGCATCAATTCTTATCTGTTCTTCCCTGTCTGACCGTCTAACAAGACAGGATCACTCACTCCATGGTGTTCGTCCCATTCCAGGGTTGTTCCTCCTGGAGCTGGCTGTGCCTCAGCTCCCACACACAGAGGTTGGCAGCGAAGCTGCTCCAGGCACCTTCTGTACCCAGAGGATGGACAAGTTGCAAATGCCCTGAGGGCAAGATCCATTTACAGATGCCAAACCTGCTTGGCTCAAGCCTCATGCTGACTCCAGGAAAGAGCCAGAAAGCAGGCTGGAATATTCCTGAGACAGAAGTGTGGCACTGTACTCAGCTGATCAGAGCTGGGGGTTACCCTCCCCTCCATAGCAGACCTCCCCACTCTGCTCAGGTGTCTGCAGCTGGCACAGACAGCACAAACTGCTGCTGGTGCTTCCCTCACTCCAACAGCTGCCCAAAGAGGTGCTCTCCTCATGCATCCCCAGGACCCAGCCTGAATTCTTCTCCATTTCCTCATGGAAGTCAGCCCTGTAAACCGATGTTCCTTATGGCCACAAATAGGAACAAATAATTCCATGAGCTCCTGTGCACAGAGAAGCAGGACAATGAGACAGTGACTTGAGTGTGCAGGGTTTGAAATAGAAAATCGTGTCCCAATTCTCATGGAGAAAGAGCCTCTTCCCCCATACCACTGATCAAAACAGCTTCCGCCGAGGAGCCACCTCAAAAGGAGGGGGGTGAGCAACAAGCAGCCAGGGGTTCAAGCCCTGCCTGCTGGGTTTCTGCTGTCCCAGAGCAGTTCTGCCGGCAGGGCACAGAACTGGTTCCAGTGGAGGTGTTAGCTGGGGAATACAGCATGATGGCAGGATGATGCCCTTCCTGGCAGGAATTAATACAAGGTTTTCCTTAATGACTGCACCAGGGCAACTTGAGCTTCTCTAAGATCAATTTCCCCCTGAGCCCTCCAGTACTTAATAAAATATTTCTCTGGTTTGCATCCCTAAAGCTGCTGCTTGAAAGAGGAGACATCTCCATAGGGGGCATGCATGGGCACCCCGAAGAACTTCCCACAGCTCTGCCTCTGGCTCTTCTGAGCAATTTGTCTTGCTGTGGTTTGCAAAGAAAGAAACGTAAACTGTCAACTGGTTTATTATCTGTTTATTTCCTTTTGGAGAATTTGTCTATATGATCCTGCTTAATCTCCATGGGTGGGGAACAAAATATTTAAGTTAGTTAAAGATCTTTTTGTCCTGAAGTGAATAGACCTTATAATCTTTTTCTTCTCATTCTTCCTTCTGGCTCTGTCAGGAAAAAGTCCTGGCTGGGAATGCAGATGATCTCCCTGGGAAAATATGCTCCTCGGCTCTGTGGGGTAGGTATAACTATTTCCTTAAATGCACAACATAAAACCTCATCTTATGGGATAGGAAATAATGTCAAAGGGGTAGGTACAGATGTTATCCCCCACTTAACCAGCTTTAGTTTTCCATTTTAGTTTGGGGAACTGAACAGCTCAGTGATTTCTCTGCTCCAGCTGCAGTGTAAGAGATATGACCTGAACACCCAGGACTGTGCTCCAGCTTCCAGCACAGCAGCACTGGAGCCCTCTGCGGCCCCAACACCAGAAGGATCTGAACTTGCTGGAGCGAGTCCAGAGGAGGCCACAGAGGTGATCAGAGGGCTGGAGCCCCTCTGCTGTGGAGACAGGCTGAGACAGCTGGGGATGTTCAGCCTGGAGAAGGCTTTGGGGAGATCTTCCTGCACCTTCCAGAACCTAAAGCGGCTACAAGGAAGCTGGAGAGGGACTTTTGACAAGGCCATGGAGTGACAGGACAAGGGGCAGTGGCTTCAAACCGGCAGAGGGCAGGGTTAGATTGGATATAGGAAAGAAATTCTTTACTGTGAGGGTGGGGAGGCCCTGGCACAGCGTGCCCAGAGCTGCAGTGTCTGCCCCTTCCCTAGCAGTGTCCAAGGTCAGGCTGGGCAGGACTTGGAGCACCCTGGGATAGTGGAAGGTGTCCCTGCCCATGGCAAGGGGCTGGAATGAGATGATCTGTAAGCTCGCTTCCAACCCAAACCATTCTGATTCTACAGGATACGATTCCCAGACTGGATACTAGAGCAGCTTCTTTCCATTAGAGCTGAACAATTAACAATCCCAGGAGACTGATCACTTGTTTTCTATAACAGGCACAGTTTTTTTTCACTTCCATGTTGCTAAGTTATTTCTGGTTTCCTGAGTGCATCTCCCTCTCCCCGCCGCCCACCCATGTCGCACATTCCCATCTTTATTAGGAGCAAGCAGCAAGGTGCTGGGTGCAGTTTTGTAACCAAGTCTGGATCTCTATCACACAGTACTTCCATGTTAATTTTTTCTTCTTTCACTTTTAAAAGCTTCAGTTATTTTATTATCTTTGAAAGGTAACTGGATGATAACATTTCTTAACTCTACCCTGATGCTTGATCTCATTTTTAATGAGCTAAACCAAACAGCTTTTCTTGTTCAGCGGTCCTTTCTGTTTCTTGTTGTTCTGCTATTTCCTATTGTTCTTCTTGTGGTGCTACTTATCCTACAGCTGATTTCCTCTGGCTTAGGATACAGATCTCTGATAATTGTAACATGATCAAATAGCGGGATTTTATGGTGTAGCTGAAAATACCTGATTCACAACTGTGAGATCCTCAGTGAAATAAACTTGTTGCCAGCTAGCAATGAGGACTGATTTTATTTTTGATGTTAAGAACTTCCATGTACAGTTTCAGAACTTCAGTTCAAACTGAGATCAGGACTACATCTCTTAGGATTTTTTTTTCAATGCCTAGTTCTCAAACAACTTCTCACAAAAGCCAGCTGTAAGGTAGAACTGCTTTGTGCTCTCTCTACAGCTGCTGTGCCAAAAACATTTTCAGCCCTCACATCCAACAGTAACTGAACTGTAACTTCTTGCTCCCTCTCACTGGCCTTGATTGCAAATTTTTTCTCCCTGACTGTGCCAGAGATACTTCTACATACAGAACTTACCTAGCTCTAAGAGGATGTGTTAGTAAAGAGATAAGAAATTCTGCTGTCCTGCTCTGCCCATCCTACATCTCCTTCTAAAACAAAGAGAAAGTTGGGCTCCTGAAAACTTCTCAGAGCTTAGCTAACAGTGCCAAGTCTTTAAAATAAATGATTGAATTAAGAAAAATGCTGCCTTTCAGTGTGGCTGATGCACGATGCAGAACCAACCAGACACTGAATCTTTGGAAAAGCATAATGGCATGGAGATCCTGGTGAATATCTGACCCCTGTCATCATCAAACCAGGAATAGATTCAGTGACTAGAGGAAACTACTGGAAACTAGTTTCTCTGTTCAAGGATGAGATGAAGATCAGACTCGACCAACTATTGTGTGCATCTGGGCTGGGCTTTATTTGGTGTTCAGAATACCTCATTATGGAACAAGAAAACACAGGATGGAAAAGTTTTAAATACTCGTTTTGTTGTATCAAGTGACCTCTATCATGTCACAGGACACCCAGTGCACATTGTCACAGTGTGGGTCTCAAGCACCCTCAATAAAAGTTTTTAGTGTGCTTCCCAACGCACTCTGCTCAGGCTACCTGGGGCTGATAAAAAAGCAAGACAGAGTATCCCTTTTATTTTTTTTTCTGAATAGTGGTCCATTGTGCATGTTCAAAGGCTTCTTTTTGGCAGATTTCCAGCTGTAATTTTCTCATTCTTCCTGTCCTAAATAATATAATCTTTTTTTTTTTCCCCCAAGGAGTAATTTTATTACTGAGCAGGAAAGGCCATGCTTATATTAAAAAAAAAAAAACACCAAACCCTTACCACTTCATCAGTCTTTAAAGCTTGCAGGAAAATGTTTTGCCTGAGTTTGGTATCAGCTTTGCTATTTCCTACCTACAAAATGTTGTGACCTCAGCATCCTGAACCCTTCTCAGCCTGGAAGATAATGGAAGCTGAAACAGGTACAAAAAACCCCCAGGGCACTGTGAAGAATTACCAGTATCTCTCTTTTTGCAATACTGGAAAACCTTCAGCATTTAGACTAGGGCTTTGGACCACAACAAACAGAAGAGAAGGTTAAGGCAATTCTCATCCTTGGTGTAACTGTGGCAATCAGAGTAACCTGTCCTGATCACAACCGGACAAACTGTTCCCTTCAAACAGGAACACCGCAACTGAAATCCAGAGCCTTGTTGAATTGCCTGGCAAGACTGAAAAAACTTCACAGTGAAGAATAGTGTTAATTCCCAGCTCAGCCAGATTATGAGAGGAAAGAGTCTTTGCTTTACTAGAGAGCTTCTACCATCTCAAATAACTTCATACTTAACTCTGAGTCACCTGCTGCTCTTGGTTTGACGTCTGTGGCCACCTGTGAGATGAGCTGTGAAACAACACCTCTGTTGGATCGGGAGCTCAAGGCTGCACTGAGCAGCCAGGGAATGCAAACCAGAGATCACAGCTGCACCAAAGCAGCACAGACTGCCACCATTTCTGACCCTCATACAGCTGGAGGCTTCCAAAGCCATGGCAGAGCAGGTCTGAGAGCAGCCCAGCAGTTTAGAAGGGCCAGGCAGGAGGCTACAGCTGCAGTCAGAATGGGTTGTGTGACTGCAGATTTCCAAAGTGAGCAATCAGAGCTAACAAACAGCTGAAGCTCCCCTACGCTCCTTCTGGAACACTCCCTTTAACACACCATCAGGGACTGGGTCCTCATGTTGGCACCTGGCCCTCTGGAATCACACCTCCCAAAAATGGAGGCCCTCCTTGTAGGACAGCTGTTCTCTTCTCCTCCCATCCCAAACTAGGTTTTTTTGGAGAGCGTGGGTTTCTCCATCACTCTGCTCAGGTCACAGAAATCAAAAAAGGCTGGTCTCAAGAAACCACAGTTCTAACTGGTATTTAAGAGACGCAAAACCAACAATTTCCATGCCCTACAATTGTTGTGCATTTACCACAGTCCCTCAGGTCCAACATAAATCTACTGCTTCTTTCCTGCTTTAGCCTTTTATGAATTCCTGTAAAGCAGGGAAAAGTGAGGTTGCCATGCTCAAAGGTATGCTTGCCCTTCTGCAGGGATGGTGTAAATAGTGTTCCAAAGAAATAGAAGTGCTGTTTCATGTGGGTTTGAGCAACACTGCTCCTCAGGGTGACATCCTCCCCCTCTCTGAGTTGAGGGTGCTCCAGTTACACAGTAACTGCTCTCTTCCTTTCTCCTTGCCCCCAGGAGAAAGGAAGAGAACAGTTACTGCTTAACTGAAAGCAAATTACTCCAGTTACTAAGGTAAGTTCTCAGCATCTGGCTCCACCTACTCTTGGTACATTGCATTTGTTCTAAGGAATCATTAAATGTGCCACTTCAGAAAATGCCCAGAGAACAGAGCCTTCCTTTCCAGCAGTGAGTGCAGAGCACTGGCCCATGCCAAGCTGGCAGCACTGCACTGGTCCAGACACACCTGTTCTGAAGCATCAGTAAGCGATGCCTACTGAAAATGAACCTTTTCAGACACACCTCCCTGGAAATCCCATGTATTTATAGTTTCACAGTGCTAGTACCAGCAGTTTAGCAGCATCTGTGACCTTTAAGTGTTGAACATGAAAAGAAGTTGTGGTCCTTTGTCTGTGCTTTGTTAGCATTCTTTAAAGCATGAAAAACCCACACCTAACATCACCCACAACATTTCATTAACAGGAAGGCTCTAGGACATGAGGCAGTGTTCTAGGAAGAGAGAGAAAAAACCCTGGAGTATACTGTTCATATATGAAAAGTTTAAACCAAAAGTACTTATTTGACTGAAATGCTCTGAAGAATGACATTTATGTGGCATTTTTTTGTTTGCTGGGGAATTTTTGGGTTTTTTTGGTTTGGTTTTTTATATGTGTGTGTGTTATTAGTTTTCTTCTTTTTCTTTTCAGTCTTGCAGAACACTGAATACCAACACTTGGAAGTTACACTCCTTTTAAGAGAGGCCACTGAGAGTTAATTATTTTTACATTTAAACACAAAACAGCTTTCTAATTTTATATAATCAAGAAATGGAAAACAATTTTTATTAACATGTCTTACATTTACAATCTTTTATTAGCTAATCAACATCAACATGCAAAAATAAGCGCTAAATACAAACCTCTACAATATGGTTTTGTTTAAACTACAATGGTTTAATTCTTTTGAAAAGTCATAAGGATGTGTTTTGCAGTTGTTAAAATTGAACTATTAGTTTCAGTAATGAATACTATTTAGACCCTAAAATTATGTAATCATCCTGCAAGGCATCTTCAGAAACTTCGCCCAACACTTAAGAATACCAGCTCATTGTCATGTGAGTACATTCTCAAAGCAAGAAATAAGGCAGTAGCACTAATGATTTCATATTGAACCCTATGCACATAACTAATTACTTTAGAAGGACTTTAACACTATGGTAGACTGGAAAAAGAACATTTAAACAAGCATTGGATTTTGCCTGAAATGTTCTCAGTTCTTCTTGATACTTATGCAACCTCCTTAAAATATTTGGATTTGGAAAAAGACTTCATACTCCTTGAAACCAGTCCCTATTTGATCCTCCAGGGAAGCCACCTTGTGTCAAAGACATCAAAAATATCTTCCCATGGAAATAAGTTACATCATTCGTGTTCAGGATTACTTCACCAGAGGATCATAAAGAAGGCAAAGAGAAGCTTAAAGGAGAACACATTGGTAGTACTGAGATCTTTGATAACAAAAGGGTCTTGGACAATTGTGAAAAAGAGGGAAGAAAAATGGATTTCATTTCAAATCTGTCATAACTTTTCCCCCAGTGCAAGTGTCCATCTTTAAAGAAAGCTATCCTTTAGAAGATGAAAGTACTTTTCTTTGAGAAGAGTCCAATTTTTGACCTTATGTTACAAAACCTTAACAATCAAAATTTGTTTTTGTGTTTTTTATTCAAGTACAAACTTAAGTCATAATTCCTGTCTTTTTTTTTTTTTTCCTTTCAAGAGTGTTTATTGTTGCTCATTGATCTTTGGTCGCAAGAAACAATAATGCCACCGACAGGTCTGCTCCCCAAGGTGGCAGCTTTTGCTTCTTTGCCACACATTAAGGCCCCCCCCTTTACAGGGTATGCCAAGATACACTGTGTCAAAATTCCAGCGGCACTTCATCGTGTGTTTTACAGACCTACATGATGTAGACTTTCTCAGCTTGTGAGAAGTTGAAGACTTCTTTGGTTCTTGGGCAAATTACTTTGTCATCTTGACGAATAGAAAGCAGAGACTGAAAAAGAGAGAAACCAAAAGATAATATTCACAACAGCAATTCAAACCACTATTGAACTGTTTAGGAAATGAACTTTTAATTTAAAAAAATGTTGTGGTCTGAGGTCAAAACATCTTTGCCCCTAGAAGTTACTTATTCTACATTATTGCTCTCTGGAGGGAAAGATTTCCAATGCCATTTGATCTCATGTTATAAATTCACATAGTTAGGTATGTGACCATTAATATGTCTTCATTAAGACCAATTTAAGCAGCTAAATATACAGTACTTAAAAAAACACTACTGCCAGAAGTATTCTTCTAGCTTCTGACTAAGTTTATAAGCTCTTATTTTGATCTAGCAACTTATTCTAACAGCTGCTATTTTAGCCTTGAGCAAGTCATTGACTCCAACACTTACATTGTATCCATAGACATATCCATTTGGTAACATCATAGGAGGATTATTTTCGTTCATTACATCCCCTGAAATCTTGCAGACTAGTCGGGAGTTGGCACAGTGTGCCATCGGCAGGGGCTGAGCCAGCTTGTTCAGGGATTTGCTACACACAGGGCAGTCAGGGTTTTTTGAGCTCCCATCCTCTTTATAACACTGTCTGTTAACAGCAAGTTAGGGAACAATCACCACAATGAAACCATAATTAGCTTCCCGTTGTATGAGAAACCTTAAAATTAATAGATCGTCAGCTGTGCCAATAGAGCCCAGGTGACAGAATGCACAGAACATTTAATTCGAGTTTAATGTCTACACAAAAGAATCAAGGGTTTGCTCTGTTTCAAGGAACAAGAGTGAGCAAAACGTGTCTGGCACAGGTAAAGCTTCTGAGGTGCAGCACTCCAGCAGCACCAGCCCTTCTCCAGCACAACACGGTGTGCAGCAAACCCAACAAAGTTTCAAGAGATGCAGCTATTTTTGAATATTCACATAAAACCTGGCAGGTAAATTTGTGTTTAAGTGTTTAACCAGTAATTGTGGCCCAGCTCACTAATCCTTGCAGGCATATTCACTAATTTCAGACATGAAAAGACAGCCAAACCAAACACAATGTTACATTTTACATTAAAATTTTTGTTTGGGCATGCCTTTCTTTAAAATCATAATGCTATTTATTATAATTTCCCCTTTATTTAATAGTGACCAATTTATACTCCATTTGAACAACTCATGAGCAAAAATATTGAAGTGTCACATGTCTTATTTGAACTCTCTGAAAAGCCTCTATAAGCCAAAAATAAACCCCCACATGGCTTTTTTTCACTCCCAGTAATATCTGTTTTAAAGGATACGGTGTTTTTATAGCTGAAAGGCCTGCCTGGAGTGTTATAGTAAAAACAGAATTGTTTCCCAGCTGATGTAGTCTGTAGTTATCATATCTAAACTGTTGGATCAGCATTCTCCATCGAGCAGGGTCCAAGAGATCCTGTTAAAAAACAACACAACTATAAGTTGCTTTCAATCTAATGGTCCCAGGGAGCAAAAGCCTGGGAGTGGTAAATTGTGCAAAACTCACTCACACAAACCCATCACAAAACAGAAGTGGAGACCCCAATCCATAGGGATTAAAAAGTACCTTTTAACACTACTTTATTAAAACAAGTATTATTTAAAATAGCTGGAGCAATATTCAATCTCCACCATCTACCAAATCTTCTAATCAAGATACGTAAATCCTGGTGAGGTCACTTCTTCCATTTAGTTTCCTAGAATGCTGGACTACTTAGGAAACAACATTAGTACTGTGGAATGTTACTTCTACAGCCTCTGAACCATTAACATCAAAAAGTCAGAAGTGTTTTTTAACTCATTAATCAATTGCAATACATAATATTTACAGAATTTTGTAAGAAGATTTCAATTTGAAGAAGCTGCCACAACCCCAGGCCAGAGAAAGCTTGCATAAGCCACTCATTTAGAGACAAAATGCTTTAATGCTGTGTGTTATCTAAAAGTCAGGATTTTTCTTTTCATGGAAGTAAGAACTAAACTTACAGGTCAAGGATATACTGAGCTCTAAAAGCAATGCTTTTAGAAAAGAGTCATGTAAGAAGTGAAGATCCTTTGAAAATATACTTAGTGTCATCTATACAGGCAGACACCTAATCCTTTCTTTCTTATCCTTTGTATCCATAACCTGCACTTTGGTCAGGAGGAGTGACAATATTTATTTACCTTTATATAAAATTTATCATATAGATATTATATGTATATATCATATTATCAACTCTGCATGCTACACTTTGAGGGAACTAGGAGAAACAATCTGGGGACACTCCTTCCAGTACCTAAAGGTGCTACACAAGATCTGAAGAGGGACTTGTGACAAGGCCATAGTGACAGGACAAGGGGAATGGCTTGAAACGGAAAGAAAGCAGGGTTAGACTGGACATTAGGAAGAAGTTCTTTGCTGTCAGGGTGGTGAGACACTGGACCAGGCTGCCCAGAGAGCCTGTGTATATCCCATCTGTAAAACTTTGCACTGCTGAGGCCACATCTCAAGTCCGGTGTTCAGTTTCAGGCCCCTCACAAGGACATTGAGGTGCTAGAGTGGGTCCAGAGAAGGGCACAGAGATGGGGAAGGGTCTGGAGCACAAGTCTGTTGAGGGGCAGCTGAGGGTGTTTAGCCTGGAGAAAACCATGAGGACAGGGCAGATAAGGACATGATTTAGTGGTGGTTCTGGGCTGATTGTTGGACTGGATGATCTCAGAAACCTTTTCCAGCCTTTACAATTCAACAATTCTACTGCTGGAGACAGGTTGGATTGGGCTCCAAGAAATCTGGTCTAGTGGAAGGTGAAGTGCAATAAGATTGTTCAACAGGTATCAAAAAAACCAGCTAGCAAATGTTTTCCTCAAAGTCCTGAAAGAGGAGAAGCCAGAAAAGTTCTATTCAGTGGTTATAGAAGATGTTTCTTTCCTTGGATTAATAAAAATCAGTTGGTTAGAGATATGATCTCACAAACTTTGTCACAGATTCAGAAAGAATTTACTTAAAGGCATTTTAGGAAGCCATTTATGCACAGAACTCATAGTCAAGATACTAAAGGTAACTCCAAACAACCGTGTGCTATAATTGTGGTGAACTAGGTAATTGTTAGAGAATTCAAAACTTAAACTTCCATAAATGAATGTTTTAAGTCATATCCGTAAGTATTAGGGAATTTGTTCTCATTGTATGGTTGTACGTGGAACAATCCTAGCTATTTCTCCTTGTTCTACTTCATTGAAACACTCCATCCAAACCAGCTTTTAGAATAAAATACAGAATTTTTATTTCCTACCTATTTCTTTCTAACTACTAAAATATTGATAAATTCTATCTTACACCCAGTCTTCTAACACATCTATCATTTATATTCATAACTTAGATCAAATCTAGCATATAAAATACCAGGCTCCTTCCAGGACTCTGGGATGAGTAAAGAAATTCATATTGATTCTGTGGGTTGTTAGTTTTAGTGTTTTTTTTGTGTGGTTGTTTTGTTAAACCATGATTTCATCATCATGTTTAGAAAATGTGTTTATACTGGCACTGTCACATATTGGCTTGGCATTTCATGGAATTCTTGTCTTGCTTTGACAGCTCCGCTCTTCTCTGCCTTCTGCCTCAAAAGCCAAGTTAAAAAGAAGTGAATTAGCACATGACCACAGAAATCAAGTCTGTAGAAACAGTAGCTATCTATGAATTTTGCTTGATTTAAATTTAGATGTAGATATTACCACCAATATATACATTAATTTGCATAATCCAAATAAATGAAAATTATTTTAAGGAACAAAAACACTGCTTTCACATCATTCAAATCATCCTTCCTTTCTTCATCCCACTGCAACAACAGGAATGTGAGGAGTAGAGTTAAGAACTGCTCCTGGTGTATTAAAGCCCCAGTTTCGTATGTTGAACAAGACTCTCTCTTTATTTTTTTCTTTGTACTTCCCCATCTTCTGCCTCTTGCTGTATTATTGTGCTTCCAGCCCCATAGATCTCTAATGCTGGATTTATGGTAAGCCTAGCTCAGTGTGAACCCATGCTACTATTACAATCCAACTGGAACAATACAAATACTTTCTGGGTTAATGTACAAGGACTGGTTACTAAAATTAAGATCTCTTACAAAGGTGGAATTTAGGAAGTAAAATTTAAAAAAAAACTTTTATCTTGACATTATCAATGCATTTTCCTGTGCTGAAAAAAGAAATGGAACATCTGTTTTAATATTGTGTTGTAGCACTGAATTTCAATGTTACCTTATAGGGAGAGATATGAGTGTCTGAAGGAAAGGCCAACATTCCCATCACCTGTCGAACCTCATCCAGCTGGCTTCCCTCAGCCTGACTGAAGTGCTTTCTTGCATGTCTGAAATAGAGAATTTATACTTTATTAGAATTGATACTTTGTTTCCAAATCAAGTGAAATCACTTAATTATGGAAGATTTCAGAGAAAAACTATAGATTCTGCTCTCAATATATGAGCTTCAAGAGTGTTCTATGTACATTTAAAGAATTTGAAAAAACTCATCCTTCAAATGGGAATGCAAGAATGACTAAGAATTAGTATTTTTACACTGTAATTTCTTAGAAACCAGAATCTTTTTACAGTAATGTGAAGTCTTGCCTCACCTAGAATTAAAACAACCATGATTATTAGAAGAAATGTCTCTGCTCATGCAGGCTCAGCGTATGACACTCCTCTGGCATACACTGACAAGTGAGATAAAGACAGTCTGAAAAGCAACTGTTCCAGACCCATTACACATCAAGAGTGTTCAAATATCTGCCTTGTTTATACTGACATCTGGGGCAATGTTTATTTTGAATAAATGATTTTTTAGGGGCAAGGGTATAGGCTAGAAGACAGTATAACTTTCTGTGCAGACTACAAGAAATTTAGGGCAGTGTAATAGAAAACACCTTGTGAAGAGCACCTTTTTTTTAGCTAGGAAAATAAAAAAATTAATTAGAACTTCAGTATAAATTTTTCTACTTGAACACATACAGATTGTAAGGGATACACGCATGGCTGAAAACTTGGATATTTGAAATAAGTGACAGAATTACCAGAAACATATTTAAATAAAAAATACAAACTTTATTATTTTTCAGGAAATAGTAAGAAACCACAAAATTATTACCAGATTATGAGGATATTCAACTACTTAAAAACCCAATATAAAAGTTTCCCCAGCCTAGTGTTCCCAAGCTCAGTAATTCTCAAGTTGGAGTGTAAGGGTGCAGGAAGACCCTTCAGCCTTTAAACTGGATTATTAGTTCAGCATTTCTGCTAAAAGCTCCTGTTTCCAGTGGTGCACAGATGTAGCACAGCAGGCTGGGTATGGAACCAGCATTGTACTGAATTTCTGACCTTGCATAAGTGCAGGAAGATTTTCCCTACGCTGTGACTTCTGCGCAGTTTGTATTGTGGGGAAGATACCAAGTCATCTCTCAAGTCCTCTACTAAGAGTTCGCTCCTTTTTAACTTTTGAAGAGTCTTTTATTAATTCCTAAATTACTTTTAGGAATGGACAGTAATTTCAAAACGCCCATTTCATGGCTTGAATAAGGAAACCTAGGCAAGTTGGTGTTTGCTTTTTTTTCCCCCCAGTTCTGAATTCGACTACTGCACTGAGGTCATCAATACCATGAGAACAGTCTCTTTAGCAGTGTTTCAGTACTCCCACTTCCTCTCCCACCCAAGCCAGGAAGCAATGGAAGTTATGTAGGACAGAATGTTTCCACCCAATTTCCTATGCTGGGTGAGCAATTCAGGAATGTAAACATTGTTCCCCAGGTGATTACTATTATGAGGGCAGAAGCACAACCCCCCTGGCCTGAGGGAAGAGACAGCCTGGACACACTGGAAGAAAGCTAAAATAACCCTGGAGAGCTGCAGATGAAATCAAGAGCTTTTGCAAACACAGATAAAGCAAACAAAAAAAAAATCAGATCTACCAGCTGAGATTATCTGTGCATACAGGAGAGAAAAAAGGGGAACAAAAATCTCACAAGAACTGATCAGAGTGCAGTTGTGTTCTGTGATGGTAAAACAGTAGTGACATTTCAGTTTGCACCAGACAGGTTAGGGTCGAGGTTCTCCTCCCTCCCAGGCCATCAGCCTTCCATCATGTGCAAAGCACTGAACACACTGGGATGTGGTGGCTGATTTGGGTTCAGCCAGACTGAGTTAGGGTTTCCAAAGTGACTTTGTGTTAGTCTTTATCTCCGGACTTTCCCTCTCTCCTGTGTTCTTAAAAAAAAAAAAACAGACCAAACCAAGAACAACCAACAACAAACAAGGAAGGTTTCCCACAAGGTCTGCATGTTATGGCTGAACTTCATCCACATAGAAATTAAAATAGAGCAAGATATCTTTCAAAGGTGAAGCAAGTTCATTAATTCATAGCACTCAAGTCTTTTTTAGACTGGGAAGCAAGACAATACTGTAAGTTACTTGGGAATACACAACAACGAAATAACACTTTATTTGCCTTCATGCCATTATTCACCTCTTTCCTTGTCATTCAGCTATTTCCATCTCTGTGCAAGTGTTGGCTTGTTCCTGGAGGTTTATTAAAATGCTTAATTGCACATTAGCACATATGAGTCTCTACAGCTAAGGCAGGAGGCTAAATTTTTCTAGAAAATATTTTTAAAATCCTGACAATAGACCATCCCTGAAGCCACTAAATTCCTGTTTCAGGTCTAAGTAGTAGGTAGAAAATTTTGTTTTTTGAATCCCAGAATGATCCTGTAAACTCTGCAAGGACAAAGTTCATAATCTTTTGTGTGTCCCTCCAGCCCACACAGGTACAGCTGACATAATGTACTTGACAAATATTTAGCAAGACTTGAAGACCTACAGTTCACTAAGGGTACACTAAATTGTTACAAAAGGATCCCCATTTGCAATGTCCAGCTTACATGTCTACATATGCCTGAATAAAAATGAACACATTTATTGGGCAGTAGCAATAACTGAACACAAATATAAGAAAGGACTTGTTTCTACTCAGCTTTCTGGCCAATGCCTCAATGCCTTTATCTCAGACCCTCATGACAACCAGCAGCGTATATACTCAAAGTGCTCAAAAGTATATTTATACTCCTGTTCAACTGCACCCCACTAAAAAAAATAAAGTGTGCATTCATCCTTGTAGGAGGGAAGTTGACTAAAATGATAGACTGTAGCCATTTTCTCCTAACTTTGCCCACCATCAGCTATTAATTACTCTTTTTGTCCTTTGTATCCCTAGAACAAGAAGTGCACATGATGCTTTGTTAAGCTTTTAGCTGAGAACTTTGTGTATCTCTGGCATGGCATAAGAGCAAAATACCAAAATGCTGTCAGATTTCCCAGAATGAAATTAGTGAGAGCTCCTAAAGTGTGAAATTGGTGTCATCAGTCATTCATTGTTACCTTAGTAAGTACAAATTTGACAAAAATCCCTAGAGACTGAGAGTTAAAGGCTAATGATACTAGGCAAAAAACTTTGTGCTATATTTAAGGTTAAGAGATTTACTTTTTGTATCCAAGAACAGTTTTTTACATTCTGGAAACTTGCACTTTCAAGGCTACTGTGATAAGGTACCTTAGAGAAAAGTCTGTTTGTACTCATTCTAAAAAGCTACACAAATTCAAGCACTTATTAAATAAGATGTATAATTTTAAAGTTCACATCAATTTTAATGTAAAAACAATGTCACTTCAGAGGTTCTCAGCAGGCAGCAAAACCTTTCAAACTTATTTAAACACCAGCTGCGTTTCAACAAAATGTCAGTTCCCCCAGTTCCACTCATACAGGAAACTCCTTGGTAAACAGCCTCTTTCTCTGCTTTCTAATGGATGCCTGACCTATTTATTGCACCACAGACACAATACTGAAAGAATCCTGCTGCAGGCACTTAGCAGAAGCAAGCTAATAAAACCACAAGTTGCAAGGGTTTGCTAGAAGCAACTAGATTTATGCCACACCTCCCCAAAGGTATTCCCTTATTCATTACTTATTTACTTTGAAATAAAGTAGAATGCAATGGTAAAAACTTACAGTTTTTAAGCCACAATATTGAAAGGAAACATTGAGATACTGAAGTCTGAATGTACAAAATAATCAAAACTCATCCTCCTAGAAAGGGGTCAATTAAGATATAGAAAGACTTCCATAGCGCCTTTTCTTTTTACAATTGCTTATGAAATTAAAGCAGCACTGCCATGAGTGGCAACTTATAATTGCCAAGTATAAAATGTATGTCAACTCTGAATTTTAGCAGGTGTATGGAATAAACACACTTCACCCCAACAACACTCAATATGGATGCCTTGTGTGCCATATAGACAGGAGCTTTAAGTTGTAAACCTCAGACAGGTTATTCCACACAAAGCATGGCGTGTCCCCTTGAGGGCTGACACCTTGCAAAATTTACCACTTCTGATGTAGAAAAGGGATGAGAGGGAAACAAATATCCAGCAACAATAAAATACGGAAGGACCTTATCTGCTTTGTCCCAGTTCTCAGTCTATTTCCTTATTCCAGCTCTGTGCCTGCCCTCTGGTTTCCAAGCTACATAAGGAAGCTGTAGCTCAAAGAAAATAGTTTTCAGAGCATGGACTACTCATTGTTAAGATGCATGACTGCACACTTGGCAAAGAAACAAACTGGGAATAAAGCTAAAGGCACAGTATTCATTTGGTATAAAGAGCACCATGGGCTTCAGGAGACAGATAATGGAGTTGAGTCTCTTTCATCCTTTTCTTAAGTACTTGACAATTCCTTAGGATTTGATAATTCTATCAAATGGTAAGCGCACATATCTAAATGCTAGTTTGAAGGCTTTATTTTTAATTATGTTTGGTTTTAATTATTAACATTAAAATTAGCTGGAGTTTAACAGATTGAACATTTGCATCGGCTGGGACCAGAGCAAAGATGATTGAAGTGCAAGTAGGTCAAAGTAGGAATGATATTGGCTCAAAGCAAGCCAGGCATCTGAATGAAATTAGAAATAAAACCTGAAAATAACCCTAAAACTTTGCTCTGCAGGAGAGCTTCTCCATCTAGATTTGGGAATATGCTAGAATGTTTTCAGTCTGTGCATACATTATGATAGTTTTCTGTATTTCTGCGCGACTCTGACCAAAAAATCAGCTCTGCCAGAAACACAAGTTTCAGCTTCTGAAGAACCTAGTTTGAGTTTAAGGTAGCAGAACTTGCAACTTCCTTAACAAAGAAATATTATGTGGCAACAGTGTTCTCATCTGAATGCATCAGCAAAACTTCAGGTTAGGCCATGAACTTCTCACCTCTCTTTAGGTTTAAACATTCTTACAAAACAGAACCTGCTGAGAGTTCTCCCTCCCTTGTGCACATGTAAACTGCAGTAGCTCTGCCACCTGCACCATACTTTGGTGCTGGCAAGGTCATTGCTTATCAAATTATCAATGCATTTCTTTGTGCCAGTATCAAAATTTTACTTATTTCAGCAGAACTAGTTTCCTGTGTTATGCTGGAACATTATTCCACCTTAAATCGGGACCATTGACTCGGATGTATCAATTGCTTTATGTGCCAGTACTAAAACTATTGTCAGAAAAACTCTCTTGTGGTTGAATTCAGGCAGTGCTGAGGTGTGACTGCACTTCTGTTACTGATTCACAACCCCACTGGGCATTGCTGCTTTCCCTCTGTAGTCACCACTGAACTACTTCAGAAAAAGTAAAAATGGATATTGCATTGGTTTCCTCATTTGGAGCCAGAGGAACGGAGTGAGGAAAACTTAACACAGCTCATCCCTCTCCCACCCACAACCATACAGAACTCTGAATTAGGCATCAATACAGGGGGTGAACATGGCCTTGCAGGTAACTTGCAGAACAAAAAGTTTAATGAAGATAGCAAAGCAGAAGATAATTCAGTCAAAATTGAAATGTTAAAGCTTTAGATGAAGGTTTCATTAACCTTTAAGTATTTCTGGTGATTAAAACTGTAATGAATTGCCATGAGAAGCTGGCTGTACCTCTTGAAAATTAGTTACAGGTGAATATATATTTATATATTACACTGTACGCCACCAGAAAATCCATTTGATTTTTAAAACGGGTTAATTTTCTAAACCTTGATTTTGAAGAATAAGATGACACAAAGTTTCAGGGACAACATCAATTCTTTAAGAAGGTGCATCTGTGGAATGACACCCTGCCTTTAAAAAAATTCCAAGCCCAGCTTAAATCCAAAGACTGATGACAATACCAGGTAAGACCCTTTACAGGGATTCTGGGTGTTGCAACAATAATCACATGTTTCTAATGAAGCATAATACCATCTTGTTAAGAAAATTGTTTGGAAAGCATCCTAATTTCATACCTCACAGCATCCAGTCTCTTGTTCTGTCGAATGAGTTCAATGAACTCCTGAATCCTTAGGCTGAACTCCAGACAGCTCTGAGATTAAAGACAAGACAGGGTCTTAGATGGTGCCAAAGTTGCACCGCATGGTTTGTTAACGACTACATGTGCACAACGAAAAAGAAAGCGTTAGTAACATGCAACCTGGTTTGCTTGCTTTTAGGCATTCATGCAAAAAAAGTTGAAATGCTGACTCTACAGACAACATCAGCATAGAATTCCCTAAAAGCAAACAAAATCCTCCTCCTCTTGCCTTGCCTCCTTTAAAACTTCGGCAGGGATGAACTTTTTCCTAATGACTGAAAGTCTTGTTACCTGAGACACAAAAGAGAGTAATAGGTGGTTTCCTTGTACTTTCTTACAATTTAAAGTAGTAGGGTCAGCAGGAGTTTGGGGCTATGTGATAATTTAGACAGCTCTACCCAGAAGACTGCAAGGAAGAAAGAAGCCTTTGAATGTCTTTTGAAAAACCCCAGTATTAACAAGAACTAGCACAAAGTTTAAGTTGCTGCAATACCCTCCCTCCCTTTCTTCAAGCTTCTATCCCACTCCTCTTGTCAAACATCTAAAAGCCATGCTGGAAACAAGTCTCAAACAAGAAAACCAAGTGGCATTTACCTGTTTTTGGAAAAAGGTAAAATTTGAAGCCTAATGAAGTTGAGAGTGTCCCTTTAAATCAAATTCCATCACCAGTTCACAAAATCTATAAAAAAACTTTGAATATGTGGAATTAAAAAGAAAAATATCTTCCCCCCCCCCCCTAAAAGACCACATCACAATGCTTCTTTAGAGGGACA
>VWZV01008295.1:0-36726 GCA_013397155.1 Irena cyanogastra | reverse complement strand
AGAACTCTATTCTCTGTGTTCCTCTACTCCACTTGCTGTTTTTGCTTTAACCATGCTTCTAATGAATAGTTGCCTTTTGTTTATTGTCCACCAGCATAGTCATATCAAAATTCTTCAGTGACTTCAGTAGGAATTTGAGCAACTCCAAATTTCTATCAGTTAGCTGTCTGGGGTGACTAATGCACACATTGCAACAACTGCTTATTTAAGACTTAAAACATAAGCCATTTGAACATAAAAATGATGCATTCTTTCATATGTTAAAACTACCTTGTTTAAGGAACAGAAAAAAATATTTTCCAAATATGCATTTTTCTGTATTCAAGATCAGATTTAGCAGCAAATAAAAATTTCTCCTCTTGAGATTTTCAACAGGACTATTTTAAAATACCTTGTTAACCAAATCTACACACAGTCCTCATCTAGAATTTTAAATAAGCTTGTTTCTACTAAAAATCTGATCAAGCTTTTTAATTGTTAGTATATTAAATCCCAGGGTTTCCTCTTTTGCTAGGATGTTTCCATAGCAAAACCCACATGTCAAAAAAAAGAAATTTCAAGTAAGGTGCAAGCCAATGGCCCCAGGGGTTCTGCAGACAAGTGTAACTAGAAGCAGAGAGTCCTAGACGATCAGATTATGCACATTCCAGCTTTGTGTACCTTCAAACAATCCCACAGCAACTCTTCACAAGATTTCAGATAGCTCACATCTGTACGGATAACATGACTGCTTTCCCAGGCCACCAAACAGTTTAGATTTCAGATAAGGCCTGCATTCAGGTAGGTGGTGGCTGGGATTTTAGAACATTAACAGTGATGAGTAGCTAAGCAACTAGAAGCAGAAGAAATGTTTGCGTTTCAAAAAGGAGCATAGTAATTTCTCTTCTTCCAACTCTGATCTCACAACCTTAGCTTTGGTTTTTGTTTGATTAAAAAAGAAACAAAAAAGAAAACTAAAAAAAGCATAGGGCTTGCAGAAATAGATTTTTGCTGTAGTTTGTTTTTCAAAAAGAGGATTGGAAAGAGTTTTCCTTATTTACTGCTTGTTGAAAATGGGCAATGAAAAAGATGTTCAGATTATACTTCTTGTATTAACATTTTAAGATTTCACAAGGGGGATTTATTTGGCAGTGTAATTATGCAACGTGGTTTACACACCAATTCTGGTTTTCCTTTAATGGTTTCCATAACAAGATCATAATTTTCTCTAGAGTAATCACCAATTTACTTTTGCGTCCCATCTTCGGCTCGTTCTCAGTTTGGCGCCCCTGAGTGACAGAGAATGCCACTCTTTGCTTATTAAGTGCACTCAAACATTTTGGGTTAAAGAAAGCACTTAGTTTAAAAAAACAAGACAAAAACGTTTTTGAGGGAGGCAGGGATTTTGGTTAATATCAGTTGAAAACAGATTTCTGCAAGCCCTGTAAAAGATTACAGCATGTTTTGAAATGCATAATTTAGGAGACAAGGAAATTTAAAGGGACTGCATAGCAACAAGTACACAGCATGTTCAGCTCATGGTACTTGGTAATGGCTTGAGGAAGACTTCGTGTGTTTATTACTTGATTAGATTCCAGCTTTTGTTTTTGTATTTTCTCACAGCTCTAAAGTTCTGTCTTCTTATATTCAAGAGTTAAAAATCACTGAGACTAAAATCTGCATGAAATTTCTCTCAGAAATTTTAAACCTGAGGGCAGAGATTACCAATTAATCTCATTCTTAAGACACCTTCACATATAAACTGAGTTAAAGTCTCACCAGGATGCACAGAGTTATAAATTTAAGTTTGCATGCATCAAGACACTACATATTTCTCCATTTATTTGTTTTCAAATTACACTAAACCCAACTGAGTATTGTATTTTATTTGACCATTATTTGTTGAGACAACACTGAATCCAGAAGATGACCTATCACTCACTTCCAGGTCCGACATTTGTGAGCCTGTTTAGTTCCAAATACCTATGCCTTTTAATAACATTTTTATACTTACTGTCCTTACTTTTATACAAGACCTTTTTCAAGACTTGTAATTTAAAACATATTGACCATATCCAGCATCCAAGTAGTTTAGACAACAGATTAAGCAAAATGTGAACATGTTATATTTTCATACCTTCATTTTTCTGAGTCTGGATTTGTTGTCATGACACCAAGCCAAGCAAGTCATAGTCTCTTGTCTTTCCAATGATTCTTCCACTTCTTTAGCAGTCAAAAACATCTCAATATTTACCAAGTCCTTCAGAAAACAAAAAAGGAAGGAAGGTCTTGTTAAATTGTACTCATACTTTACACAGCAATTCTTCAACTTAAGTGGAATACAGAGATACAAAAGACTTTGTTCTCAAGACCTCTGGATTTTAGAATTGTACTTTGCAAAAAGACATTACAGGATATTTCCATGGAATGTTCTGATAGTGACAACAGTTCTGAGTCTAGATACATAACAGAACTAGAACCAAAAAAAAAAAACCTATTAAAGATTACACCTAGAGTCTTGCAGACTTTTATACAATTGACATGCTTAATATCACAAATATTACCACAGCTCTATTAAACAAAACCACTCTCAGAAACAGATGGCATTTTCAGTTGTCAGAACAGCTGAATATACATAATCTTAGAAGTTCTATCTTCCAAGAGACAAAGCTGAAAACCAGAACTAGCAGCAGCTACATAGCACATTCACATCTGGCATTTCATTGGCCAGCTTTTCCTTATGAATACAGGAAGCCTAATACTATTGGGAAACTGGGCTAAATCACTTTAGGGTTATCAGAATGGTTATTTATAGAAACTAAAACAAGCCACATGTACTTCTAAAGTGCAGCAGAACTTGCAGCTTTTACTGACTCTCCCTCACTACTTGAATTTTAAAACCAAAACATTAACATTTATTTTATAGGTTGTATGATCAACAAAACCATTTACCAACAAAAGAATAAAGGGCCTCTCACAGCTCTATTGGTATCAAATCCAGGTAACTCAGACTGAGCTCAGAATTCAAACAGCTACACGTTTACAGAATAACACTAAGATTGGACTTTAACAGACTCTTCCCATACCCTTAGGGTTAAAAAGGATTAATCTATTTTATCAGTGTGCTGGCAAATGGACTGAAAGAATGCCAACCTGTTCCACAACCGTATTTTTAAAGTATTCCTACAAGAATACGACAACAATCTTTTTGCTGGTCTGAAGTTTTCCTGATGATATGCTCAAGTGGAAGGAAAGTGCATTACTCCCCTGTGCATGATAAGGTGACCATATCAAAAGCTCTTGCCCATTAACTCATCTGTGTAAGCAGCTTGACACATAATGCAGTTATATTAATTATCCTGCTTGCATTCCATACAGCTGCTGAGTGGAAAGACAATTCCATTTAAGTGACAAACAACATCTCCATCTATCTCCTCAAGCTTATTTGAGCTATGTGCCCTCTTAGTGAACAGCATTTGCTTTAACACCAAATTAAAACAAAAGCATTTGCTTTTACATCAAAAGAGGGCTGGATCTGCTAAGCAGAAACAAATCACTGGTTTAATCTCATTTGTTAGCTTTTTATAGTCTAAGCTTCATTACAAAAAAAAAAAAAGAAAAAAAAAGAAAAACCATAAGGGCAGCATTTGTTATAAGCCCATGAGCTGGTGAGAGAATCCCAGCTATCTGTATTTATCAGTCAGGTGTTGGTATAGCAGCCCTCTACTATGAGCAAAAAGACTGCAATTGCTGCCGAGGCAGACAAAACTCTTAAATAAAAAGAGAATTTCTACATTGTGTTTGAAAATTTAAAATGAAAATGGTTCTATGTAACAGAAATGCTAATTAGATTCAAAGCTGCCAAGAGAAGTCAAAGCTTGGCAGCCTTCTCTATTAAATAGACAGTATGTATCCAGAAAACAGAGGAGAACATTTTAAATTAAAAGAGTTTCTTTCAGAACCAACAATTACATTTAAATTGCACCAATAAATAGGATTTTCTTCTCTGTTGACTTGATAGAAAGTTCAGGAACAATATAAAAAAGGCATTAAGAAATCCTTTTGTAGAGACAGGAGTAGCTTTTGCATTTGATTAGAAGTAGTTAGAAGTCTTAATCATGCAGACTGATTACCACAAAAATACTAAGACACAATTAGGCAATAAACCTTTAAAAACCCCACATGCCACATAGGGTTTTTTTTAATCCAATCATACTTTCCTATCTTTTCTGGTGGTGCCTGCTCTTGGTGCTTCTTCCTTAGCTAGGACTAAAGAAACAGAAGAAAGGAGTATCAGAGGATTTATCAAAATTAGCACAGCTCTTCTGCACAGGCCAGTCAGGAGTACAACTTGTCTGCCTCATCTTGGATAGAGAGGAACCAGCTTAGCATTTGTAACAAGTTTCTCACGTTCCAGTCAAAAAAATCCCTGTTAAGACCCCAGTCCTGAATAGCTTTGTGCAATTCTGAGTTGTACAGGCTGCAGACGATATAGAAACATTGTATTTCCCAGCTCCCGAAACAGGATTAAGATTTCACAGGCTGCTACAAAGCACCTCTCTTATATAATTTACATACAAAATTGAGTAAATGTAAATACACAATTTTAGAGAAATACTGCCACTTGATTTTGCAGGTGCAGAAGAAGCAGAAGCAAGAAATCTGTTGCCACACACTCTCCTTTGAAATGACACAGTATTCAGCACCATGGCAAATGTTTTCTGACTTGTATATAAACTAAAAAGGAATTTGAAACTCTTTAATTACCCTCTTTACAAGAGTAACGTCTCCCTTCATTTCACACTTTCAGCTTTCACACTGAATGGGGGCTGCAACACTTTCCTGCCAGTACTGCAGAACTAAGGAGAACCCTACCCTGTACACAGATTATTTCAGTGCTGGGATCAAACCATAACTCTCAGCACAGACTTTCCAGCCTCCTGTGCATTGTCATAACGTTGCCTAAATCACTTGACTACAAATACATAATACCTGAGGTTGGGCAGGAAGACTGATTTACATTGAACTTTTGTTTAATTCTACAACTGTACTGAAAAATAGTCTCAAATGTCTCAAGGAGGAGAACTCGTTCCATTAAGTATTAGCAACAATTATCCAGACACTCAAGGGGGAAGCACAGTACAAACCAGGAAGTACTACCTGGATTTTATAATTTCTGCTTTAAAACACCAGTATTAGACTGAAGTGAACTAACTTTCCCTTCTATACAGTCACTAACCAGGTTTTAGAAGGGTAACTATCTCAATAATGGGTGAACTTTATAATAAAAGAACTATTTAATTCCATTACGAAAGTGAAAACTCCAGAGAAAGACATATATTATTAGAGAAAACTGCACATGAAAGCTGAAGACACTTTAGTGAAAGCAGAGATACTTATTTAAACAAGAATACAGCTATCCATCACCCTGTGCTCTGCCTGATTTACATATATATAGCTTTTAAAATATCACTGCTTCTTTTTAAGCTGCAAGTGCCTCCAGGGAGGGAGGTTACCAACCCTATGATTCTGCACAGAACTCCAATTATTAGGTATAAAATACTATGAAGAATGAGGATGCCTTTATGATGATGATTACTAGATACATACTCCTGGCCAACATAAAAGCTGGATCCCATTTGCTCAGATGGGTTCTTAGTAGGAGCATCCCAAGCATGTTTATGCACATCCCCTCCTCTGAACAGCCTCTGGACTCTGGTGAGTGTGAGCAGGAGCTGATGGGCTGAACTCTCAGGGCAGCTCTCTCCTTGCCAGGGTGCCCTCCTTAGCAGTGCCTTCTTTTCAGGAGACTCCAGTGCCTGCCCTCACTGGAGGGAAAGGCTGCAGCAAAATTGAACACTAGTCTGAAACACCAAAACTAAGAGAACAGCAAAAATGGGCCCAGAACTTAATGAATTTACGTGGTTGTGTCACAGCAAAGAAGTGATTCACAAAAATACAGTGAAGGTTGTGAAGAATAATAGCTGTGAAATAATGAGAAAGTATGTATAAAAGCAGTAAGGTAATTTGGTTTAACTGGCAGATATATAAGCTTCACATGAATTTAAAATTAAGCACACTTGTGAACTAAATTGGCAAATATATATCAAAATGTGAATTCAAACTGAATTTAAAGCCAAACAAAGGCTGTAACTTTAGAATGTGTGCAATTAAGAGAATTCAGCAGTGAAGTGGAAAAAAACCAGAGATCTACATATGTGGCTCTAAATTCACCAGGAAAACTACTCAGAATTTTCAGCACCAAATGCAACAAAAATAGCAACTTTGCATTAGATTGTATGTCAAATGACTTAGAAAGAACAAAAACATCTTTTCTGCAGTAGCAAAATAACTACAGAAATTTATTTAGTGTTCACATGAGGATTTTTATGTAACACTTTAAAATTCAGAGTAGTCAGGTCAAGTCATTCCTCTCCACTGGTCCCCACTATGCACATAAGCTGAAATACTTTTACTTTATGAGATCTCCAGTCACAAGTCTGGAAAGCTATCAGAAGAAATGTGTGATAAAATCCCTTATAATTCATATGAACATTTACGTATTAATATAACCCCCAGAATATTTCACATTAGAAATGTGAATCTTTAACAGGGCTCAAAATCAACCAGAAATGAGTACTAGAACACCCAATACTTGATATTTTCAAATCTCCCATAAACTACTCTCAAAACAAGATTAATTCATGAAAAAAGAAATGTTAGGCTTAAACAAGATAAAATAAAATATTTGATTCAGTGAGAAAAGGCAGAATTTTGTAGAAAAGAGAGTTTCCTCAGTGGAAAAAAGCATCACAAAATAGACTATTTGTTGTATAAAATAAGCAATTCGTAATATCGTAAGATGCTGTTTATGTATTTTTTCAAAAATACAAATTGTGTATTTTTAATTGCTTACTAGCATCAATACGAAATTGAAAATAAGCCAGTATGCCTGAAGCTATCAGTGGCTCATTGCCAAGAGTATGTACCAATAACAGCTTTAGTAAGATTGACTATCTATCTACCTATACACATTACATGCATAAGAGCACTACCCTCATAAAAAAGCCTTTGCTGATGCACTTCAGCGTTTCACAGCATGGTAAACTACTTGTATATGAAATACAATAAACACTTAGATCACTCAAACAACAACTTCAGAAAAAGCTGTGTTAAGCTTTTAATGACTACTCACACACTCTCCACTTGCAACACAACCTTCAGTATAATTTAGTTCTGTGGAAGGGAAATAGAAATGCACTAATGAACAGTTACAAACAAAGAGGTCTATTTAGTCTTCTATATTAATATATTCATTTGTTAAAATTTCCCCTGTGATGAACACACAGCAAATCCAGGCATCTCAGGTGGTGATTGTTGTTACACAACTCAGGAAGAAGGCAAACACAAGGTAAGAGGACAGGAGCAGCTGGGAAAGAAGAGGTCATGTATTTCCACAGTGCAGAAACAGTGAAAGAGGCATCACCTGGCAGGAGCAGGAAGCCTGGAAAATACCACAGTCACACTGCCTACTTGAAACACATGCAGGAAGGAAAAATGAGGTGCAGGTGAAGAGGGAGACAGTGCAGGTAGTTGTGATGGCAGTAAACAGGAATTGGGACCACAATCAAATTCCTCTGCCCCTATACAAGGGCAGGAATAAAAGGCTGCTGGAGTAACACTTCAACGTCAACACAGGATACGTATGAACTGCACTGACATTGAAGGGAGACACAAATTAAGAAAATAATGGCATAGGTGGTGACAATACAGCAATACCATAATTACTGAAGACCAGTTAAAGTAGGGCACAAATTAACAGTAAGAGACCTCCTTACTCTCTACTTATAAAAATAACATTGTCTGAAGATCATTAAGCTACTATTAAGTGTTATAATGCTACTCACATTAACAGGATTAGAGAGAAACTAAACACAGTAACTGACAGAATGGCCTACTCAAAGCCAGCTGCAGAGCTAGTTACTGGGGAAAAATGCAAAAAACAGACAGCCAAACCACAGATTCATCAACAGAAGAGCCAGAAATGTTTTTGTCTACAAACTAAATACAGTACCCATGGTGTACAGTCAAGCTTTCACATGAGAGCATCTTCCATACCCTCAGCACGGCACAGACCTTTAGTTCTGCCTGGTTATTTTAGAAGGATCCCAGTATCTTACACTTAGTGTCTATCAGAAGAGCATGGTCTTCGTGTAACATTAGAGGATACTGGTACTTTTGTTAATTAGTTCTAGTGATTAATTCATGTTCTAAACTTGTGTCCAACTTCAATTTTTCCGACCAGATTACAAAACTCCTTGGTACTTGACTTCTGCTCTCATACCTACCCAAAGCACCCACCCATAATATTTTCCAGTCATCCTCTCCCTCCATCCGGTTTTTCCAACAGCTTTCTGAAGTGTGGTCACCAAAACTATACATATTCTGGTGCTGGCTGCTCCAGAGCCAAGCAAAAAGAAGTGTTTCATCCACTTCCTTTTGCTCAAGGACATAAGCTGCTTGGAAGAGCCTCAGAGTTGGAGAAAGCACTGAGGTTGGTTATTAGCAATCTGTTTTCCCAATGCATCCTCTGCTCCTGCCTCAGCAATTTTTGTAGCTCAGCAAATGGCTGCACCTTTACCCATCAGCATATTATATCATGCTAAGTACAGTAATAAATGACTACATTACAGTAATGTGACAAAGCCTCTAGAGCTTAAGATGCATCATTGGACAGAAAAAAAGTGCCTCATCTTCTGCAATAGCCTCTTCTAGCAGAGGAAAGGCTTGTGCTAGTGGAGCACAAGCCCTGCAGCTTTTGTCCATGCAGGATCAGTCTGTTTTAGCAGCTACACACATTGTCCAACAAAACATTATCCTGTCATCTAATGTAGTAGTAAGAGCAAGTGTTAAATGTGAGGAAAGATTTATACTTTGAAGGAATGTCTGGCAGGAAGAAGGGACAGTAAGAAGAGGCATAACTGAACCCAAATCTCTTCTACTCCTGGGTAATTTCCAGGTGATAACACCATTCAGTTCAGGAATTTTTCTTGCATCACCAGCCTTTCAGACTAAGTATTTTGTAATAAATTAGCTCAGTTATGATACTCTACAGGTAACCCACTTTGTCTAAATGGACTGAAAAAAACAAGATGTTCAACATCACAGCACAATTGATGTTGTTGGCTTTTGAAGTGTCAAATTATTTGTAATGAGGAAGTTTGTTATTCTGCTTCGATCTTGACTATTTCACATTTACATAATTCTAATTCCTCAAGATGCTTGAGACAAACTGCAGATGCAAGGCTGTGCAGGAATTGCAGCACTTTGAAATTCAGATGAACACACCCAGACATTCATTATACCAATCTACTCAAAGTTGCCATGCCTACGCTAGGTACAGCCAAAACATATTTAAAGGAGTTTCCAAGCAGCTCTCTATAGCCTGATACTGCAGGGTAACTCCAAGCTGCACAAGCTAAAATCCTGGCACCTTTAAATCGGTTATGCCAGTTCAGGAGCTCCTTCATACATAGTTTTCCTGTAACATCTCTAGTGTGGGAACAGCCAGTCACAGGAGAGGGGACACAAATAGCTCCTGGCAAAAGACACCTTTTACCATTCAGCCTGCATCTGGAAAGTCAGCTTGGCAATATTCTGCATGACAGTGAAGTAAATAATACATTCAAGCATTATGATGAGTATTATTTACCTATTTGAAATTGAATTGTTATGAATATAAATGTGCTTTGATTAATTACTTTAATACATATGTGTATGTTTGCCTACAAGCCATTCTTGGACTACGCATCTTAACAAGGAAGATTTCTAAAGGTACATTTGTATGATTGTTAAAAGATGTGTTTATTCAGCTTTTAACTTTTTGAGTTAAGACTTAATACTGCTCCTTTTTGTGATTCTCAAATGTGCAGGTTATTTTCCGTCTCCCATTTTCTGAGAGAGTTATCAAGTAGAAACAGTTATTCAGGGAATGGATTACTTCAAAAATAGCAGCTTCAGGAAGATTTTGCCCCGTAGCAGACAGAAATCATTCAACAGTATTCTATTGAGGTGTCAGCTGAAGGATCCGTATCACAGTGCTGTGGAACACTTTTCTAAAGCAAGGAAAAGAACATTTAACTTCAAGGTTGAAAAAAGGAACACTGATATAGAATAGGAAAAAGAAGATATCAGATACTTGGTCAAAAGCCATGAAGCTTGACTTGAAGAATTCAAGTTTCTCTTATACCACAGGACATCAAATAAGATTTCACAGCTTTCTGTAACAAAATTAAGAGAGCGGAACACACTTGAATTTGTTGCAGGTATCTTTTCTAGTTAGGTTAATCCCTCCAAAAACAGTTTTACAAAAACTGAAGCTTCAATGATGCAGTAAAAAAGACTAACTGGACCAAACAGGAAGGAGAGAAGAACAGAAGATAATCAGTTTTTCCAATGACTGCTACTCCTTATTTAAACAATTTTTTTTAATAAATGTATTTACTACTGTGAAAGACAAATATTTTTAGAATGGCTTTTCATTATCTGCCCTGTTTTGATATTCTCCAGTGAATAACTATTACCACACATACAGAGATCTGCTCAGGAAGGAAACCATTGACAATAACTGGAGACCTGAACTCCCACTTCAAGGAAATTATCGTCTTTTTGGAACTGTGTCAGTTGTCAATACTTGAAGTGTCAAGAAATCCTTCTAATACGGATCAATGTTGACAATGGTCACATGTCTAGACAAAACTTCTGAAGTCAATGGAATACTCATTTTTTTCCCCCCACCTCCAGTTCTCAAAAGCAAAAAGCACACTGTGGTATGAATGCAAAGGGCTAGTTAAGTATCTTTGAAGGACGATGCACGTACTTAATTACTGATCTAAGAACATTAATTGGCAGAATTTTAACTGATACACACAATCCTTGATTTAAGGCCAAATTAACCAGTTTTAAGCTATTTAAGAGTTTTTTCAACTCAAATTTAACTGCCCACCCGGCCCAGGGGTGCAATAGCTCTTGTGTTCCTCAGTGAATTCTAGATTTTTGAATAATTTGCTCCCTGCCCCAACACACTAAAAATTAGGTTGAATTAATCTATTCTTCACAGAAGAAACATTGCCACTTGTACAGCTTTTTTCCCGCATGAGCAGTAAGACAAGGAGATGCATTCTTTTACTAAAACAAGCTAAGCAAAGATGGAAAGAGGATTTACAGCATATGATAAGGGAGACTGGAAGCTTCAGAATCTGGGTTTGTTTTCAATCCTACAGGCAAAAATCACTACAGCTATACATAATTAAGCAAAGAATGTAAAGACACTCTACATGTTTATATTTTCTTCCTAGTCTATTAAGAAAGGAGCTGGAAAAACAAATAAAATTTTAAACCTACCACCTCCAGAAACAGTAGACTAAGCACCACATACAAAACAATCATAAAATTTATCTACAAACAGAAACCAACTTCCTACTGGAACACCACTCTTCCTAAACTAGATTTCCATATCAATTAATGGCACAGAAATGAGACAGCAGTGTAGCAGAACATGAAATAACAAAGTTGAAGTTAACAGACAACCTTGCCAGTTAGCTGAAAATACGAATCTTCAGATGAAAATAGGCATTTTTATATTGGTGTGGCATTACACTGAATCAAAATAATGACCTTATTTTCATTCTATTTATTCTAATAAGCCTATGCTGATGAGGTTTATTCGTATGCAACAAAAAAGCCCCTTAACATCTAGTTTGTATCTTCAACCCAAACTGCTTTTTACATTATTATGAAGCTAGAAGACATCAAGAAAAAAAAAATCCACAATAGAATCCCCTCTACCCCATATTTACTTTGGTACAAACATTTCTGTCTTTGACTGTCAGCTTTTATTTTAACCTTACTCACATTCTGCTTTATTTTCCCAAAGCAGCATTACTTTTCTTTAAAGACGTATAACAAATATTTAATGTTTGGAATTTATTTCTTATATTGCCGTAACTTTATGCTGTACAAATGCCTTATGCCTGAAGTTATTCCTTACTTGAGCTAGTTCATAACTCTGATATTTAAAATTTACCTACAATTTCTCACATCCAGCATTGCTTTCCATTCTGTTTGCTTTCTAGTTTATAATCATGGTTTTTAAGCACTTATCTCCTATTATAAGATTTCATAGCCTATCATTCCTATGGAGGTAACTAATTTAGAAAATAAGTCTAAAAATTTGTCACAGACCATCAAAAACTACTAGAATTGGACACTATGAAACACAGTCAATCTTTGCCAATAGTACACAGCAGACAGTTTGCTCCAATATAGGGATGATTTAATGGTTTCCCTTTGGTCACTGAAGCAGAATCCTTTCTGACCTGCTTCACTCATGAAGCACGCTGGCAGCTCTGCAGGTCTCTTCACATTCAGGAGCCACACAAGAAACTTAGATCAGGCAGGCTGAGACTTGCTCCTACGACTGGTCTAACAGCTACTGGAAAGTGTTTAACCTGGGATTCCCAAGCTACAACTAAACTGCAAAGAGCTGCTTCCTTCAGCCTTTCCAAAGAGCAGCAAAGGGCACCTCAGCCATTTGCCCCACATTCAGAGGAACAGAATCACAGAATGGTTGAGGTTCACACCTCTGGACGTTGTGTAGTCTCTGTGCTCAAAGCAGGAACACCTCTAACAGGTTACTTGGGATCCTTTCCCTTCCAGTCTGGTTTTGAACATCTCCAGGTACAGGGAGACTCCACAAGTCCTTGTGTCTGCTGGGGAGCCCAGAACTGGGTACAGCACTCCAGATGCCTCTAACCAGTGTTGAGTAAAGAGGCCGGATGACCTCCCTTCTGCTGCTGCTTATCCCAGTGCAACCTTGAGGGCTGTTGAATTGTCTCTGCCACAAGAGTACATCGCTGGGCCATGCTTAACTTGTCCACCAGCCTCACCTCTGTCTGCTGGACAAGCTGAACAATAACAGTACCTTTTTTCAGGTTCTTACTTAAGGTACAATGTCTACCCAATGGTAATAAAATCAAGGCAAGAGTGGTAGTGGGGATATTAATCAAAATGCCAGGTGAGACCACAGTAGACAAAGATTACTTGGGATGAGAGAATAACATGGTATTTTGTAATCTCTACAGCAAAGCTACATTAGTAAGCATTACAGAACATTTCAATGCTCACACCCTTTAGCAAGAAAGGAACAAAAAGAAACAAAGCTGCTGTCTTACTAAACCAGCATAACCACACATTCTGTGTAATAAGCAAATCCCAGTATGATATGCTGTAAAAGCTGTTCACAAAGAAGATGGCCATACAGTCAGACCAAGTGCAAAGCAGGGTAACTGAGGGAAGCCTTATCTTCATCAAGTCAAAACAAACCGTAACGCCGACTAAAACGTGTAATTTGAGCGAACTAGAAGAAAAATGGCCTCAGTGCATCCAACATGCAACTATGTTCTGTGTTATTAGAGCTACTCTAACGTTATGCAAATTAAAAGAGTTAGGCTTGCAGGCAGAAGGTAAATAATCTTATTTAAAACTCCCTTTTTAACACAAAATTTTCTATTCAAAAAACAGAATGAAAAGCTTTAAGTACGATGCTTTTACCACAAGGTCTTGCAGTATGTCATCACAGACTTCCACACTCATGTCCAAACCAAAGCTGAGCATTACTTAATCAGGCATAATAGAGCTTGCTATGAGAGTGAAAATATTTCCATAGTGCTTTTTCAGCAGACCTAGGAGGTACAGTAACATGGTGACTCAGCAGAGATGAGCTCCTGCTCAAAACAGAGAGAAGCATCTACCAGAAGTGGGAGAGCTGCTGACCAGTCAAGCTGCAGTTATCCCAGCTAATTGCCTTGGGTATTTTCGACTCACATGCATGGGCTGTATCTCTAGTGAGGCACAACGGCCTCTTCAGTTGATTTTTTCAGGACTGTTTCCTATTAATACTTTGTAACCTACTTCCCCTCTCACTTCTATTCAGCCTCTACATGCTATTTCCTATTTGGCATTTACTGAAATTGCTGCTGGCTGAGCAGGATTAGACCAGTAAAGCAGCCAAGGAATAAGAGACACATGACAAATAGGTCCCTGTTACATGACAAAGAACAAGCACATATGCTCTAATTTGACATCAGTAAAAAAAAAATATCTTTTTCCCCAACAAAATGAGAGAGATGTATTCAACTATTCCACCTAAAAAAGACAAAGGAAATGAGTTATGTCACGTAAGAGAACATGTCATGTAAGAGAACTCAACTTTCAACATCTTTGTAAGACTAAGATTTTAACTAGAAGAGTTGCATGCCTTCTGGAATCAGGAATATCAAAAAAAGATTCACTCAGGATCAAATAGCAAAGGCTACCTAAAATCTGCAAAACATGATTTCTCTAGATAACTGATTTTTTAAGAATTTCCTGTTTTTCATGTCTTCGTGGCTGTCAGAGGACCACAATCAGGATTCATTGGTCTGCATAAAGTAGCTACACCAAAGTACACAAACTCCAAACACTTTATAACCCACTGTGAGCCCAAGCAAAACCAGCTAGCTAACCAGCGAAAAGGAAAGCAACAATCACAAAATGGTGAGACAAGCAAACCAGCAAAACGTTCTTACGATCATGCAAGATATAATGGCTACTAAAAAACCCAAACTGTATCAAAATTTCTTTACCCAAGTAAAAGCCAACCTTCCTCTCAGTGCATTAAACAGTAGTATGATACAATAGAACAGTTGTTCCTGCAATCAGCAAATGCTGTTCTGCTCAGTCTGGTCACCTACACATACCAGCTGAGTGGGGCTAGACAGATGGGAAGCTCCACCACCTGCTTAATCAGCAGCCTAAAGGCCTCCAACAAAAAATTTCGTATGACATTTGAGAATTAATATGAGTTTTAACAGAGAGAGGTGTTTATCTAAAAGCATTTAATTTATGACTAAAATTTATGCCTTCAATTTTGACTTATTTAATACATTAAAACACAATTTATGCCAAGTAAGGAGAACAAACTCAAGCCTAAAAAGGTTAACAGATAAACGCTAGCAACAAAGGCACACCAATACATAAAAATAACAGCTACAAGGCTAAAGCAGCTTGTGCTCATTTTCCAACTTCCTCTTCACTACCATTTTGCTAGCAAGTTAGTCCACACTGGCACCCACCTCAATCCCACTTTGTCTGGCTAGTTTTACAGCTGTGTTGTAGTAGCCACAGCGTAGGAGATGTTCCACCATCATTCGATCCATGCGTTTCTTCTTCCACATGTTGGCAGCAGCTGGCTGGTCACTGCTGTGCTCCTTCAGATGTTCAATCCTGCGTTTGCAGAGCTTTGCACTTTCATCTTCAGCCTGGATTGACTCAACGGCCTAAAAAGTAAAAACTAACAGTAAGAGCTACACATTTGCAATGTCCTTTTAAAATAATTGTTTGTAAGCATTCTTTATATGCTATATAGCTACTCCCAGTAGTGTTTCTTTTGTTGAGAAATACTTCCTATGGCAGTGCATAAGTTTCTGCATGGTTGGTCCAGTTCTGAGATATTCTTGCACGGAAGTAAGTTTCGATATATTTGACATTATGAATATATATGTTTTTCTGCCTAATTTGCAGTTCATCCAAAACCAGAAATGTATCAACTACGGCAGCAACTGCTGTAATAGCCTGCAAAGAGCTTTGTGAAGGTTTGCAGTCATCTGATCCAAACAGCTGAAAAGCAAAATTTCCACCTCTAAGCTATGCATGGCTTCTTCCTCCAGAAGCTGTCCTGCTGGATTAGTTCTACGGAGGAGTGATGCAGAGTAAATCCACATTACTTCTAATACACTGGAGCCATTTTAATTAGTCGTGCAATAATGGAAATTATACAAACGTGTGGCCTCTTGGCACCTGTAATTCAAGGATCTAAAAGCAGTTTTCCAAAATCATCAGTTTTGTTAAATTGGTACTATTTTATGTAAGTCCGCTACCGTAGAAACGTGCATCCCTTGTTAAGGAGCTTTACTTAGGAAAACACATTTGTCAGAGGAACTAGATTGATGATTTTAAACCAACATATTGGCATACCCAGCAAAAAACCACACACCAGTCCTCCAAGGTGTTGCCACAATATTTTTTTTTAATTAAAACCAAAACACTCAGCTCAGTTGTTTTCCTTCAACCTTAGAGCCATCATTCCAAGTCAGCTAACTCCGGACACAGCACGTAATAACTCTGCGCCATGTCAGGCTACAGAACTCCAGAAAGCTGGCAGAACTTTAATGTGCCTGCTAAGGTAAAGGCAAACCAGCAGAGGATGGTTAGTACCTTTCCCATCTGCAATATATCACTGGTGATGCAATTGCAAGTTAGGCTGCCCTGTGATGACTTTAAACTTGCTGGCTTGTGTTTGAATGACTGCATAGCTCTGGCAGCTGGAGGGCACAGGCAGAACCTGGCAGGCTTTTGGCAGCCTACTCTGCACTCCACGCTGACACAGCAACCTTTCCAGAACTCAAACTATACTATCATATATGGTACAGCTCCAGCTCTTGGAAGCACAGGTTGGTTCTAATTGCATTTACCATGCCTGCCCATAGACAGACTTCTTCTGGAAGGATTAGTATTTGAAAAGCAAAGTGAAATGAGCAAGGAAAGCTCACTGAGCTTATTTTCCCCTCACCTCAATTAAGCCTGACTCTGATCTAGCCCTTGATACCAAATGCAAGTATCTAAAACACTAGTCATTATACAAGAGTCTCTTAATAACATTCACGTAAACATCTGTAGCCTAAGTTATTTTTAATACTAAAGTCCGAGTTACTTCTGCTGCCGACTTTAGCTTTATTTTGTAACATAGAGTTTGGAGACAAGTATTTTGTTTGAGTTAGAAACTGGGTCTCTTCCTGTTCAGCAAGCAAACACTAACTCAAGGCAAAACACACTTTCATTGTTTAGATACCTGCAGTATTATCAAATGTGAAGGCAACCTTGAGAAATACTCTGAATACAACTAAGAACTTGACGTAGCCAGGCACAAAGGTTAGACCCTCTCTGCTTCCAAAGGGCTCTTCTTATACAGCTTTGTATCTGGACCTGTACAGCTCTTGCTGGGTTTTTGATCCTTCTAGTATGTTCAGAAAGGCTACAAATCCTTTTCAAAATCCTCTGAAGCAAGTCTATCTGGACTTGCCCTGCTGGACGTTAACAGAACTTGAGGGAACAAGCATATTAAACAGGATACAAAAGGGAAGACACAAAGGCCTAGGTTTCCCCGGGATCATTTTCAGAACCCAAGAAACCTGCTGTGTTTTAAAGCTCCCTTTTAAGAGTGAGTAAGGCATTAAATAAAGGAACCATCTAATTCCATTATGGCCATCTCAGCAGTTCATGAGATCCTTGTCTAAACACAGGAGGCACCAGAGATCCCACATGGGTCCAACAGCTCTAAAGAAAACAATAATTTTGCTCGGGGCAGAGATCATAGAGAAGACAGTTGGGATTTGAGGGTTTGGAGCAGAAACAAGACCCTTGTATTTCAGAGGACTTCTACTGTTAAACAATTTTTTTTCGGCCTTTTGTTATTTTTGAGTAGCAGTAAGATTCCCCAGAGTCTTTCAGGCAGTCAGAAACAAATGCGCAATTAAACTAAAATGGAGCTTTGCACCCGAAACATTCAGCAATGCCTTCAGACACACCCCCACAGTCAGCAAAGCTTTAACAAGTAAATAACTTTTCCTCCTCCACATCATTACTACACACCTACAAGCAACATACAACATCTCTTTCAGAAATAGCTCCTATTTTTCTGTAAGTAACGGAGAAGTGAGGAAAACAAATCCTTTAAGACCCCTTTAAATCTCACAATCTGAGGATGAAAAGAGCAATTAATTTATGAAGTCTTTTGCAGAACAGCTTTTCAACACCTAGCTTACTTGTTCAAGCAGAAAACCCCAAATCAACACACGTGACAGCATTATTTTCACGTCACAAACCTCCAAGGTATTTTAATGCTTCACATAGTACTGTCAGATTTATATCTGTTGGTTATTTCATTTAAGTTTCAATGAAATTACTCTGCTTCTGTGTTTCATCTATTTATTTTTGGAGAAGCATTGTTCTCAAGTCAGGCGACAGAGCTATTTCCATTTTTCTGCAAGACTTGTTTCAAGTAAGTGTTCTGATGACTCTAGGGATGAGTAATATTCCCATCCAAAATAAGGATGGCTTATACTTCTTTTTCTGAGAACATATACACCTTTTTCTAAGAAAGATGTGGTAAAGGCATGAAAGGCTGGTTGTATTTTGTTCAAGCTTAACAGCTAGAAGCAAGTTATCCTGCCAAATTTTGCTTAAAAGGCTCTTAATATTCCCTAGGAATTTTTCAAATTGTGAGTTGAGTGTTTATAAAAAAAATTCAAGTAACAATCTAGGACAACTTGCATTTTCTTCTGCAGAGAAGTCTCAACAATGCATACAATTATTCTTGCACTGGAGGTTTCACATTTTTCAGCTTCATCTTCTACCTGTTTTGCTATTCCAATGATCAATTAATTCAATTGCACAAACCTTTCCATTAGACAAGCAGGAATTGATACAAATCTACTCATTTTGCTACTATTTCTTCTCTGTTAGTAAAGAAAGCCCTTTTCAGGACTACAAATATATATTAATTTTACCTCTCAACAGAAGTTTGTTATGCTTAGACAAGGACTGCCAAATCTCATTGCCTAAGCACAGTGAAGCAAAGTTTCACTGTGCATTCCAAGGTCTTTAAAGAGCCAGTAATGCCTGTTATCTTGAGAAGAAAATCCAAGTAAAGAGGATTGGAACGAAGGTAGAACAGCACTCACCTTGCGTTTCAGAACGCTGAGTTTTTCAACGACGCCATCCAAGAGACTGACAACTGAGTCCACAGCAGGACAACTGCTCAGCGTCTTCTCCAGCTCTGCCACCACCATGGTGACGTGGCTGGTCTCTCGGTCAATGTTCTTCTGCGCAGCTCGAAATCGTTTGTTCAGTGTTTCATATGGCACCTGAAGGAGAAATAGCAAGTCATTAGAATTGCTGTGTTTAAAAAGTCAGGTCCTTTAGAGTTTAGAGAGACTGATGAATTAAACTGATGCAGCCCAAAGAACACCTTGGTTCTAGGAGACTAGAGGTCATTGATGGAACTTGAGTTCTCATACTAAAACCCTTATTTAAGTTCTCTCAGCAAGGAGCTCACACTTCAATGACTACGAAAAAACAACAGGAAAAATGCTGCAGTTTCTTGTATGATACCAGGTTCACCTATCCTGCTTTGGCTGTAGTAAGCACTGATGGAAACAATCCAGGGACAACAGAATACAAAGACAAATTTGTACCTACAAAAGGAAAGCTACAAAAGCTACAACAAAACACAACTAAGAGATCACCCTTCAGACCATGACTTTCTAATTTTACATTTCTTCCCTTCACAAATTTATTAAAAAAGAAAAAGTTACCTTTGAGAGAAAGCATGCATAATGCATATTGGCTACTGAAAAATTTATACATAGTACACCAACAGTTATTCAGGAAATCCAACAAGTCTCCTACATACCCCTACCCATGAAAGACTACTTTTGAGTATTGCTTCCCCAAGGACTATAAGGAACGCCAAGAGAAACCCTATGTCAATTTTCTTTTAGTGATAAAAGCCTACAATGTGTGAGTAAAATGGTTAATTTCCTCTAATGCTCCACTCCTGAGTTAAGAGATTTGCCAGTCTTGGAGGTCTCCTCAAAACTGCTACGGACCGCCATTAGGGACACATGAATGGGAACAGTCTACAGCCTGAGAAATGATTTGGGGAAAGCTTACAGGAAGTGTTAAGCTGCTCCCACTACAGTGGCAGCAAAAGCAATTTAGACAGGAAGTTCTATTACTTCACAGAAACAGGAATTTTTAAAAACATTCCAGTGCTATACACTTAATTCAGCCATATCTTTAATCTTTAAAAAGTCCATGAGAAGTTCTTTCAGGTAGTTATGATAATCTTGATTGCTTTTCCATTAATCAAAGACATAATTTAGATAGCAATCAGATTATCCATGTTAAAGGTAAAACAGGAAACACAAATCAGTGCTCTGTTTGGTACATATCACGTATATGTTTGATTACAAATCTTTCAAGCATATAACTTCTAATCAATTATATCAAGGTCCCAGTTTTCCTCATTGTAATTATCTGCATGCAAGGAAGTATCCCGAGGGGCCACATCCCTTCTGTGCTCCATTAGCAAAGAGGTTCCTACAGAACCACTGCAATTCCCCATCAGAGAACAGTTTGGTTCAGGGGAAGGAAGATGAGACAAAGCATTTGCTTTTCAAGACTCTGCATTACCTACAAAAGATTGTGGTTATCTGTAGTAGTAATAAAACACAAGGATAATCCTGGTAAGATATGACAGGGCTCTCTTCTCAAGACTGAAATTATCTATTTAATAGTTCTTGGAATCTCAAACTAAGACCTAAACAAATGACAAGACTATACCACAGACAGCACCAAGCCAGAACAATGATTTCCTTATACATTTTGCCCTAAAACCCCAGCAGTACACCCATCCCCAACTCAAACCACATAGACCATGACAAATAATAGGCTTCAACATCTACTTAGTTGCCTATATAACAATCTGCCATCTCCAACCTGCATTTCTTTTTTACATTTACACAAAAAATATGAAATATTTTAGAGACCCACAGATAAGCCTGATGTTCTAGGAGGCCATTATTTTGACATCTCATGTTTTTGAACATGGAAACTTATTTCCAACTCTAAGACCTGATGCCAGACAGCATTAAGACAACTTCTTTCCTTCTTTTTGCCCCACTGCATTTTTCTTACTCTTCACCAAAAAACATTTCCGCAAGTATTTTGCTAATCAGCTTTCCATGCTACACTGAAAATCTGCATCAATAAAGACTTTCATAAGCTACTACTAATTTGAGGTACCTTTTCTAGTACAGAAAGTGCTTTTGTTAAATTCTGAGCAGTCAGCTGGACACAGATCTAGTCAGTTGGGAAAAAAGTCTGTGTTTAATCTCCCTTTTCTCTAGTTCCTTATCTGCACTCAAGAGCAATAACAGCGCCCATTTCCTGTGCTCTGTCTCTTCAGCATGCAGACTTCTGGCACAGTTTGTGTTCACATGACATTTAGAACAATTGAACTTTCAATTTCAGCCGGTATCACTATATATCATTGCATTTAGAATGTGTCTAGGTGCAATAGCTTTTTGAATCTTCTCTTATCCTTTTTTTCCCCCACCATAAAAACAATCTGAACGTCTTCTGTGGAAGAGACTACGAGCTGAAATGTTTCCACTATATACTCTGAAAGTAAGTAAAAGTAAACATAGTGAGAAACATAATTTAGTTTGTCATAACAAGGGAAATTAAAGAACAATGAAATTATTTGCATAACTGAAACTGACAGTAAATACACTTTACCAGAGATTTTTGCAATTTGCACAGGCACTTGTTTCTTATTATAGAGCCAGCAGCTTTCATGAGAATATTTGTGAATCATATCTAGGTACAGATTTTACACTTACTTTACAGGGACAGAGTCCATGAATGTCAAAATTTAGAACTGTAACTGCTACATTCCTTACAAAGCAGCATTTAATCTTGAATTTGTATCTTGATCCACTGGTTCTTTTATTACTTCTACAGCTCCAAAGTGCCAAAAGACCCAGCTCCCCAGCACTGGCTTGCTTTACTGCAGAACCCTTCGAAAGTTACAGGCACTGTACCAACAGGATAATTTTTTTCCACCAATAATGAAAGTTAATGAAAGGAGAACGTGTAAGAAAGTGTTCTGGACAACGCAATTCTAAAAATTTTTAATTATAGTCCACTTTGATTTTCAGGTATCATTGTTAGAACACTGTGAACACCAAAGTTTTCAGACCAAGAGACAAATGCAAGATTTATAGCTCATTAATTGCCATAAACCTATTAGAGAGTTGGAATCTTTCCTGCCAATACCATTCTGTGACCAAACCTGGATTACACAGTCATTATTTAGAGACAACAGTGACTGCAGAACTCAGCCTAGGGAAGCATTACCTTAAGAAAAAAAGAATAAATCAGCTAATAAAAAATGTGAAATAGAGCAGCAAGTACTGACCAAAATGTGTTCTGTATAAGCACAATACCAACTTGTCCTACCCGTTAGAGCTTGAAAACCCACACCCAGCTGGCTCATATCACGAACATACAAGAGGATATAAAGGAGAGTTGTAAAATACTAGTGGGCAGCACATTTAAATCCAGTAGCACTTAATAGATTCTGCTCCTTTCGTTCACCAGCTTGCACAGCTGCAGACACATTTTTCTACCTAAGCATGTACTAAACCAGGTCAAACTTAAACCTAGTGAAAAAGAATTTGACTGAAGTTAGAACAACCTACACAAGGGGTAAAATTCCAGTAACACAAGTTTTTCCAAGATCAAAATTTTGCTGTGATGTGAAGGAAACTCTCCTTGGCTGGAGGCTTCTGCAACTGTAGCTAACTTCTCCAGGTGCTAAACACTAACAAAAAAGCAGAGACAACTGATTAATCTGATCCAAATATTTTTTTCATTTCAGGAGTTACTTCACTCTGTTCTCAGAAAGCCAAAAAAATGGTGTGCTATCCCAGAACATGCTCCAACAACCTCTAGCTGTGGAGACAAGACTTAGAAGAGGATTGTTCTGGGTGTACAAGCTTGAACTGGTAGAAGAGGAGGGAGGACTGCCATGAGAGCTACAAGTTGAGAGCAAGGAGTAGAAAATTGCAGAGCTAAGGATGTCAGGGGGAGTTTTTAAGTGTACACTTAGGAATTCAACTGTGAAGTTTACTACCTGGCCTTCAGCCCAAACACAGTCCTCTTCCTGCCCATGAATGCAAATAAGGTACCAAAGCAAGGCAGAACTCTCAAATCATGAAGTGGCTAAAACTATTCAAATGGGGCAACTGTCTTTCTTTTCATAAGGCATTTCAAATGTAACTTGAAATACCCTTAAGCATAGTGAATTTAAATGTATTTTCATAAAAGTAAATTCTTCAAAAAGCCATTCAATTACTGAGTTCATTTTCTTGAGCTTTTTTGAAAACACATTAAAAATAGAAAAAACCCCCAGCCAGTATTAAATGCTTGCATATATTGTAACCTGATGTTTTGCAAACTATATACACTTCTCAAGTGTTCATTATCAGCCTGCAAATAAATATTTAAAGATATACAAATAATATTAAGCCAACTGCAAACAGGAGTGCATCAAAACAAGCGTGAGCAGCCAGTGAAGGGAGGCAATCTTCCCCTCTGCTCTGCTCTTCTGAAGCCCTACCTGCAATGCTTCACCCAGTTCTGTGGCCCCCAAATACAAGAAGGATCTGAATCTGCTGGAGCAAGTCCAGAGGAGGCCACAAAGGTGATCAGAGGGCTGAAGCCCCTCTGCTGTAGAGACAGGCTGAGACAGCTGGGGATGTCCTTTCTGTAGAACAGAAGGCTCTGGGAAGACCTCATGGCACCTTCCAGTACCTGAGGCCGCCACAAGAGAGCTGGAGAGGGACTTTTCACAAGGGCATAGAGTGACAGGACAAGGGGGAATGGCTTCAAAACAGCAGAGGCAGGGTTAGATCAGATATGATGAAGAAATTCTCTACTGTGAGGGTGGTAAGGCCCTGACACAGGTTATCCAGAGAAGCTACAGATGACCCATCCGTAGAAATGTTCAAGGCTAGGTTGGATGGGGCTTTCAGAACTTGGTCTAATGGACATAGCAACGAGGCTGGAATTAAATTATGTCCAAGTTCCCTTCAAAGTAAACCATTCTGTGATTCTAAACCAGCTAATCCTTTACACAGTGTCCTACAATGAATACTGCTTTTACACTCACTATCAAGATTTTACTGAGATTAGGTTTTCTTTTCTTTTTAAGATTTTCTGAATGTATCTATGTGTGCACACTTCATGCTCTCTCCACAAATCAAATACATAGAAACAGCTGCTGAACACACTCCCACCCCAGCTCTTGCTTATCTCTACAGATTCACAGAAAAACGCCTTTAGAAAACATGTGATGAGAGCATACCATCTATAGCCTTCAACAATATCAAAAGGGAGAGGAGAATGCAGACTATTTTCCCCTCATAGAAGTTCATTAATTATAGTGATCAAAGCTTAAAAAGCTTTGCTGCCTCAATGGCATTTATGTTGGAAGTCAGACATCCAGACTGGACTTATGCTCATTGTAGCACCTTGAATGCTATTAAGCAGCTTAATGGCATGTCAAGAATGTAGTGAAGTTTTAGCCTGATGCACATGTGCGGCTTCTACAACAGACACAGTCACTCACTGAGCACCTGGGGTGTGCAAACAAATTGAATACAGACACTCCTGAAAGGCTCTCTGCTTGGGATAGAGTACAACATTACAAACAAACATGAACTGTGGAAAGGTCTTCTTTGCAGAGGGGTTGTAGCTGTCCAGCCACAAAAGTCTTCTGAGTTACAGTTAGAAATCCAGCTCTCGTTACCATCACAGCCAACATACACATCCACTTAATTCAAGTAGACTTCAAATAAGTAATTGCAATTACCAGGGCCTTACAGACACAAGCAGCTTAAGGAAGATGAAAAGCATCTACAGAACTGAGTTTGTGACCCAGCTACAAGGGACGACAAGGTCTCACTTCTAAATGCCTTCTCTGTCTTTACTGGTAAGGTCTTCTCCTAAGCCTTCCTGATGATGTATGAGCAACTGAGTCTGGGGAGAGAGGTACAATTCACTCATGTAAGAAGTCCAAAGGAAGCTGAAAATACAGTACATAGGAGCATAGAAGGGAGGAAAGGAGAGAGCTCTTGGATGACACTGCAAAACTGCTACCATTCCTGGAATGTCACTGTGAACAAGAAAAGTTGTCCATGACTGAAAAACTGCAAGTCTTGTGCCTCTACTCCAAAAAGAGAACCTGGAAGACCAGAAAACTGACAGGCTGGTCTGCCTCATCTCAGTTCTTGTGAAAGTTACAATGGGAAAAAAATGATATGAAAACCATTTCCAATCTTATAAAGGTGACTAGGAACAACCAGCCCAGATTTGTCATATGCAAATCAAGCTTGACAACATTGTTTGCTTTCAGTGATGAACTGACTCTCTGAATGGCAGGAGTATGCTGGCAGCCTTTCATGCCAATAGTAGTGAGGTGTTTGACATTGTCTCATTTGTGGCCAAACAGGGGAGACATGGACTCAACGGCTGAATACTTTAGGTTAGGGACTGACTGCAGTGTCAGGCTCTGAGAATAATGGTCAGTGGTTCCAAAGCTTCCTGGTGGCCAATTACAAGTACTGCTTGACTCCTCAGGAATGTTATCAGCTCCAACACACATGTCATCTTCAACCATCTGCACTACAGAACACACAGTCAGAAAGCTCACAGAGGACAAACTGGTGGAGTGCCTGATAAATAGGTGTCAGAGCTGCCATTCAGAAAAAAAACGACAAACTGGAGAAATTCACCAAGGTCTTTATGAAATATAATCAAAGCAAACACCAGGGCCCAGTACCTGGCACAAAACCACCCCAGCCTTGAGCACTGGTTGTGGAATAACTGGCTAGGACCACCACTGCAAGAAAAGATGCAGGGGTCCTGATGGACAGCAGGTGGGACATGGATCAGCAACAAGCTCTCATGGCAATGAAGGTTAACCCCATCCCAGGCTGCATTAGCAAGACTAAAGGAGGTAGATTGAGAAGAGTGATTGTTTGTGCTCAGCACTCATGCAGACTCATCTGGAATACAGAGTCTGGTTTTCAGGTCACTCCCCCCTCCCACTAAAAAAGAGATCCTGACAACCTGGAGAGAGTCCAGAAGGCTGCCACCATGACAGTAAGCTGGCTGGAGGACAAAAAAACCAAAAAAAACAAAAAAAAACCCCCACCAAACAACAACAACAAAAAAACCCAAAAAAACAAAAAACAACCCATCAAAATCCAAGAGAAGCTGAGAGTGCCAGGCTGGTTTCCCTCGCAGAAGGGAAGGCTACAGAGTTGGAAGCAGCACAATCTGATAGAAGCTTTCTACCACCGAAAGGTGAAGGTCACAGATAAGAGCCAGCCAGACCTTCCGGAGTTACAGAGCAAAAAGGAAGGAGGCAGAGTTGACAACTGTCACTAAAGAAAATTCCAGCTGGACATAAAAAAAAAATATTTCAATCAAAAGACTTGGTAAGCACTGGAACAGCAGCCCAGAAAGGTGACGGAATCTCCACCCTCAAAAATTTTCAGAACTTGGCAAGACTCTGAGCAACTCAAATTAGCTTTGAAGTTAGCCAAGGTTTGAGCAGAAGCTTGAATTTAACACTGTCTGCAGAAGTACTTTCCTACCTTAATTTAATTAAGACATCAAATACATTTCCACATGAAGATCTGAATGACCATAACAGATAAGATCAAAAATCCCCTCTCTGTCACTATCTTTTCTCTGATGATATCCAGAAAGAGGATGGCACTTGAAAAAAAGGCAAGGACAAACTTACTGATCCCAAACAGTCTCTCTGGACTTCTTGAGCCAGAGATGGGAATTTAATAGTAGAAACACCACAGAGTGTTTCTCACTCATGAACTCTAGTTGCTGTTGACCTGAGTTTTAGCACTGCAACATCCTGTTGTGAGACATTTCACAGGCTCACAACTATGTGAAGAAATACTCCTTGGTTTTGACTTCTCAGCTAATTTGAAACCCTTTTGTTCTTGTTTTGGAAGCAAAAAAGGAAACTCTCTCTTTCTCCTACATACTTCTCACATATTTTGAGATTGGAGAGACTCTTTCTGAACCATTCCTTGAAGACAGACATTCCATTCTTGCCCTTCTGTAGACATTTTCCACTTCTACTACACTATTTTTCAGGATGAGAGAAGGGAAAAAAATAAAAGTAACTCATACTACTTGAAAGAAGAAGAAATCATGATTTTAACTGCTGTGTATTGAGTTCTCCATTCTTCCCTTTCCCAACACTTCTGTCCTGTGTTTGTTAATATTAATCTGGCCACACAGAAAACATTCACTACTAACCCTCAGATCCCACTGACTAATGATGATCATTTCCAACTTAGTTATTATAGATGTAAGACTAGGATTAATTTTCTTTCCACCATACCTAAAAACTGTATCACACTGCACTTGTCTATACTGAATTTAATATATTTTAACACCCATTCAGTCTCTCACCATTTTTTCTCTAATGGTTCACACTTGGGCTACATCTGTAATACCTCAACTATTTTAGTATCACCAAGGAAACTTCTTCATCTCAGCACTTACTCTTTCTTCCAGGTTGTTCAAACAGCTGAATATCACCAGGACTAGCGGAATCCTAACACCAATCTTCTTCCATCAGAGAAGCTGGCTACTAAATCTTGAGGTTTGCTTTTTATCTTGGCCAGTTCCTTATCTGCATAAGAACTTCAGTCTTTCTTGCAGAAGTTCCTGGTAAGACTTATCTCCAAAAAACATTCAGTAATATGAATAAACTGTCAACCAAGTCCACCTCACTGCCCCCTTCAGTTTTTAAAAACAACTCCAATATCTCTACATGGCATGCACTTTTTAAAAGTCACATTAACTGATGTACTTAATGTAACTGATTCCATATTGGAGTAGTCAGGATACAATTTCTGCATTGATAAGCCATTGGCTGGAAGGGAAAAATCAATTACATAAATTAAGAATCTCACTAAAATTTTACTTAAAGTAGAAGCATGGAAACAGTCTCCTACATTGTCTTTCTTCCACAGCTATCCAATAAAATCCCCAGACTACTTCGGCATTTATCAGAGAATTAAGAGGAGGACTGAACACAGGAGAAAGGGATTTCTTCCAAAACAAAAAAGCTTTTTGTAACAAGTGTTATGTGCTGCATTTCTACTCCTTTGGAGGTGTAGGATGTTAGGCCAAAGTCTAATGGCCACTGTGCAAAATCCCAAATACCACCTTGATGCTGCCCACAAGTTTTTCTAACTGGTACAGACCAATACTGAAAGACTAAATTACACATCTCTTACATTTTTTTTTCAAAACTTCAGTCATGAAAGCCTTTATTCTCCTCCAAATCTTCAGCCTTACACTAGGCTTTGAGCACACCAGTCCTCACACTGATCTGGTCACACACTACAACACTGGCCAAATTCCTTCTTTACTTATATAGATTCAACCCTAAAGAGCCCCAAATAAAAATGGAAACTAAAACACAATCACTTTCAGACCACAAGATTACTCAAAATGTTTCTGGCCCACAGTAAATGCATAGATGAAACTAGTTCAGATGCAGCAGAAAAAAGTAAAAAACAGTTTGTGTAGCTATCATTTGAGTGTTGGGAATTATAGAGTAAAAGTGAGACTTCAAAAATGTCAATTGAAGAAAGAAATTGAAGGAAGAAGTATTTGGTTGTATAAGTAAGATCATTAACTATTCTCCACACTCCTGTTAACAGGAATTTTCAAAGGCTTCTTTACTAAAAATTCATTTTATAGAAAACAGTATAGACAACAGAAACAAGCATCTTTTACATAGGTTTGCAATTCTGTAAAGAACATCCATTTTCCTTCTGTATTTGATATAAAGTAGTTAATTGGTCTAACTGGTACAGATTCCTATAGAGGGAACTTTTAACTATATATCCTGACATGACAGATCTCTGTGTGCATTCTCAGTGTTAAAGTATCTTAGCTGAAAGTAATTCCTTCCCACATAAAATATGATTTTTTTAAAAACATAAAAACTTATGTTGAGTATCTTTTCAAATTAACTCAGTCATGAGCAGGAGGGAATTAAAAATGGATTTTAAAAAATCTTATCAAGTACATGAAGTCACAAAACTAGGGGGAAGAAAAAAAACAAGTTTCAAGAAATATAAAATAAAGAGTCCTACCCGATTAGGTGGGGGGAACCATTACAGAACTATGCTCTCCTTTCAAGGGTCAGAAAAATGGTGTACTTCTCTCCTCAACTGTGTTAGCTTATAACACCTGAAAAGCACCAGAGATTTGTATGAACCTATAGGTCTCCAAGACAATTCAGTTGAAGACTTTGAGATATAAATAAGCTTTTTTCAAATGCCCCTACATGAAATTAAGCCTGGCCAGACAGCTAGGGAAAACAAAGAGGTGTAGTGATGAAATTGCCTTTCAAAAAACTAGAAGCAAAGACAACTTAGCACTACTTTAGGCAAGAAGAACAAGGAAATATAGGAATATATAAGAAAAATTAAGCATCTCCTGAAGAGTCTTAATAAACAAACAGTGTCAAAAGAAAAACTATACTGCACAAGAAACACCTTCAAGCATTCAGCTGTTTTCTTGAGACTAAGTTAGAACACCATGCTCACCACTTCAACAAAACAGCAAAGTAGAGGACATCTATTATATATTATGCCATAGAAAAATGAGGTAGGGTACAAAAAACTACTGAAAATTTTTCCTCAAAGAAGTAACAATTAAGAACTTCTGTGCAGAATTACTGAAATTCTGTGGTTTTATATAGTCATTTTTTCCTCAACAATTCTTGGATTACTTCAGACCAGAGTCAGCATCATTATTTGTCACTGGACTTATCCAAAAGGTAAATGATATCACCACCTCTTCAGTGAACTCCTCTGATGAGCTCTTATAAATTCCTTAAAATAGTAATAGTTTTATTTTGTTCAAGGCAAAATCAGAAAAGGAAAATAAAGTTAAAAGAGTAGTAGTATATTTCAGGAATGGATGGCTTACAACGATGTCTAGATTTAGGTTAATTAGGTAAAAGCATTAAAATAAAATCTTGAAGAGCTATAGAGCCAAACAAAGTAATTTCATAAACCTAAAAGCAGTTGGAGGTAATCTGGATTACTAAAAAATAGTTCTTTTTAATAACAGTTTCAATATTTTGGAAGGGTAAAGCCTAGTAGAGCTTGCCTTAGTTACAAACAAGTCAGTTTTACAACTCAAGGAGACAGTACTGTGCATTCTAGAGCAGCTGTGTCTCAAAAGAAACCATCATTATATTATTCAAAGCTGCTACTTCAATATAGAAGAGAACGAGCAGCAAAAATCCTTGGACTATCCATCTGCTACACACATACTTAGTCAACAGAAGCAATCACACTCCTTCAAAATATTATCCTGTTACACAAACTGCAAGTAGCTTATTTCTGAATATATCACGAACTTTTGAACAAGGCTTCCTACAAGAAAATGAAGCGCTTTACAAAGCAATTTTACAGTTACAGAAAACTGCCTTACGTCCTTATATAAGGAAGTTGACAGCCATTGTAGAGCCTGTCTAGAATTACCCTGAGGACATCAGAGGCCAGTCCTTTTCAATGCACTTGTTTATAGCTGCTACCCTGGACTTACACTTCAAAAGAAATGTCTTTGCTTTTCTTCTTTTAGTAGGATACTGGAGTACTAACAAGAACCTAAGCATTGCTTCCTGGCCAAAGCTGAGTTGCAAAGCTAAGGTCACTCAGCAGGTTTGTGTCCTGAGCAAGTCCAGCCATTTGTTTTGATCCTTCTTTCTTCTCCAAATATTTGTTCATTTTAGTCACAGCACCACCTCTTTACCTCTTTAAATGAAAGAGGTCGTTGTCGTTTTGTGTGTTTGCACAGTCCAGACACCATGATACTGGCTAGAGATCCATTTCCAATCAGATTGCTCCCAAAATAATCTATTCCAGCCCAAATTTTTATATAATTTTTTTAACATTTCTAAGACAATTCAGCATTATTGATCCAAATTATCAGACCCATATCAGAATATATGAATGGCCAAAGTTCTACTCAATTATTATGTATTATCTATGTTACTTTCATTTTACTGGTTTACAAGTCCAGTTAATCCACAAAGCTCTTAAAAAAAGCTGAGGTAAATCAAAAGAAGTTGTGAAGTAGTTAAGTTACTGGCTATCAAAAGTATCTTGAAAATTGCTTTATTTAAATAAAATACCACATATTGTAAGTGATCGATTACTTTGGCATATTTTACATTCTGGGTTAGCAAGTACTTCCCACATAGTGTATCTTCAGGCTTTAAGTTGTGGGAGGCCAGGTGTACAAGGCAGGCAGCTTTTTGACTTAACAAGGACTGATGGACCCTGTCAGTGTGCCCTTACAGTAAACACCCAGCTGCCAGAACAGTATTACCCTATATTTGTGAGCTTGAAAGGCACACTCTCACGCTGATTATACAAGAACTACTGATTTGAAAGACAATTGAAAGATGCTTAGGGAGCACACCAAGTAAAGCATTTTCCTATTACAATATCTAGGAAATGTTTGAAACTCATCTTTACTTATTTCCCACCTCCTGAAAAACACTATGCTAAGACTCAAATCTTGTTTTATGTCAACATTTAAAGATCTCAATGTGCTAGCTGCCATACAAACATACTATTCCTACATCAGAAAACATACACAAACCAAACTCACAAGATCACAGGCCACTGTCCTGTGAAAACACTACAAATCAAGTATGGTGCAACTAGGAATTGCAACATCAGGTAAGTGTTCACTTCCAAGGTACTAACAGATCTTCTGTAAGATGTTTGAGAATACCTTTCTTCAAGTATTTTCCTACAGGCACAATGGGGTACTGATAACCAAGCAACAGCTTTAGGTCATGACCACACTGCTACTGCCTTTTACTATGTTTTCTTTCTTCATTAATCAGTTTAAAATGTATTTTATAGAGAGCGGGCAGGGATGGAAAAGAGACCAACAAAGAGCCAATTTCTTCAGCTACTTTATAACATCAAATTTCTTACAAAGTCCTACAGTGTTCGCTTTTTTTTAAAAGCATGTTTTTTATTACAGAGCGTACCATAGGAAAACAGTAATAGAAAAGATTTCACACTTGTTTGCTGACACACACGATGTGTCAAAACAGGAAGTGCATTATTCAGCAGCACAGGAACGCTCGGCATGGACATTGAACACACTTGGTGAGTCAGAGCACCCAGGTTGAAGATGGATTTAGTGTGAGATAAGTGTTCATGACTACTTAGTGCACAGCTGTTACCAACATCCAGGCTTAGCTTATGTTGCCAACCTTCTGTCTGAAAAGCACCTAGATAATCTAAAAAGGGGCCTACAAGTGAGCTGGAACGGGACTTTTTACAACAGCAGGTAGCGACAGGACAAGGGGGAATGGCTTCAAACTAAAAGAGGGCAGGTTTAGATTAGATACGGGGAAGAAATTTTTTTATTGAGAGGATGGCAAAAGACTGGAACAAGCTGCCCAGCAAGCTGCAGATGCCTCCTCCCTGGAAGTGTTCAAGGCCAGGCTGGATAAGCCTTTGAGCAACTTGGTCTAGTGGAAGGTGTCCCTGACCCTGGCAGGAACAAGATGATCGTTAATGTCCCTTCCAACTCAAACCATCCTATGACTCTATCACGATTTCCTTACACTGATGTACAGCCAGTGAACTAAATGTTACAAGTTGTTACTTCCGTCTTCAGTTCTTGAAGCACTTTCACTGAGCAACTTTTGCTGCTACCTGTTCAAAATTTTGACAAAAGTACTCTTGACTCTTAAAATTAGGTTCAAAACCAACTTAGAGTAAAGCTCATAAACATGAGAAAAAAATTAAGTACTGCAACTAGTTATGCAAAAAATTAATCAGGCACTTCTTCTGCCTCACTGAGTAAAAAAGTTCATCTGAACTGTTTGACATCTCCATTAGTGACCTGGATGATAGATCAGAGTGCACCTCCCCAATCTGCAGAGGATACAGGGATGTTAATAAGCCAGGTGGTTGTGGTGCCATTCCTATGGATCTCACCAGGATGGAGAAATGGGCAAACAAGAGCCTCATAAAATTCAACAAAAGGAAACAAAGTTTTACACTTGAGAAAAAACAACCCTTTGTATCAGGACAAGTCGCAGACAAGTTGGAGCTACTGGGAAGTAGCTCTGCAGACAGAGCCTGGGGTCCTGCTAGACAAATTGCCCATGACAGCAATGTGCCCCTGCAGCAAAGGCTACCAACAGCACTCCAGGCTGTGTTAGGAAGAACACTGCCAGGAGGTCAAAGAAGGTGATCCTTCCCCTCTACTCTAACTAGAACTTAGACCCACCCAAAGTGCCGTCTCCAGTTTTGGCTCCCAGTCCCACAGAAACATGGACATACTGGAATGAATAAAGAGACTGCTGCAGAGATCACTAACAGACTGGAGAATCTGACATGGGAAGAAGGGCTGAGAGGGCTGGGATTATTCAACCCGGTAGAGGCTCAGGGTATATGAACGCTCAATGGGGACAACAAAGAAGATGGAGCCAGACTCCTCTCAGCAGTGCCCCATAAAAGTACAGCAGGCAATGGGCACAAACTGACATACAGAAAATTTCCTGTCAACAAAAGATTATTTCTTTTTAGTACCACAACATCAGTCAAACCCTGGAGTAGCTTTGCCAAGAGAGGCTGGAGTCTCCATCTTGGGAGAACAGTCTGGCCATGGTGCTGAGCAACCTGCTCCAGCTGACCCTCCTTGGAGGGCAGGCTACTGGATTAGATTGTCTGCAGAAGTCCTTTCTAACCTCAGCTATTCTGTGGACTCAGGATAGAAACAATATGCACTTCATATAATCCTAGTCTCCTACATGTTTCCCTGTAACAATCCAAAAACTGCATTTCCATGAGAAATTAGTATCTTATTAAATCTGCTGCCTGTATTTTCCCTGACAGAGCTGCCAACAAAAGAAACCAAACAGTAGCTCTGAGAAGGCACTGACATATCCTGTGCTTCTACAACTCTTCTGTTGCAACTTTTTTTTTTAAAGCAGTAGCAGTGCAGCTAACCCAAAACTGCTTGCCAACAAACAGCCCAGAATATTTTCAAAAGTGATCATTCCTGCTTTTGGGTCTTCCATCTTCCACTTTTGGGATCTTAGCCTACACAGCTTGCTATCACTTTAAAAATTATTCATACTCTAAAGATATGGATGAATTATCCAGCTTCCTGTCATCACTTGTTTATTATTTTCAGCAAAGAACTCTGATAACAATGTTTGCATTCATTCATTTTCAAATCATCAGCTTTCATCTTACATGCTCTCATCTGAGACTAACAGAATTCCCCATCAGTAGGATTAAAAAAAAAAATAAAAGAATTCCACAGCAGCTTGGTAGAAGAATAGCTGACAACCTTCTTGTCCTTGAGAAGGGACTGGAGGGGGCAGGGGGGAATATTCAAGAATTATTTGCACACCTGAAGAGCTTCTCTAGATTCAGCTGAAGAACTGTGTTTATTTCCCCTAGGCTGAACTGCTGAAGAACTGCTGAAGGATTTCCACTCCAGCAGCAATCACAATATAGCTCTGGAACAGGGATTTCCCTCTGCAGTTTGAAGCACTCTTTCACATGAAAAGCGCTCTGTGGAACACACTGTAAATGCAGAACTATTACACAACTATTATCTAGTGATGCTGGCATGAGGAAGCTAGAGGGAGGAAACAGGAAGGATATAAATACAAGTCTGCAATCTTTTATATTTTGCTCACATAAGGCAAAATCACCAGTGTTCAAAGCTCCAAGAGATACATCCGAGCTACTGTGTTGGTGAATTAAAAAAAAAAAGGTGATACACATTCATTTTACACAGCATTTGAATAAATTGGAAATAAAAATTCAGATTCTCAGTCCCACAGAAACTTGTAGGCAGCTGACTCCTAAGGATCAAAATGAGATTTCATATCAATTTACTTTAGTAGAATTTAGCCTTAGTGTTCATTTCTCCATGCTGCTTTTTCACCTCCACCAGTAAAATGTTTTGATATATGACTCACAGCTAAGAACATTTCAGAAGACACATTCAAAAGATTTGAGCAGACACTGTTCTGGCAGGTTTTTTAAACAATGAAAAAGGTTGCTAAAGATTACAGGAACAACCCAGAAGTTGAATGGCTGCTGGGAAGAGTCAATAAACATCACCTTTGCTTGGAAATTAAGAGTTTCAGTCCAGGGCTGTCTCACCCTCTTACTATTTAGCTTGCTAACTTTACAAACAACATTCCATTCTGTTATGTATATTTTTGTTGAGATATTTTAGGAGAAAAGAATGCTTGTGAAAATAAAAGAATTAGTCCAAAATATTCTCTACCTTTTAAATGGCTGGCACCTTGACAATTCATCTTAAGTCATAAGCACCAAAACAAAAAACTCACTGATCCTCACTGCCAGTAGTTTTTCAGGAATGTAGCAACCAAAGCTGTGGTAACAACTAGAATACACCTAAAATGCAGTCTTAGAACGATGTTCTTAATATTAAATGCCTTCACATTCTTCTAGCTATGGAAAGTGCTAGAGAGCTCTTTACAGCTATTTTAAAATTTAAGCCTGATGCTGTCAGGTTCAAAGTACTTCTGGGCGACAGAAAGGAGCCTTCACATATAAAAGGGGAATCAACGCTTTGTCCTTCTGCTTCTCGGGACCCGAGCAGAATGGAGCTGGTGGAGGAGGACATGCACAAGAAGAACATGGCAAGAGAACCTGCAGAACCAACACTGCAAAGAGCACACAATGCTCGGCGTGTGAAGGACAGCATGATCTCAGCACAAAGTTGACTTTGCATAAACAACTTCTATAGACGGCAAAATGCGGATACACTGACACGAGAGATGTTTAAATAAGCGTTTTGCAATAGAGATCCTTCTCCCACGTCCCTTCCACAGTTGCTGCTATTTATGTGGTAGACCTCCTGTATATGCAACACGAGACTTCAAACAAAGGTTCCCGTTGATTCCTATGAGCATCATCCGTGCAGTTCAACAGTTCTCGGAGGCACTGAGCGGTAAGGTCATCGCTGAGTCCTTCACCTGCCTCACAACACTTGCTTAAAGCCCAGGACCACCTATACAGCCTTGGGCGACCTCCATCCTGCAGGCAGACCCAGCATCTCAAGGAACAGCTTCTACCAAACTGTATTTTGTTTATTCGCCTCCACAGCCCTTCAGTACGGCTGTCCCTTTCTATATTTTAAGCTCATCTCCATCTTTGGGGGACCAAGCAGCCAGGGAACCATATTATACTGCCACCTCCACTCCCTCCCCTTTAACACGTCTCCTAACAACGCCACGTAGATGCAGATAATCATCTGGGATGAGCACTTCAGGCAGTCCTCGGTGTTCCTGAGGGAGTACGTTCCACTCACACGCCCCAACCCCTCTCCCCCAGCCCGGCTCCGTCCGAGCCCACTCCCCTCTCTCACCGCCCCGCGAGCACAAGGACCTCACTTCTCTCCCAGCTCCTTTTCGGCTCTTTTTGTGTCCCCAGCGTGGCCCGGGGGCCTCCCCCGTCCCCTCAGAGCACGGAGACACCAGGGAAGAGCCTCATATTCCAGGCACGTCTCTCTCCCTCCGCGGAGGGGGATGGGAAGGGCAGCAACGGAGCGGCACCAGCCGAGACGTCAAGCAGAGGAAAAACAAGGACAGGCGGGAACTACGCGATAGGAATCGCTCCCAACCTCCATCCCACAGCCCCGGGGCTCCCGAGGCGGGGAGAACGGGGGGAAGGGGCTCCTCCTCAGCGCTGCTCGGGCGGGACGCTGAGGGCGTTAACGCGCTCCCCCCGCGCCGGGGGCGGCCCGGCACCCACCTTGAGAGTGGGGTACTCCTGCACCTTCAGAGTCATCGAGAGCTGAGCGGCTGATTCCTGCACCGCCATCTTGGATCGGGCACCAGCCTCCCCCCTCCCTCCTTTCCCTCCCGCCCTC
>VWZV01008293.1:140163-338573 GCA_013397155.1 Irena cyanogastra | reverse complement strand
TATAGGCTTATTATTGAAAAATGAGATGACGAATAGCAGCAGGAAAGGAAGTTTTTGTAATTCAGGTTACTGTATTAGACCTGGTCTTAAACATTCAGCTATTTGTATATTTTGACAAGTCTGAATATAATGCTGCTTAAAAAGCTTCTCCATCACCAGCCACAGTGAATTTAAACTGTTCTTAATTGCTCCCAAATAATCTAGATTTTGAAATAGTTTCTACAAGAGAATCCATAATCAGAAGACACAGCAACAGGGCTTTTTTCTCTTTCTTTAAGGCTCTCATGTTTGAGGCATGTGTTACAAAAAGAGCTTGGACTACCTAGAAACTCTGCTTTCCTTCGTGTACCAGTTAATAACCTCCATGGTACTGTCAGAAGAGCTATTTTCAACAACAAAAATATCTACTTTGAAAGAAAAGTACTTTTAAATGAGAAGTGGTGGGAAGATAAGGAGAAAATTTGTGTCTGTTTTCTTTCCCAGAAGACAAATAATCCAGGAAGACTATAGGAGTTTCAGCTTGATTCTTGCAACAGTAGAAAAAAAAATCTCCTCAAGACCATTAAATGACCTTTTAAAATTATGAGAGAGGCATTTAACTTCATTTTCTGCTCATGGTAAAATAATCCTGTTCAGGGCTGACTTCATGCAGCAGACCAGACTTATGGTGAAACCTACTGACATAAATGTACCTAATTCCTTTGTTATTCAAATTTTACTGTTAAAAAATAAAAAAAAAACCCAAACCAACCAGCCAAACAAACAAAGAAAAACCACAAAAAACCCAAACCAAACACAAAATAGAATAAAACAGGTAATACAATTAATCTCAAGTTAACTTCCAGAGGTGCCTTTTCCGAGCTCAGTGTAAACCTTTGTCAGAAAAAAAAATCATGAAGAGACTAAGAGTTACAAATTGTGGGCAGCTTTATTCCTAGATATAGGAACTTATTGGAAAACACAGAAGCATTTGAAGTTAATTAAAATCATTAATAACATAATTAATGTTATTTTGGATGTGTCTATCACTAAACATTAATTATCCTGTAGCCACTGGAACAACATAATGATAGCATCATTCTTACTGATTAGCATAGTGCTGTATTCCTTTGCTAGAATTTAAATGCTACCAAATGAAGATAAATGGGGTATCAGCCCACATATTTATTCAACAAAAGCAAGTCTGTGTTGCTTGGTTTGAGAGGTCTTGAGAACAAAACCTCAAGTGAAGAAGTTTACTTGCTGGCTCTGTGCTCATTAATTCAGCCTGGCAAATGGGCCATGTTAAGTGAGGACGGGAATGAAAACAGCAGCAGAAAGAAGTAACAACCTAGGACTCACTTATACAGTTCTAAGACACTCATAAGTCCTTGATAGAAGATAATGCTAAAGGGATCCTAAGGCCCAGAAAAATTTTATTAAATATTTTTCTGTGTATGGTAGGACTTTCTTTTCTAATCTTCCCTCTGCCTCAGAAAGGCATCAAATGTGTATGATAAAGTTGCACATTGCTTGCATCTGGATTCTACATAGAGGATCTCAGAATCAGAATGTCTTGCACTCATGGTACCTGAGCAGCAAGAGTCTATCCCTAAAAAAATGACAGCCAAGCTTTTAAATTACTTCTCAGGACCCAGCATACTTGTACAGGACCATGTGAGATACCAAGAGTATATTACCTTTATTTCTGGCCTTAGTTCATATTTGAACCCAAAAATGGTAAATATTTCAGCCCTGTGTATCCCAAGCTGTCTGTCAGTCAGCCTCATTATCTGCAACCAGTTGACCTCCCTAGAAGAAAAGGAACCTTCTCCTACAGATGGGAAACTAAAGCCTGCCTTATCTTTATATGGCTAAAGTAGACCTTTCCTTAAAGAATTCAAAATGGACATGAATTGCTTTCTCTTTAAAATACTAAGCCTATCTCTGTGATCAGAAGTTTAAAAAAAGCAGTTTTCTTTTTAGTGATCATTTTACAAGTGAATAAGACAGGATTGTGTGAAGTCTTGTGTTTGAGAGCTACAGAATAAGATAAATATTGCTTATTTAATTCTGTTCTATCAGGGTCTTTTTGCTGAACCCAAGAACTTGTAGATACTGAAGCTCTCCAGAAATATTTAACTTCACCAAAAGGCCCAGGTCCTCTTCGCTCATATTCAGTTTGTGATACAAGCCTTGTTTGTACAGCTGCTGGAACTAGAGGGCAGTGAGTGACTCATACTTATCACTTTTGTGAGGAACTGTGTAAGATCCAGTTCAGATCAGTTATCTTAGAAAAGGTGAAGCTAGCAGAATTTGCACAAATTGTGCTAAGGAGAAACACAAATGTCTTTAAAGTCAAAAACCTGAATGCATTAGCCTTGGAATAAGACCAGACTTCTGTGACTGAGTGCATTCTCAGAAACCTGCGGCATAGCGTTGTTGATAACATGTAGATGTAGAACCTGAGAGTTTAAAAGTACATATTTGTAGGTATGTAAATAAGTAAACAAACTAATTGTAGGTGAAAATAGTGTGAGTAAAACGTGTTCCTGTAAGAACAGTGGGATTTATTACCTTTTCCGTTCATGTAAGTCGATCCAAGAGTTATTTATCTAGTGGTTTGGGAAATGTAAATCTCTTTTATGCTTTAATTTGTATTATATTAACTCCTAGTGGTGCTTTTCCTTTGCTTTGCTCCCTGGGCTTGTTCCTCATTCCTCTCATTCCCTCATTCACCTGACAGCAGCAGTAGGTAGCAAAGTGACAAAAAGAACTGTTGCTCCTGAGCTTTATCTATGACTCCTGAGAAATATATGCTTCACTGAGATGTTTTTTTACCTTTCGTGACTTATGTACTCCCTTCTCTCCATGGGATGCATTTAGTATCCCATTGGAAGCAATTAGATATGAGATATGAACATATATTTATTAAATAGGCACTGTTTTCATTGTTCCCTTAAGTGTGATTTATCAGCACTATAAACTCAGGCTTGGTGTAATGTATATCCTCTCATTGTTCAAATAAAAGAAAAATAAATGCACAGCAGGTACAGATTATCTATGGCTGCTGAACTCTGTCAGTGGGAAGCTAATGAGTGAGGATGTGATAGTCTGACAGGAGGTATTGCTCTTTTGTGGGACTGGAGTAGTACATGAAGTGGATTCTTGAAGATTTCTTTGTGACTCTTTGCTTTGCTTTGCTTTGCTTTGCTTTGTTTTTAGCTGAAGCTATCTTCCAGGACAATGTGCAGATCTGACCACCTGAGAAATTGCCACGGAGAGAATTTCCATCCTGCATATCAAGCTGCCTGCTTTTAGTATAACCTCTCTGCCAAACATGAGCCCAGCCTGCCAGTCACAGCTTCTAGTGGTAGTGATGAGCACAGACTGGAACTGATAGCTTGTCTGGAGATGGAAGCAAATTTGATGCTTTCATGTGTTTATGCAAAGTGGCACAATCCTTTGTTCTACGTTGTGGGAAAACAGCAAACAGTGGTGAGGTGTTTACAGAACTGCCACAGATATAAAAGGAGAGAAAACAACATTGAAACATATTCTAATATAATGAACTTTAACAGATACAAGGTTCTTCTCTTAATGTGATTGAATAGAGAGTAGCTGGATCTCAGTGAAAACACACATATATATATTTATTTATATCTGGTGATCACATTGTTCATATACCTAGTAAAATGCTTATTCATTGGTCTGATATGGCCATCCCAGTGTTACCAAATATGGATGTGCATACTATTGATAATTACACTATTTTGTCAATTTACACTTGGTAAAAATTAATGATGAAGGACTTTATTTTATCACTTTTATTTGTGCTGGTATTTCACCAAAGATGAGGCATAGATGATTATCTTTCACATTGGTGAGAACTCAGTATTGGAATCCAAAAGAAATCTCTCTGCAGAAGTTTTTAATATATGCATAAATGATACTAAGAATTTTAGAATTACTGATGTGAAAGTATGTACTAACAATATAAATTATTCAAGAATTAGTATTTAGGGAAAGAAAGATATGTGCAGAAGAACTGTAAAGAAAGGCAGATGTATCTTAGCTACTTAGTAAAAAGACTATATATAGCGTGTGTAGGTACATAAATTGATGCAATAGAGAAAAAAATTCCTTACTTGGTACTTCGAGTGTTGGTCTCTGAGTTAACCACTATTACTCAGTGGTTGGGTATTGGGAGATGCCATCAATAGAAATAAGCATTTATTATATAAAAATTGACATAGAAGGATTTTCTATAGTTATATACAAAATAAGGTGTTGATGAATTAGTTTCTAAAATAATTTTAATGATCTGCACCAGTACCCTGGGGTGCTTTATGTGATATGGCTCTTATTACAGTTGTTACTACTACAGCTTTGACAATTCTCTCCTGAATAAAGAATTATAATACTGTAAAATACCCCATCTCTAGTAACTGAGGTGGAATTCAAAATTTCAGCCACCATGTGGGAGGTTTGTTTAAGTTTGAAAAGGCCTCTAAGATCATCGAGTCCAGCTGTTAACTTGGTGCTACTGTGTTCACAACTACACCTTGTCCCCAAATGCCACATCCACACATTTTTTTTAGAACTTCCAGAGGTAGTGTTTCTGCCACATCTCTGGAATGCCAGATGCAATCAGTGCCCAACCACCGTTTCAGTGAAGAAATGTTTTCTAATATCCAATCTCAACCTTCTCTGGCACAGCTGAGGCCAGTCCCTCTCATCCTGTCACTTGTTACTGTGGAGACAAAGCTGACTTCCACCTTGCTGAAACCTCCTTTCACAGGCAGCTGTAGACACTGATAAGGTCCCCCTGAGCCTTCTTTCCTCCAGGCTAGGCAACCAAATGTAACTCAAAGACTTCCCTCAGGAAAATCGTATTTTCCCTGCAGTGTTCAGGCTGAACAAAACTTTGTACATTATCGTGGAATTGCAGGGAAACAAACACTGAGGGTTGAAAGGTAGTAAAGAGTGGTGGGGACAGGATAATTATTGTTGGTGAATGATAAAATTTGGTCAATAACTGATTGTTCTAATTTTGTGCAAATATCTGCACCACTTAGGCATGCTGAAATCATTGTGACATACTACTGAAAAAAAAGTACCTCTAACTTTCTCAAATAAAAGAGATTCTAGTAGCACAGATTTTGCATAGAAAAATGAAGAATAATTTTTTGCCTTTTAGCAGTTTTCAAATCACAGTAGGTATATAAGAAGAAGGAGGAGAGACACAAAAGCACGTAGACGAGAATGTGAAATTATGACTTTGAATAATGCTCTAGGAATCCTTAGCTTTCTCTTAAAGATCCTAGTCAAAACCTTCAGGCAAGGGAAAACCTTCAAATCCTGTCTATTAACTTTTTTTTTTTCAGAAAACAGCAATAAAAAACTAAGAATGCACATTTTCAGGAGCGGTGAGCAGAATTGAGAAAAAATTCACCACTAATAAGACAAAGTCACCACTGAATTGTTGATTAAAAGGGAAAAACACATTTGGGGTACACAGCCAATTCCTATGACTAGAAGGTCTGTCAGGTCACTCATATTGCAGAAGCTAGGTAGCTGTGCTCTGTAGGAGTTACAGCCCCCATGACTGTAGCCATGAAATAGAATATATATTTTCATCTATCCAGAATCTATTTCTTGAGATATATTAAATGGAATAACCTGAACTATTTGCTTGGAATAAACAGTATGGCACACTTAGTACTCTCTTTTTCTTGTGCTTTTTTTAGGGCATGGAAAATATTGGTTGATGGGGTTATAGAACAATTCAACTTCTTGTCTAGTCATAAACATGTGGCCAGTCATTTTGGCAGACACTATTGTATGTGTGAGTGCTGTGTATGCATTGGCAGAATTGAAGGCTTTGAAAGAGAAATGAGTGATGAAGAATGACTAAAGAACAACCATACTTTCTGGTAGGAAGTTTTGGATAAATTGTGTTAAAATGTATGAAACTTTCAAGATTTGCAAACATTTTTCATGAATAAGCCACCATAGCACATTAACCTTGAGTGTTATGAACCGATGAATAACAGGAAAGTGAAACTGCCATTTATTTCTGCAATATATATCCAGTAGCAGAAAGTCTCCAGGTCATGGGTGAAGGGAAAATGCATATTTGACCCACGCCAATAAGCTTTAAATTCCATTACAATTCTTGATACATCAGTAAACTGGAATCAATATTAAAGGACTGCTTGAGAGCAGGATAAAAAATTACACAGAAGCACTTAATTTCCCATTAATAGAAACTTAATACAATATTGTACTGACATGCTTAAAACGATAGTTACAGAGGTATGTTATCAATTTATTTATGTTTTAAAATAAAATATTAACATTTCCTTGGGTTTTTATCTAAAACCTACTAGTTTTCATATTTTTAAGACACAATCATTCTATAAATTAAATTGAAATTAAGGTTAAAATAACCCAACTTTTTTATGAAATTACTTTTTGGTTGAAAAAAAATATAGAATTAAATAGTTTTAATGGGCCATAGGAGATTGTTTAAGTGGACAGATTGTTTAAGTGTTTACATAGCTGTTTAGCCTTTAGCAATATTTCAGTTACACAAAGTGCCCTCTTCTAAAACTGTTTTATTCCAAGAAGACAAACTAAATTTGAAGTATAAGGTATTTGTATAGCAAATTTAATTTTAGGAGCCACAATCATTCAGCTGCAGTGACAAGACCAGGTAGAAAGAATAATTGGGGGACTGATAAAACCAAGGGTATGGTGTAAACAGAAATGAAACTGATTGTTTTAAGTAATTTTATATTGTCAAAGTTTAGGGCCTCATTTGCAAAAGTAGGGAGATTATGTGAAATCATTCTTCCCTGAGTAGAAATAACTAAGTCAGATCTCTCTTTTAAAATGGAATATTAAAAAAATTAATACTACAACTGATTTCCTAATACTTTTGAGGCATTTCTGACTTCCTATAAAGACTGTATTTTCTACAATCCATTCTATCAGTGTCCAGCTTACTGTGTGATACAAATAGCTTCTCATTATTTCTTGCTTTGCCTATTGTGTCATCTGAAAATTTATTTCTTGCTTTGCCTATTGTGTCATCTGAAAATTTAGTCATTGAGAGCTTCATGTTTCTTCTAGATAATCAAAAAAAAGTTGCATAGCATCTGTCTTGGTAACAGCATCTGCAGAAGCCCCCTCTGGACAATGGTGCTGTGTTTGATTAGAACTCACTGTGAACCAGTCACGTTTGGATATGTCACTAAGCTAATTGTTAATCTGCTGACTGTGTGTTCTGCTGATATTGGATATCATGAGGTTTTAAGTCAGAATTCCATTCTGGACTAAGTCAACCTCTTTGGAGAATTATATAACACACATCTTCCCTATATTTACATTTATTAGTCATAAAGGGTCCATGTTTATTACGCAAAGCCTTCTTTTTCACCGGTTTTCAATGAAAAATTTTGATAAAGATTAAACATTTCTACCACTCTATAATTCTTCAAAGATTAGGATCTGTCTAATATTTAGCTAAAATGAAGTGATCTAGATCATGCACCCCTTCAGTGCCACTGGCACAGAATAAATACCTTCTCTTTTCAAAGATTCTACACTATCACCAGTTTCTCCATGAAAAGATTGCCAAATTTATTTTCAAAAGACACTTGAATGCTGAGTTGCTCATAGTTGTTTTAGAAATAGGAGGTGAACTACTCTGAATAAATTATTGCTGAACTCTGCATATAAAGTATACAGATGTTTCACACTGCTGAAGAGTGATTGTATAAAAAGGAGGGCACAGGATGGGATTTAACTTCTGTCTTTCATCAGCACTGCAGAATCTCATGCTATGACAAATACTTAATACTCATAGTTAAAATAAAAATCACTAATAGTTAAAAATAATTTTAGACTTTCCTTGAGAAGTTGAGAAAGTCTCACTATCCCTTGGATATATCTTCTGACTCTCAGAGGGGCACAAATTTGGATAAAGAGGCAAGGAAAATAAAGCTAAGTCATCTTCCACACCCCCATCACAGTCAGTCTGAACCCCCAGAGTGCATGGAATAAACCTTGTCCTGCAGCTGCTTTGTTCTGCTTCCAGATCAGGACAACTTATGGATCCAAGCAATGGAGGCACAGAAATATGGATGCATATGCAGGCTCACGCAGTACTGTGTGAATTTTGGTGGAACAAATGGAGCTAGAAAGTGAAATAGCCCTGTTATTGCACTGTTTTAGGCTTGGGTTTTGAGATGGCACCTCAGTGTGCTTAATCCTGTAACAGAAACAGCACTCGTGACAAGACTGAAAATGTATTAAATTGCAGAAGAGAAGAACTGAAATAAGGACATAATTTAACTAGCAATTTAAATGAAGGATTTGTTTTTTTTCAAAACAAGTATATTCTATACTCTTGGAGATCTTTTCATTGGAGAAAGATAACTTTTAAAATCTCTTATTTTGTTAAGTAATTCTAAGCAGTAAAAAGTCATTATTATTTTCTATTCTGCACTAGGAATGTGACTACTTTTCCTACTTTTGAAAAAATTAAAAGGCACCAAAGTAAAAAAAGAGATGCAAATGTTGGGAGAATTTCAGTTTAGAGAAGGTGTTTTCAGGACAAAATTATCTGTCAAAAATATGTGCTTCAGCATCTGCTATCCTGGTCTTTCCTCCAGACTGAGAATAGTGTGGCCGGCCTAGTCAGGATCCTGCTATGCCACTGCTCTTTCACAGCAGTGACTGAAGTGTGTGAGCTATCACATTTTATTGTGTTGGTTTAAGATGATACAGTGGGTCTCAGAATTGTGCAAAAGAGGAGAAATTCTGCATGAGGTACATTGCTATGCTTTGGGTTGGCATTTAGCATAATCCCATAAATCCAGGAACTGGAATTTTCCCCTTACACTTGTAAAAAAATGCTGGAATGAATTTAATGGTAAGTTCTAAAGGGTACATAAAGGAGCAAAAAAAAAGTCCTTGTACTGAGGTTTTTTGTGTGCAGAAGCAGTGTCCTGATTGACAGGCATATCACTTTTCTCAAAATGCATAAAAATCTTACTTTTGATGAGCAAAGTAGTCACCATTCCCTTTTTACTACATTGGAAAAGTTGAAGAAGATTGATTTTGCAGAATTTGTGTTTATTTTTGTTAAATCACTGAGTATTTTTGTCTCCCAGTTAATATTTCTCAAGAGAGATGTAATAGGATGTAGACATGCATGCACACAAGTCCACTCAAACTCCCAGTTTCCTACTCAGCTGCAGATTTAAATGATAGCTTTCAACTGTCACTGCTGGTTTTTTCATTAGAAGGATGTCACCCTTGCACCATGGCTTTAGGAATGATTCAAAGGGTGCCATCTGCTTCTTCAGGACTATTACTCTGTGCAGTACTTCCAATTTTCCTTGGAGGCTGCCCTATCTAAGGCTGCCTTGTGTATCTCACATTATTAGATGTTTTTGAAGACAGGATAGATAAGGCTACAGATGGCAAGAACTGCACCTCTAAGAGAGGAATTCCCTGGGCTTTTCCAGACCTGGTAGTTAAATGTGTGATATAGTATACATGTTAGCATGCTACTGTAAATATAAATATACAGCAGATGGGAAAAGAGGGAGAACCATTTTGGGTAATAAGTTTATATAATTTGGAAATGTAAAGAGCACATCTGGTACAGATGAACAGCAATCAGGAAGTTATGACAGGGGAAAAGGGAATGCTACAATAAATTGTGTTAAATTAGTTTTTCAAACAATGAAAGTTATGGCCTTCTGAGCCTGGGGAAGTGGTTTGTTCAAAGCACAAGGGAGGGTAGAATGAGCCCAAGCCAAAGAATCTACTTGGATCAAGATCCTGATTAGTAAATGTAATGAAAAGGTCATTCATGAACCACTACATTCTAAATGCAGATGGATGTGTGGGTTACATTATCTGGAAGCCTCCAAAACAACCTAAATGAAATACAGGTTATTTTTGGAGAAAGGAACTGGCAAAGGAGAAGGTGGGTATATATATATATGTTGTGAGAATGTTGTGTAAAATCTTTCCCACCATCAGGTCACATATTTCCATGTATTTTGATTCTTTCATTTGAAATACTCCGGTTTATTGTTATTTGAAAAGTCTGTTTGCTTCTCTTGGATATGCATTTTATGGATTTCTCATTGGATGTTCATGCTTTTGGAGCATAAAAAGAAGGTGAAGTTTCCTGACATTAGTGGCCAAGCAAAGCAAAAAATTCAAAGCAAAACTATTGTAAAGCTGATGGCAACTACCAAAGCTAAGGCTTAGCTTAGATGACTGCCCTAAAGGTTTGCAGAACAATAACAACAAAACTTTGTGGCCACCTTCTTTTGCAGACAAAAACCAGCCCCTCATATTACAGTTACTTAATTTGTTGGTCTGTACGTTTAATTGAGCAAGATCAACATAAGCTGCTGAATTAGTGTCTGCAATTCAAATATCGGAGCTCAAAGGTGAATTTGATGACTGTTGATCACGAAGATATAAGAAAATATTTTTCTCTCAGAATATCTTTGCTTTTAGAGTATTAAAAATAATTCAAACAGCAAACAGCAAATAGCCATCTTTCAAAGGGCACAAAACTGAAACAGGAACTTAGGGCATCAGTTCAGACAAAGTGTCAAAACAAATTTTAAATGATGGTGATAACACACAATAAGAAAAAACTATTCACTCAAGAATTACCTATTTATGTGGTATGAGGCTCTGGGGAAAGAAGCAGGTGATCATAAAAAGAAGAATTGCTTTGTAGTGTATAAGCCAAAGATGGCCGAGTTAAGGCTAAAAGACATTCAAATTCTGCCATTTCATGTATTATGGGCCCCTGATTTTATGACCATAACATTTAATAGAGGGATTTTTCTAGTAAAAAAGCAAATGAAGGCTTTCTATTCCATCTTCCCCTATTTCCCATTGAAATGCTACCCAGTGCCTATAGATCTGAAGCAGAGAAATGTGAAAGAGCAAAGCCACAGCTGGAAGGAGAGGGAAACAGATGGTTTTTTCCCACTTAGGAAAATTGTCCCAATTGAAAGAAAGTATTCACCACAAATAGGGCTTAGAAGACGAAATGTCACATTTTTCATAGACTGAAAGTTAAGTGCACGATTCCTATTCAATTGAAATAGGCTTCTATATAATTTTGAAGTGTTTCAATTTTTTTCAGATCATTTTAGTCTCTCAATCACAGTAACTTGGATTTTCAAATGAAAGCTCGTTACATACAATAAACCCAAGATTTTCAATTTTGAAAAGGTCAGTGTGGGCATCTACCATTTTGAAGCTTTTTTCCCCCCAAACTTGTTGCTTTGTTTTCCCCAAACTTGCTGCTTTGTGAGAACCCTCTGAGAGCAAGTTCTGTTGCCCTGAAAAATATTCAATCTCACAAATTTGCCTTTGTCAAGAAAACAAAACAGTAATGTCCAAATAAGTCCTTCACATTCATGACATGGACTTCTGCTGTATCTCTGCTATGCCCTATTATCTGCTTTCTGGTTTTCTCATCTCTGAGACCCATTTGTGTGTGGACTTCAAAGCTGTTGCTGAGAGCACAGCACTGCTGAGGGGCTAAACAGTCACAAGGGCTCTGCTTTTCCCTTTCTAAGCCTGAGCTCTTCAATCCCCAATTCCTCCAACATCCTCCCTCTCTTTAATTTTTCTTCACCTTCCAGTCCATGTAAAGTATCACGGCTCTCATAATCTAATTGCATTACTGCTTTTTTCCTTCTCTCTTCATGGGATTCAGGGGTAGAAAGAAATAATAAGGAGAAAAGGTGCTTTCACTTCCAAATTCAGCACCTTACATTGCGACAGGATCTAACAACATGGAAGTGTAATTCTGGGGGAAGTGCTGCTCACCCCTGAGAAAGGCTCAGTTTCTCTCTGATCATGGGCAGTTCTCCCTGCTGTCTGCACTGACACAAGGCATTTGTGAGTTGACTGAACATGCTTACAGCTCATGAAAACTCGAGAGATTCTACCACTAAATTCTTAACAAGTGCATATTGAACTAGGAACTTCTCTGTTGTACCTTTATAATAGGTCTCCTGGCAAAATCTCTACTGCAATCATGTCAGCACCTCTGCCCACATCTCAAGGTCAAATTTCAAGCCCTTTCAAAAAGGCAGAGTTCCTTTTGTAATTTTTTTCAGACTCTAAGAAGTGATAATTTATAGGTAATATGTAAACAACGGACCTAAAGTGTTATGCAGTAGATTTATGAAAATCTAATATATGAATCTGTACATTTTCGTAGATGAATATATTTAAGTCAACTCACATAAACACACGCAGTCCACCTAATCTTTCAGTGCACTTATTAATTTCAATATATGAAAATATATGATGTTAACACCAATGTACTGAGAGATTTGCCTTACTACACATATCACATACATACCTTCCGACTGATTTTGAAATAATTTTTCATCCAAGATCCTTCTGTAAACTAGATTGCATCACGTTATCACTGTGCTACAAATTTCCATACACCATTTCCCACAGGGAAGCTTTACCAATTGGAACATTTTCAAACATGTAACTGCCATATTTTGTTGTCTAGCAAATTGACAAAAGGCGTTTCCTCTGTGTGATGTGCAGGTGTGGGCTGGAAACAGCTTCAGAGGCACTATCACTGACCAAGTGTTTTGGTGCTGTTTAATACCCTATGACACAGCGCTCCACTGCACTCAGCAATGTTCTTTCAGTCTCCATCACTCTGTATATTCATGTGGGTATGCCAGACCAGGAGGCATCTGAAATAAGTTGAGAGAGATGCCATTGTATCTGCCTTCCCTAAGTTCTTTTCTTTTGGGTGTTTTATTAAGATATTATAACTTGGTATTATTTTGTCTGACCCTTTTATCCCCTTTTCATGAATATTTTATCATTCATTTCTATTTAGGCTGTGGGAGAAGGTGAAAAGGGTGCTAGAAAGACCTGTCAGTCCACATAAAATGCAGCTAGGAAGGAGAGGGTAGAACCCCTTGGTGGTCCTAAGGGCTCTGCTGTTGACAACATGCCATTCAGGGCTCCCTGCTGCTGTTATTACCAGCATCCTAAAGGTCTACCACATAAACCCACACATTCTCCAGAGACAGCATTTCACAGGCTGACAGAAGAGTGGCACCAGTTCATATTACTTTATTGTTAAAGCACTGAGGCATTTGGGTGCTATGTGGAAAAGCAGGTCACTTGTTTCGGCAGGATGGAGAATAATATGAAGATAGACTGTGAAGAATGACATAAAAATCATTACTCACCTTTATCATAACTGAAAGCTTGGTAACTATTCCATCAGTCACCAGTATCTTAAATGTCTGCCTCCCTGAGATGAAGGGACTGATTCAGGTTTTGCTTTTCTGATCCATCCAGTCATCCAGACACTTACTTTTGTTTTATATTGGAGTAAGAAAATCCCAACTGATGCTTCCTGCTTTTACTTCTTTTTGCACACATCTTGATGCTCCTAAACTCCTTCTCTGTTTGTTCATCTTTTCAGAAGTGTCCTTAACTGCAATTGATTTCACATTTGCTACTGAATTTGGTTTGCTAAGCCAGCAGCAAGCAAAGTTGAAACAAGTTGTCAGGTACTGAGTCAGCGTTACCAGCCCTAGCACAGGAGTAAAGAGTAAGATATAAGATGCCTGAAACAAGAGAGCTAAAGAAACTAAAAGTGGTAAAATCAGCCTTATCTATTACTTCACATACATTTCACAGACTGCATTTTGTCAATAACAGGAGCATTCACAACATGCTGTAAATGTGCAAAGTACTTTATAAAGACACTTCCTTAGAAAAACTCATGCTCCAAATAGTTTGATGTTCAAGGACAAAATATTTTCTGGAAATTATAGTGTAGAGATGGTGTGAATATAAACAACTGAGGGATTGGTACCAAGATTTTAAGAGGTTTGCAACTGCTTGCTTCACATATGTGTACCTGAATTTAACCTACAGCTTTGATATTTTAATTTGTTCATCGTATCTGTAATTAAAAACACAAAAATGAAGAGAAGAGGCATAAACCCACAGAGGAGTCTAAGCTTTCATGGTGTTCTTGCCTTCATCCAAGTAAAAAGTACAGCAGTGTGTTAATACAAGGCAGCAGGTGCCATCAGTGCCGCACAGATTTACTATAAGTAACAGAGTAAGGTCAGACCTGTTATAATAAAAAACCATTAATTTCATCTACTATTATGCACTGATTGTTCTTTCTAAGCAAAGCATGCTTTTGCAAAGGAATAAACAACCTATGTTTTCATAATGACTTCTCAGAATTTCTCTGTCTCAGGGAGTGATTTATACATAACCACTATGAACATTTCTACCTTGCCATTCAAAGTAGTTTTCAGTTTGATGGTTTGCCAATTGCCTCTGTCTCCATGAAACATGATTCCTCATAACAAGATTTATATACAACAAAACCTTTATTTTCTCCTAGAACTCTAACTTGGGTCTTTCCACAGGAAATCTCTATAGTTTAGTAACTGTTTTTTACAATAGAAGTGGGGTTTTTTTTCTTCTAGCAGAAGTATTATTACATATTCCCTTGTAGGTGTAAGATTAGTGGAGCCCTCATTCCTGATTCCAAGTGAACCAAAGCTATTCCTACTTAGTTCCCAGTTACTGGATGATGTTCTTCCTGATTCACAATGAACTTGCCCCAGTATTTCCTTCTACTGATAAGAAACACTGATCTTTTCTCCCTTGACCTATCTCAGGACCATGACAATGACACTGCCTAAATAATTCCAAATATGATTTGTACGCCACTACTTCACCCTTCATGTGCACATAAATCATACTTCCTTTTTAATCTGGTAGAAATTCTGTACAGTTTATGCCCCATCTAAATATAGCATGGAAGGCATATATGGAAGGGCTTCCACTAAAGCTGATGCAGGCTTTTGAATAAAATAGATTTCCATGTGTTATTTTCATCTCATCACTGGAGGTTTTTTGCTTTCGTGTTTCTCTCTCCTCAAAAGCAATACACAATCATGCTTGTTCAAATGTGAGAAGGAAGCTTTGGTGAAAAGGAAGAGATGACCTTTCACTTATTCATCTTTAAAAAAAAGTCTGTAAGAGGTAAATTTTCAGACTAAAGCTGAGGAGAAGAAGAGAAGAAAAAGGGAATAAAAAATTATCAAAGAGAGAAAGAAAATTGAACTGATATTTTGGGGAAGTAAGTTATAAGTTAACTCACCCCTCACCCAGACAATTTTTTGGGATATAGAGTCAGCTTACTATTTCATAAGATTTATTTTACATGTTATATGTTGCATGTAAAAAAAAATCCATCTAATATTTTGCCAACAACTAGGCTCTAAGAGTGGACCAGTAACAGCTGCTGGTCTCAGTGTGTTGGTTTCAATGAGTTATCTTTTATCTACTGTAACCAGTGTTTTCTCTGGTATGACAAGTGTGGAGCCAGCCTTTCCTCTCCAACCCCATAGTGGTGTGGAAGTGATTCAGCTCCTGCAAAGAGCCCCTTGAACTGCACTGAAATCTGTGGTTAAGGACTTCTGTGCTAACACTGAGCCCATGAAACCCCAATGTGGCTATAGACCTCAAAAGCACTTGAATTTTGAAGTAAAAGTTTCAAAAAAATCCACCTTATTTTGTGATGGATTTTATTTTTTTCTTTTTTTTTCTTCCCCCTGAATCCAGAATAACATTATAGTCAGGAAATTGTATGGAAAATTATATTCTTCAGAACCCTTAATCTGTATTGCATGGCTAGAGTAAAGACACAGGCTTGCAAACAAACGAAATTTTCCTAGTACAGGGCAGCAGGGACAGTATTTAGTACAGCCTCATTTGATTGATGATCTAATTTAGTTTTTAATTGCTCTCCAATCAATTAGAAAGATAGGAGAAATATAAAGTCTGCTGTGAAAAATGTTTGCCTCTTTCCTTGGTTTTACTCAAGCAACAGTCTTGTGGGTCACATTAACTGCCATGAGATTCCTCATCTTTAGACTTTGGTCCAGTGAACACTTCCAGTGGTCATTGTTCATCTAGGTCCATCAGAACAAGAAGAACTACATTGTTTTGTAACACCAAAGGACTTGGTCTAATAAAAATAAGAAACTTTCTGAATCAAGTAACCTGTTCAATCAATAAAGCTTTTCATAGTTCCAAGCTTAAAAATAGCTTGCATTTGACTTCTAACAAAAGCTACTTAGAGAATATTTTTCCTTTCGATATTTTTTCCTTTCAATTCAAAGTGCAGCCCCACCAAAAAACAACCACTTGGGACACTGGATTTCCAAAAGCTTAACTTTATCTGAGAAGCACACATTTTCTTTCCAATCTTCTGCCAACATGGAAAAGTTCTTTGGAAAAAAAAAAGTACAATTCTTTTAGAGATTCTTTGTGGATTTTATTTTTTATTTTGTATGATTTTATACTAGTAAAATAATTCAGCTCGACAAATACATGTCTTCCTCTAGGGTTGGTCATTTGAGATGGTGAGCCCACTGAGAAAATTAACCTGAAATTTTCATGGTAAAAAATTAGCTTGGGTTTTCTCTAAAAGGTCTTTAGAGAAAATGTTTACATGTTTATGTATAGAAGACAAATCACAGTGTTAAATAAATTTGTTAAAAACACCCAAATAACACTAGTTTTCATGATAACTACTGACCTCTACAGATGACACTGAAGGCTGCTGAGTTGTGCTGCACAGTTCTTAAATCTGTCATAACTGAGGGCTGATCTATTTTGGATTAATATATAAGGGTTACCTCTTTTGCACAGTACGTTTTCAATCCATTGCCACTGAAACGTTGTCTGTCTTGCCTGATCACAGTGGCTTTCAAGTATGCCTTGGAAATGAATTGGCTCAAGAATGCAGCTCCTTTTTGCTTGTTGGTGGGCCATTTTACATATGATACTGATTTTTATTAATTAGCTCACTGCTTAATGATCATTGAAACTGAAAAACACCCCAAAAAAATCAGGTGGGATATCAATCTTAGCTGTTCATTTACCTGTGGTGGGGCATTTTCCAACCCCTCTGAGTCCTCTGCATCCACTTCTTACTGGTACTTTACATTTCCTCTCCTTGCTCATCCTTGCTCGTCCTGGGAGATAAGATTGCCCGCTGGCTCTGAATATTAGATCAGGGGCATTTACCCCTGAATTACATAGATGTGAAAATGCTGAGAATTTGGTGACATTTTGTCCTGGGTGCTCCACTGCTTTGCCCATTTTGGGCAGACATATAGGCAGGCTGTTGTTCCCCAGAAGGTTAGCAGGTAACACAGCAGAGATGTCTGAGGTTACTGGCCACTCTGCTGAACACCCTTCTGGTTTAGAGAAAGCATCTGGTCTTCACACAGAAAAACTTCTTACCCCAAAGGGCTAAATATTCCTGAGGGTTCACTATTATGAAGCTAAATAAAATGAGTGTTTAGAAATCAATTGCCTTTGTAGTCCACAAAATCTGTGGGATTAAACAAGTTCTAAAACTGGAGTAAGGGAAAATTATGGGCTGGTCTTCTACCAATGGGACCCTGTTGTCAAATAAAATTAGAACAAATTAGCAAAAGAGCAAACTCTGAGAGGCCTCTAAAATCTACTCTGGAATTTTTTTTCTGTGCTTGGAGAAGAAAGGCCTAGAGCCTGGACTTTTGAGCTCTGAAGGAAGGAGCATGAGGCACTCATAAGCAGTTGGAGAGGCTAGAGAGCTTCTTTTTTCTTTCATCAAGAAATAATAAAAAAAAATTGTCAACATGATTTAATGAAAAACTCCTGGCAGGAAAAATTCTCACACTCCAGTAATCTCAGCATTCAACAAATGCTTGCAAAATGTGGCTTTTCTGCTTTCAGCAAACACGAGGGCTGGTGATATGTGAGTATCTGATGGGATAATTTGCAGAGGCATAATCTTGCTGTGTGGTTATGGTTGTGTGCACACTGCATTTGTTTCCCTTGCACTAAATGCTGAAGGCTGGACGGCTCCAGAGGTAAAGCGTGTCTAGTCTCCCAAGAAACTGAAAGCTGAGGAGGCCCTTGGTGTTCTATTGGTTATGTGTTATCAGCCCCAGCAGATTTCTGAGACACATTAATAATGAGAAAACTGCTGAGCCTCTAGTTACATTGACAGAGGGGTGATTTGTTCCAGCCAAATTCCAGCTTGCACAAGCTTTCTGGTGTTGAACGCTTGTCCTTTGCCGCAGACAAAAGGCACCTCTTCTTCAGCTCTTAAGTCACGGTAGTAGCTATCTGTGGGATCTCCTTTTAAACACTATTTCAAAGAGAAGCAAATAAACCGTGGGTAGCTCTGTAGCTTGCTTTCTCCAAACTACCTCGGGGATCCAGGAGGCTCAATGTACCTAATAATGGAACTGGTCCTGAGCTTCAAACTCTAAACTGCTAGAGCCTACTTCCTGCGCTAAAAGAAAATAAGCTTTCAAGAAAAGAAGAGAATGAGGATCACAGAAACATTTTTAAAAGTGAAGAATGTCTCCTATAACCAGTTCTTCACAACTTTCCTCTTGGAATTATGGAGGTCTTAACTTATACAAGGACTGGTTCTATATTTTCTGTGGATTTTTTTTTTTTACTTACTTGCCTTGCAACAGGTAAGATAAAACTTGAGGTAGAACTGAAATTCAGCCAAACAATGTGTAAAATAATGAGTGGTAGGATAAGCTGTTGTAAGAAAAGTGGTTGGGATAAGAGCAACTTCACCAGGAAATCACATGGGACTGGAAAATACGAGAGAGGCAAACCATCATCTTAAATTAGTACAGCTGCAGTATAGAGTGAGAAAAAAATAAAGAAATAGTAGTAAGAGCAAGGGGTGGATCAAAGACCAAATATTTTTGCTTTCTTTGCTTACCTGTAACATACCACAAGAACTATTTTCTTATAATATGAACCTCAAACATAGTGTTCATAGTGTCATTTTCTGTCTCTGAAGCCAGTCATTGGGATTTTGTATGGTAAATAACCTAGCATGGATAAGAGTTTCCTCTTTAGGTGACCCTGAGGCATGCTCTCCCTTTAGCAACTGCAATGCAACCTGCAGCTTCCAAGTTGGCATCTTCCTTCTTGTTCTGTCCTCAAAACTGCATTTTTTCACAAGGACGTGGGTCACTGTGAGAGAAAAATAATTATCGTGTCCTTGTTGGCTAATAGCTAAATTAAGCACGCTTGTGGTGTGTCTGAGAAAATGGCTTAGTTATAAGCTGTTGCTCTCTGGGGAGGAGACATACTGTTTCTTAATGTTTTTAAAGCCCTACATGAATTTATGGTGCAGTGCTAATTATGGCTAATCAGTGTATCCTCTTAGTTTGAAGGCATTTACTAAATGATACTACAGACTCATGATGATAAGCTCTATGGCAATGAATCATAAATTTAATTGGCTGGCTGGGCCACCTCTGGAATCCATTGATACTTAAAAATCCTTCAAATGTGACCATAAAACAAATGCTGGGAGACTCTAAACCTCCACTAGTCACCCATGGAATCTCTGAAGCCCTCCCTGATTTTGTATTCTGTTTATGTTAACTTGCTATCCATGTCTCTTATTTCCTTGCTTCCACCATGACAAAGTCCTAACTTGGCTCACATTCATTCTCTCAGGAACAGTTATGACTGCATGCCCCTCTGAAAATGGGAGAGCTTGAGGCCAGTCCTTTCAGCAGTGCTGCCCTCACTTCTCTCAAGTGGTTTTAACAACTCAGAGCATCCCAGGGCATTCTGGGTCTGTTGCTTGCCCTTTTCCTATGTTGTCTCATGTTTATTAGGAAAACAGCCTCCTTTCTGCAACAACTTGGTATTCAAAGGCTTTACAGCCTGCCAAGGAAACAGAAACACCATTACTGCTAGGATAACTTTCCTAGGCTGGCTAGGTGAGCCATTTGACCTCTTCTGTCAGTTCAGTGATCTTAAAGAAGACAGATAGTAAGACGAGGCAATGAGGTGGTAAACAAGGAATCTTGTGGCTGAACACTCCAGGTCTTATTCAGTTAATGCTTTCACAGGAAAAGCTTCTCCGATTTCAGTGGAAAAGGAGCCATAATGTGGACTAAATAAGGAGTGATTAATCTCTTCAGAACCTGGCCCAGGCCTCACTTCCTCTTAGCCCATGATTATTATTTTTTCAGAAGCTCTAGATCCCATTTCTTTATATGTGCAGTTGAGTGAACACTAAACATGACTTGTTATCTGGTACTGGATATGTCCTGAAGGCCAGCTATAAGCAATGACTGGTTTCTGCCTTTTATGCATTTTCACATGTTATTCATGCTGGAGGACTGAGTGTGGAGGCTCTAGCTGAACAAAATGAGGAATGATCTGAGCACGTATTCTTTTGATCTTGTAGGTGACTAATCTGCCCTCACATGAGCATCCTGAAAGCAAATGAAATTTCTGATCAGTAAGCACAGAAAGTAGAGTGTTTTTTTGAGTTCAGAGAAGGAAATGCAGCCCACAGCTATCAGCCCTGGGGCTGAGGTGGAGGCAGAATTTAGGCTTATTGAGAAATAACAATACGGTGCTAAACAGTGATAAAACCAGCCTGCTATTTTATACTTGCTGCCTCAATCTACAATAAGACAAGCTTTGTTTTCAGAGACACAAATAATATTTTACTGGAGAAGAGGTACAATATAGAAACAATTCTCCTGCCTCAGTTCTGTGTTTGTTGAACAGAAGGGGGTTTTTTACATGCTAGTTGCACTATTCTATTTTAATTGAAATTGTAATTGTAAATTAAATTTATAGAGAAGTGTAAAGTTCAGCTGAAATTGTTTTTCAAAATCTGTGTGTGAGCCACTAGTGTGGAAGCACTAATTTCAGAACTACTAATGTCGCAATGAAAAAAATCATTCTGAAAGACAAGAGAAATGCAAAAGACCAAAACAAAATCAAGCAAAAACCCAACCAGCCAACCAGCCAACCAAAACACAGAAAAATCCCAAACAAACAAGAAAAGGAACACATAATAATCTGATTTCCACTGTTCATGGTAATGACCTTATTACTGGTTTTACACCCATTTAAAACCAACATTTACATAGAGAATTTAAGTTGTTTCCTTAGGAACATCTGAAATTTTTACTGAGCTTTCTCTAGGTGCCATCTGCTTTGGAGATAAGACCTGTTCTTTTCCTTCCATATTGCAATCCCAACCTAATATAGTCTTTCACCTAAAGCTGCAACCACAAAGCAGAGCAGTATTTGCTGACTTTAGAAAGGGATTTTTCAATTTTTTCTGTCCTACGTTTCTCCTGACCTCACTGCTAGGCAATCACAGCACATAAAAAGATTTCTGCTTTATCACAATACCAAGATTTACTTCTGTGCCTTCTTTGTTAAGGCTTTAGGTGCTCATTTCACAGCATCTGATGAGGATCAAGTACAGAATCAACAATTTCTTCCTCCCTGGTCCCTGGTGATGTTCATCTCTTCATATTTTCTGGATACAACTTTGTTTTGCTTCACTGAAACGATAGCATACAATGGAAAACCTTGTATGCTATCCCTAAACTATCAAACACCTACACTAACTGTCTTCAGATCTTATTTCAGTAGCATTCCAAAGTGGGTGAAGGCAGGCTAAAAATAAAATATAGAAAAAGACGCAAAGTTATAAAAATCACACATAAATGAGGGGAGGCGATTGCAAGCTGCAATTCTTGACTTCCATAGTTACTGCACTGGAAAGCTGCTGTTGAACTATGTATTGGTTTTTGACTGTGCCACCTATTCCTGTATGTTTTAGTCAAAGCTCTTAACCCAAATCTTCCACAGCTCATTATTATTTTTTCCTTTTACTGAGTGTCCAGTTGACACAAAAGGATCCTTCACAATTCCCCAAACTTGCAGTTTCTGTTTTATGTGATATCAAGAACAGAGAAATAGTTTTTTTCTTTCTGCTATGGAGGCACATCCTGTGGTCATCACCTCAAAAGCCCTGATGTCTTTGCCAGATTAAGTGAAGAAGGATACATTCTTAGTGATCACATTGTTGCCTTCTCATTTCATGCTATGGGAGACGTGATGGAGTTATATCCAAAAGGAAACCACAATGCAGGGACAAACTGTTAGCTGTTTGTATTGGCACCCCCTAAGGGTGCGTTTCTGTAATCTAGAAATCACATCATCAAGAGTTTAGAAATACCAGCTGGTTATCTAAACACTCGCAGAAGATTTGTGCCATGCACACAAACATACCATTGGCATTTTTGAATGAAGTGCTGCTATGCTGGATAGTAGTGGAGGGTACTATTGCTCTTCCTCCTTGGAATTGCAAACCAGATGCAATCAACTCCTGTATTAGTTATGGAGAATATAAAGGAAAGAGGCAAACTTATACTGGAAATGTCTGTCACAATTGTGCCAAAAGGCACAAACAACTCTTTTTAGGTAACAAACAGCACTTTGAACTACAAATAACATTTAATTTCTCATAAACTTTATAGTTCATTTAATAGGGTGGAGAAACTTTAAAGCTACCTAGTATTTCAGGTTGACAAGGTTGTATAAGCAAGATTGAGAATAGTGTGCACTAAACATTTTTTCTTCTGGTCTTGGAATTACTTCTCACTCAGTTTCTTTTTACTTGACCTGGCCAATATGCAGAATATAGAGTAAGTCCTTAGACATCTTCTATCATTGTGAAGTGTCTTCTTACTTTCTTACTATTTCATAAAAGAAATTGGTCTTCTGCTCCTGCTTTGCTGTTAGTCTTGGAATGCTTGACACAACTGTGTGATTAATAACTTCATAATTAACACTGATGCACTTAGGCAGCAAATTCCTTCTGCTTATGAATTGTGAGCCCACAGAATATGCAAAAATGTTTACAAACTGGAGTGTACATGCACAAATTGGAGGCCAGTAAACATAATAAATTTGTAAAAATATTACTCATTCTGTGCAATTTTGGGCTTTGATTCATGATATGCTATTAGTTTTCTATATTTCGACTGGAAATATTGAGGCACCTTTCTGAGATTATCTTTAAGCAGCTACAAAGCTCATTAGCAACACAAGGGTCCATTTCAAAAGAAAATAAGCCTGCCATTCACCTGGATGCTTTCATCACTTTACTCCTCTTCAGAATTCTTCCCTAACTCATGCTGTCACAGCACTATTGCAATATTAACACATTTAGATTGTTCAAAGAGCTGTTTACAGGAAATCTTAAAGAAAATGCTCTTCCAGCTTTCAAAATACAGGGAATCCTTCCTAGAGCCACTGCATTAAGTGCTGTTAGAGCAGTTAAAGATTGTTCACTTACTTATCAAAGAGCAGTTAGAGATTGTTCACTTGTTTCTCAAAGTATAAAGACATTCATAAGCATCCTCAAAATTTGAATGGCTATTTAGTACCAAAAAACATGACTGAAGATGTCATTACAGTGGTTGTTGTGTGTGGGTTTTCTGCTTGTCTTTAATTTGGCAATGCTTGTGAGAACTTTAAAAATGTTATGATATGCATTGCCTTTGAATTATTCATTTTAATTAGTCACTGTTCTCCCTAAGTAGTAGATCATGTGATATAGCTGTTCTTTGGTTGTATGGTTAATATAGGAAAGAGAATGATGACAAATAATCGTTATGAATACTATTGAGTTGACTGAAAATGCTAAATATTTGATTAAAAATTTAATATCGACTTAAAAACAAAACCATTGAAATTCTTGTCACTATCACCACCAATTTGAATCCGTGTTTAATGATTTTCAGCTGCCTTTAATGTGATTTGATCTGTAGTGTATTGGATAACACAAAACAGACACATTTGGCATGTTCCTCTAATGTGAAATGGTGGATTAACAAAAACTCATGCCAGAATTGGTCCTGAATCAAAAGCTTCATAACATTTCCACCAATACCCAGCAGTTAATATTTTAATGCCTTCTATGACAGCTGATATAACTTTACCTCACTGCAAACCAATCTTGTGTTTCACTTTTACAATCATCATGACTCTAATCTGTGAAAATATTTACAAGGCTTTTCACATTTCCTTAATACTCTGCTGTGCCAGCATTATGTTCAATTTTAAAATATTTTGGATGATAATATATGATCTGATTTTTTTTTCCACTTACACAAAAGAGGTCTTTATTTTGTGCTTTCAGCGCTGAGGGTACTAGCTCTCAATAGAGCAAGGCTTCACATTACAGTTTATTCTCAGAACCTCACATCTGTGATGGAAAACATGCTTGTACATTTGCATACTCGTCACATCTGCATATACATGTATCTGGAGGAACATTTCAAGACTCTCTTAGGGATTTTTTTCACTTTCTATTTTTTTCAAGACTAATTTCCTTCTGATGTGAGCATGGAAAAAGTACCAGTGCATAGAACTCAAGCAGCTCTGTTTGCAGTCTTCCTAAAAAATGTGTATTACAAGCATGAACTTTAACTCCAGGTTAAAAAGCGCATAGAATTAAATTTTGGTGGAGCTGAGTTAGGGAGATTTTTTTCTGTGGATGTTTCAGGCTAATTCCCACTGTTGTAGATTATTTTATTTTTTAAAGTTAGAGAACAATCAAGGAGTACAAAGGAGAACCAGGTTCCAATTTTATCCATATCTGGAATGATCAACTACAAATCTGTCTTCAAATCTATTTCAACAAATAAAATTAATTTTCTGCAAAGAAAGAGAGGCAGATTCTCTTCACCCAAGCTCTCCATATCTGAAAATTTATCAACTCAGTCTCGTAGGAGATTCCTAGGACCTCTCCTTTCTCACTTTGCAGACTTTAATCAGGAGTGTGTCAGTGAATACATTCCTACTAGGACAACTTTGGAGGGAACAGAAAACAATGTTCAGAGCTATCTGATTTCAGATTTTTGTTTTGTGGGACATGAAATGTGGTCACAGGCAAATTCTGCTAAAGCAGAAAAGTTCAGATTTTGTGTCTGGGCTGAGAGGAGTTTGGATCCTTCTGTTCCAATGCCACAGAAAATGACCAGGGTAACACCTTTAGAATTAGAGGAGCACTGAGACTCAGCAGTGAAATGACCAGTGAGGAAAGGCCTTTCCAGCAGCCATCCATCCTCCTCTAACTTGTACGTTGTGCAATAGCAGCACTGCAGTTCAAAGCTGAAGGTTATTCTTTCCAAATGCACCCTGGGCAAGCCCAGAGGCTGGACTTCTGTGGCTTCTGACCTTTCAAAAGAATACCTGGGGAAGATGAAGACAGCAGCATTATCTAGTTTCTTACCAGATGAATTTATTATCATTCTGGACTCAGCCAGAGCACATAGTGTGCTGTTACAGGCGACCATGGATGCAGCTGGAGAACAGATCCCTAGGATACAGCTGGAGAAGGAACTGGAGAAAGATCTAGGAGAATCCTGGACTCAGATCAGCAGACTAGATTTCAGGTGATTTATGTTTTGAAATACGTGTCCTGGGTAATCTTTAGAAAAAACAGAATTTCTTCTAATCGTAGTTCTCAGTCTTCCCTGTGGGATGCTATTTCTTTTTTTACATGCATTCTTCTTCAAATATTTGTTAAAACCATAAGGGTATAAACTTCATCAGAGGTTCGGTGTGTGGTTTTTTCCTGTGTCTGACTCATGGGATCAAGCTCCTGAAGACAGAAGTGGCCTGCTATGAATTATCAGGAATCGTGGATTCTGTGCTTATGTAATGCAAAAATCACCTTTTCAAGGAGTCCATCAAGCCAGTTTTGGCCTTAACCTGACCTGAATTTGCAGTCAGCTCCTCAAAAAACCAAATTCTCATCTACAAATGCTTCCATGTTAACAATGTAATGAAAATTCTTGAATCTGATACAAGGACCTTTCTGTTCTCTTTCTCCTCTTTTCCTGCACACACACAAGCATACACACACATATATGGCATCTCTCCTCAGACTCCGTTTTGGGCAAGGAGCTGCAGCTTTTCACTGGAAAGAGTAAAATGCCAGACAGACAAAATTGATTTCAATTGAGTGATAGTGGAGTAAAAGTGCAGTTAGTCAGGAAGTGAATCAGAAAGTACAGACTTGATGGACAGAGATAGGCACACCAAACGTATGCTGTACATTGTATTTAGAGTGATCACTTTCTAAAGTACTTGCTGTCAGAATTATAGAAGAACTACAAATGAAGAAAACTCAGCAGAGCAAGGAGAAAAGTATACTATTCATCAGCAGCCCTTTATTACTGAATTTTCCAAAATATCTATATTATAATATAGATAATAATATACATATATAGTTCAGATTTTGATTATGCTATATACATGTTCCTTTTTTGTAGCTTTTTAAGATTAAAAAAGAAATCTAATAATTACATTCTGGAAAGACACTAGCAAAATGGACCTCTGGCTCTTATTCTGAGATCCATGACTTACTCAATGTGTGATTGGGCAAACTCTGATGACTATCTGATGCTTCAATTTGTTTACAAAGAAGAATAGAGGGGAGCCACATCAAAAAGATGCATTAGAAGAGTTCATTTTGCGTTTATTGAGGGCCTTGAGATTCTGGTATGAATGGTGATGTGAGTTCAAAATGTCATTATCCCAGTAAAAGTGAACACATTTTTAGAAGTTGGTGGGAGCTGTAATTATGCTTATTTAGTATCAGGAAAAAGCAACCACCTTCCAAAATTAAATAATTGTTCTTAGGATATTTCCAGTTTAATACCTCTTCCTTTACCCCTTCTTACCCTACAATAGTGCTGTCTCTGTAACTTATGTGCTTCAAAATGTTTCTACTGGCCTGTGACCTTAGAACGCCACTCAATAAGGAAAAAACCACTTGGTACAATGGCAAAGTACCCAGCGATGTGAAACAGAGGTTTTCTGTACCTGCCATCTTTCCCACCTTGTGGGAATATGTACCCAAAAAACCAAGTAAAAAGATAAATAAAAAATAACCACCCTAAAGAAGCTCTCATCACTGAACCTAAGGTCTGTCAGGCTCTATCAACAGTGTCAGAAACTTTCTTTCATAAGGTTTTTTATTAATCAGTGGCCATTCATGTCATGAATATGTGATAAACAAACTGGTCTGTGGTTGTTGGGGTGAGAGTTTGCCTCAGCTAACGTGAAAAGAATTAAAAATAGCAATAGGTATGTGGAGGAGGAAAGTTGTTAACTTGGACTTTCACCAGACATCAGAGTAAATTGTCATGATTTCAGCAGTATCTTAACACTCGCCTTCACATATCTGTGGCAGAGTCACAGGGGGCTGCTTTTCTAACTTCAGTTTATAAACTTGTACTCCAAGTTGACTACCAGCACTGTGGTTTACAAGAAACGTTTAGGAAAAACAAATGCAAATATTATGCCTTGTGTTCTTAATAATCTCCTATTAATGTGCAGATGAAGCTCATTGGGCAGGAGCTGTTATGGGTGAGTTGGGAACATCTGTCTGGCCTTGCTCTGGCTTGAGACTGCAGCCTGCAGGACCCAGATGTGGTGCCTAAAGGACTGTGAATTACACATTCACAGGCAGGGTGTGAGTTAAAAAGAGTTGCAGAAATTACTGTTTTGCAACACACAAGAGGAAGTGTGAAGGTGTAAATTAAAGAAGTCTTCTATATTAACCTGCACCTCTGCCAAGTAAAATGAGCCAGCTTTAGACTCCTTCACACTCACTTAGGCTCAATTGCACCCACTTACCACTGTTCAACTCGTGCTTTCTTGACCAATGTAATAAATATGTGATGTACCCAGACAGAGCAGAATTCTTTCCTCAAAGGAGCAGTCTGCATCCACCAATTCCAGAGGCTGAGCTTACTCACATGTAGTTTAAGAATGTGTGGTTTTTGCCCAAGACAAGAGGTGTGTTGTAAGAATACCCTGCCCCACGCTTTGTAAAGCTGCTGTGCATGCATGCGGTGCTGGCTGAGGTGAGCTGAGCTAGTGTTAACTCCAGCGAGGAGTGCCATCATGATACACTGTGTATGTGGGGAAGATAGAGCCTGATGCTGGATTGAGGTCAAGTCCAATTCATTTTATACTGCCAGTAACCAGAGGAGATATGTATACAGTCTTTTCCAGAAATAGTTCTTTTTTGTAGGACAGCATCAGAAAGCAAAGCAAATCTAACCAGGAAATTGCATCAGGCAGTGAGAGCTTTCTGCTTTCATACTAAAAACAACCCCAGTGGTTTGTGTTCATCCTCTAGCTTGAAGACAACCAGTTTATTACAAAGAACAGGAATCTGGCTCAAATAATCTGTTTCTGTTTTAAAATGAGCAACACAGAAAAGAAGGGGAGTGAAGTTTCACCGGAGAGAAGGGGAGTGGAGTTTATGTTAGATTTTTATTGGTGTTCTGTAGATATTTTTTTAGGAGTAGCTTTGTACTCAGATGAATACATGAAGGACAAAACATTGCCTTTTCTTTGTCAGGAAATAGGAACTGGTTTGTAAAACAGGCCCAGGGAAGAAGTGACAGCACTTGCACCCAATCTCGTCTTGAGGCTGACAACACCAAGCCTGGTTTACAAGTGTATCTCAGCTCCTCAGGGCGTGGGTAATGCAACATTAATTCGCCTGTACATGATTTGGTCCCAAAGGTCTTTCTTAGTGCTTACATCTTATGTTTCTGAGGCACTTTGAAACTTCCTTTGGTGCCAATCCCTGTTTCCAGGAAGAGAACCAGAGGGTTCCTGGGGAGATGTTTGTAATATGCTGCAATAAACAAAACCATAAGGTGCATGAACTACTTCAAGAAAGATGAATTAGTTAGTAGGATCTTCTGAGAAAAGTTCACATCTACTTCATTACCTTGCCTTTTATGTGTATGTAGATGACACTTCAAACTGTTCCACTTTTCCTTTCCCTCTCCCCTGACTGCCTTGAAAGAGTGCACTTGTGCAAAAAGACTGTGATGGCATTTTCTCAGATGGGTTAGTGAGAAGCTATGAAGAATGACTTTCAAGAACGACTTTCCATCCCTTAGCTCATGTAATTGCATAGTTCAAATGAATTACTTTGAGTTGATACTGACAGAGAAAAAGCGAACTCCAGTTCAGAAAGAAGACAGTGGGTGGCACTTGAGTCCAGCAGGAATTTCTCTGAGGAAATTGCACTTGGCAGGCTGTTTCCTGTACTCTACAGGCCTGTGTGATTTAGGTGGTTGCCCTGTTTTTAGGACAGCAATATTGAAATTAAGAAGGTAATGCCCGACAACTGCACTTCCCACATCTCAGGAAAACCACAGGTGAAAGCAGTGGAGCAGAGCAGATGTTAAATAGGTTAAATTACTCCCTTTGAAACACAATAATGTATGCATATATTGTTTTTTGCTACACTGGGTTATGGGCACCCGTGTCTTCCCAGACACAAAGTAAATGGGGTTAGGTCTAGTGCAAGAGAGGTAAATGGGTTAGGACTCCACCCAATCACCTCTGCTCTTTCACCTTTGCTTGGCTGAGGAACAGAAATGAAAAGTCATCGTTTAAATAGCGTAAAAGCAATCAGTAAAGCCCTGCACAAACATTAAACATTCACATTTTCCATGGAGATGAAAAAAAAATTGCTTGCCTTTACCCAAACTCTTCCCCCCATTTGTCTTGTGGATTTGTCATTAAAATGTTATTTTAAACATCAGGCCTGAAAGGTGAAATGGTACAGAAATTACACACCCTTGCTGAAGAGTGCAGTGAGTCTATAATGATCTATCCCAGAAGTAATAAGCAGTTCCTGCTCTCATTTACCTGAGCATTATTAACACTATTAAAATAATGTTGACTCTAAGAGGTAAAAAAAAATAAAGAAAAAATGGGAAAACACAATTAGAATATAAGAAAGCAGAAAAGACTAAAGCAAAAAGGAAAATATTTTAGGTGACTAAGATGTTCAGATTATTTGTGAATGGAAAATTTGTAAATTCAAAAAAAGTCCTTCTATATGAAGGAATTTTTGTTACTTTTTTCTTAAGAAAAAGCTTTTTAAATGTCCTCTTTAGGTAAATTTTTTATGCATCATGTTTCTTTAGATTTATAACGAAGTTCCTAATGGCTATTTCAGAAGAGGAGAAAGTGAGGATGTGAGTAGTTTGCTGAAGAGGTGAGATAAAAAAAAGGTAAGGCCTTCAAGGTGGTCAATAGTTGAACACAAATATAACATACTGTGATTAAAAACCTGTACAGACTAAATTTAATTCTGCCATAGCCCACTGGGGATACTGGCCTAAGCAGAAGTTAATCAAGATCAGACTCACCCGCAACTCTTTTATTTGCTGGTTTGTGCTGTTGATTTAGCTGAAGAGTTCATTCAACTGTAGGGACCATGTGTGTTGTGCAAATGCCACTTGGGGGCTTTAAATTAAAAGGACAAGAAGCAGGACTTGAGGGCCACTTCATTTTCCATCCTTCCAGCCTGTTCAGAGACCCACAAAGCTCTCTGAGAAGTGCTCTTCAGAAGCACATGTGCTGCCTAGGCTGGTCTGAGTGTTTCAGCTCAGGAGAACACTGACATCCATCTTACACTCACTAAGATAATTTTGTGCTTTTTGGGTTTTTCAGTATGTTTGTTTGTTTTATCAGTTTTTTGTTTCTTTTGTTTGAGAACTAAGCTTTATCTGATGCCATTTAATGCTTAGAAACATTGATTTTTCTTTTTTGGTCTGCTTTACTTTGCATTTCCACTTTCTTCTGCATGTTTGTATTTTGCCCGGAACAGATGCATCTAAATCTAGGCATGGCAGGAAACAGGAAATGATTGAAAGTTTAAATCACTGAAAACATCATCATTGTTTTCAGATGATTTCCAATTCAGCAGAATATATAGACCAAGACTGGGGAACTGATAATGTGTTTATAGATACCTTATCTATAACAATACTGTTATGGTTTAGTTATTGATCTGTAAGATAACAAAAACTGTTTAATTGGATGTCTTAGTAATTTCTTTGGAAAATAAAATATATGCCATTGATTTTGCTCAGTTAACTATCTTATATTTGAAGGATATTTTTTTAGATGCCCAAGGAATGTGAGCATTAACAGAAGACAGATAAACATGGATATTTAATTCAGGAGACAAGGTTTACAATTTTTCCTTCTTATTGCTAAATAAATTTCAATGGGGATGAAACATAAAACTCATAGTTTGGTAGGATTTCTTCAATATTTTAATTTTTCTTAGTGATTTCTATATGGAGGGTCCTGAAAGTGCTTATGGAAATAAAAAAAATCTGTATTCTAGTATTCCCCTTGCAAAAAGATTTTTTGAGCTGGCAGAAGTTCAAGACTGCCACTTAACTTTAGAATTTTTAATAAAAGGCAGAGGTTTTTGTAAGTACAGGGCCCCAGAGTTTGCTATGAACACAATAACTAATTATGGGGCAAGATATGCAAGTTAATTACCTGTGAGGCCACTGTAACAGATTTTTTTTCAGTAGTTTTAGATTCTGTCTCCTCTTCAAATTGACCAAAATATTTTTGAACTGTAAAAATGTGTTGTTCTTCTACATTTTCATCATGACCTCATGCTAACTTTTTTATATAGAGAAATTGAGAGGTAGTGAGAATAGTAGTCAATTTCTCCATATGTCATTTGTCACCAAGAAGATAAGATAGAACTAAACACTCCTACACTTTCTTTAGTTATTCTGGACTGCTGTACTATGGCCTATATTTTTTTTTTCAAGTGTTGAAAGTAACTTATATACTTTAGATACTGGAAGTGTAGCTTAATTAAATTATATAACTCATACTTGGAGCTTTCAGAGAAAAAACAAAGATGTAGCCATTTTTTAACAAAAAAATCTTTGTCAACTTTGCTCTTTCAAAGCTTCATCCTGAGCTATATAATATCACTAATATCTTCACTTTAACTTAAAGAGCATTAGGATTAAGTCGTGAGGAAACTTATGACTTAAGCCAAAGCATATTCTTGTTATGAGTCAGCCTGAAGATCTGTCTCAATTAGTGCCTTGTCTCCAACTTGTAGAGAGTGTAAGAACTGGTCAAATATATGCCATCTGTAAACAATATTTGCCTTTGCCATTTCATGAGTTAGCAGCTTCTGAACTTTGCTATCTCAACCCTCTTAGCCTGATCCAGTAAGGAGTCACTCAGCAAGGAATGGCAGCTTCAGTCATTTAGAAATTCAAGCATCTGTAATTTGCCCTTTTAGGGCTACTGCCTGTATTCTGCATTTAGCATTGTTTAGCTGCCTTCTCTCAATATTGCATTGGGAGATAATGCCACTTTCATAAATATGGACTTCAAAACAGTTCTCAGCTGGAAAACCTGCTCATGTGCTTAAATTTTACAAGTGCAAGATTTATTATTAGAAAATATCCCAGCTTTATGCTTGATTCTTAAAAAAACAATTCATAATTCTGCAGTTAATTTCATTGTTAATTTCTAGTGAAGCTTTTAAACTCAGCAGAGAAATCTGGATAAGAAAAGGCTTTTGTTCATAAAATATTTTAAGAGATATAATTATTTCATTCTTGCTTCCTAACCCTATAATTTCCTCATCCTCAGGAGTCTACTGTGAACTAATTGTGTGTCATTTGTAATACTGACATTTTGCTCCTACTTTTTAATTTGGAGAAGCAAGTAGTGTTTGCTGCTTACTATCTGAAATAGGTGCAGGAAGGAAACTTAAGTAACTATTAAGCTTAAGTAAGTTTAATCAGAAAGAAAATACAAGAGGGATATGGTTTCACTTGAGGCCACAAAATAAATGGAAAAATAGAGACAGCATTGCTTTCAGAAAAATAAAAAAAACAAAGAATAACATGGTTAGAGAAGGTTACTTTTTTGTAGTGAAGCAAATGAAATACTGAGAAACAACTCTTGATACCTCTGAGTTGCTACTGCACATTTAACCTCTAATTTGGGAAAGCAAAACATGTTTGGATGCACATTAAAGGATGGTGATTCTTTGCATAGTGTTATAGAGTGTAAGCTTCTTCTGAATTCAGCTCTTATCTCTGTTTGTAGGTGCTCTACATGACCACAGGCAACTCCTCTCATCTCTTTCTTAACCTGGAGGTGTGGGGCTGTGATGACTAATACCACCATAGACATACTCTTCAAAGCAAGAGATGCATCAGATTAGTTCAGTTAAGCCATCTAATTTCCTCCATAGTTAGTGAAAAGAGATAGATATCTCCAGAAGCAATTAATTCCATTTACCTTTGAAACCCTCCTAACGTGGAAACAGTCACAGGGTGGTTTCTTAAAGCAAAAGTGTACTCCATATATTGGAACAATATTTGGGTGCATGTACCTTGCCAGTACATGTTGAATACCTCAGTGGGGTGTATGGACCTCAAGCTGAAAAGTGCTAATTTTGAAAAGCTTTCTTTCCATTCAAAAGTTGTAGTGAAGAAAAAAATCTTGGTGGGTGTTTCCCCTCCCCCCCCTTGTGAAATGAGAAAAATTAACTCTTTGACCATATTCAATCTCTTTTAAAATATAAAATAATTCTAAAAAACAGTTACCGACATTCAAGATCTTGGCCAAAACAGTATTTGAGTAACATTCTGCTTGCAAACCAAAAACCATTAAAAATAGATACCTCACCTATCGCACTGCCAAGTTTGCACTTTTTTCAGGAGCTACTGTCAAGTCTGTCAAATGGAAACTAATTGACAATCCAATAGAAAATGTTGAATGACTCCTTTGTAACCTCTTCCTTCCAGAAACCACAAGGATCAAGCAAGTTTTTGTAATCTGAAGCCTCTTATCTGTATTCTGATGGTATTTGGTCATGTAGACACTGTCTCAGTTCTAGTCAACTGTCTAACTACAGGATTTTCACCCAGAATAGAAAAGCAGTTTTGATGATAAAGTCAAATGAGAAATTATCAAGTATTGGACTTCCTTTGTTTATACAAAATTTGATTATGCTTCTTTTATGCTGTAGTCAATGAATCCTAGATTCCAGATCTGGCTGACTTTTTTTGGACTACACAGCACCCTGTGATGCAACAGGAACACTACCATTCCCTCAGTTTCTATTGGACAGCTCAAAAATTACCAAAACCAAAATTTGGCCTGCCTTTGCTAATGCTGAAAGAAAAAACCCAAAACTAAACCAACCAACAAACAAATAAACTAAAAACCAAAACAGAACTCCCCCACTGCTTATGACTAGCAATGTATCTGGCTCTAGTCCTGACTTTGCTTCTCTTCAAGTTGTCATATACACATTGGAGCGCTGGTGGACTGCTGAGAATTCAAGAACTGAGGAGTGGAGGAATCAGAGTGGAGACTGATTCAGTTTTCTGACTTTATGAAATTTTCTCCCAGACTGTTTTGGTAGTGATGGAAAGAAATGCAGATTTTTGCAGTTACTACCTTTGATTTATTAAATAAACCATCTAGTAAAAACTAAGAAAGAGAAAATTCAAGAAGTGAAGGCAGAAGTGGTATTTTCAGCTATGATGGAAAAAGAAGTAAGAAAAGCTGTAGGCAAGAAAGGTGAAAGACTTGATTTGCCAGTTAATTTCAAAAATTGCCTTTCCAAATAAGTCATGTTTGTAAATCATCCATATCCTCACCATGAAACATCAGGGAATTATGTCCATCTTTTAAATACTGCATTTCAGCTGAGAGCCCGAAAAGGACTTCACAAATAATGGACTAAATTTTCATAGTCTGAAAGGATATGATTTAAAATCCCTTAAGAAATCCATTTTTGCTTCCTTTCTACAAGTAGAAAAAACAACCTGCTAAGCTAAGAGAATCCAACTGAGTTAGCAGACTTCCAGTGAAAGGAGACATGAGTTGTATTATTCTGCCTGTGACTTATTAATTGAGCTAAATGTTTGACACACTTGGAAGACCTGAAAAAGATTGAAATGAAAATAAGCAGATACTGTACTGTTTAGTTTCTATTTTCCTTCCCTATGGTTTAAAAGAATTCCTATAGCAAAAAGTTCAATTTTATCTTTGATATAAAACAATAATAATTTTAGATGCTACATATCAGCTATTCTTATATGGTTTTTCTTTTGATAATATTTTTTTATTTTCCCCATCATTTTCAGCTTCTGCAATGTTCTGTTCAGCATTTGATACCAACTATTCTTGCTGTGAATTAAAAATGCTAAGTGTCAGATGTTAAAGCCTTCAGTCTCAGAGCCAGACTAACATGAACCTGGTTCTGTTTATCAGCAAAATCCTTTGTTGTCAACTGTTTCAAATGCCAGAGCTCTTTTAAATACCACTAACATAGCCAAAGCCTCATTTAAACATGTATTAGCAAGGTAATCCTTCAATCATAAACTTGCCACTAAGACATAAAGGGGATGATTACTGACATTCTGTGCCCTTTTCAGAACTACCCAAGGGAAAAAATATAATGAATATCCTGGGCTCACAGTGACCCCAGCCTCTTCACAGGAATGCAAAGGAAAATAAACCAAAATTATGCCAGCAAGCATTTCCCTCCTTGTTCACCTTTTATTTTACTTTAGACAACTGGCAAAAGAGTTGTACTTACAAAGCATCTTTGTTTAGGTGGCTGTAGCTCTTATTAGTTATATCTTCATGAGAGAAGCAAAGTAGAGAGTATGATGTCTAGTTTAAGTCTTGGTCAAGGTGTATAATACTGGGAGGAGATCATTCTTATCAATTTCAAATGCTCTAACTTGTGACTCTCCCCTTCCCAGACTCTTGCACAGCTAAACAAGGAACACAACTAATTGCCTGTTCCATGTTCGATCTACTACAACAGTACTGCAGGCATCAGCATGTCCTGCTGAGATGTTAAGACATAATGCCTGTTGCAGTACCAAATTCAATATAATTTAAAATAAAAATCAATAAATGCACCCCATATCTCAAAAATGTAGCTGAATGCATCTTGAAAATCGGGTGAACTTATATGACAAGCAGATAAACTCATTTGCAACAATGCTATAACTATTCATTCTGGATTCATCAGAACCTTCTCTTTCCACTGCTTGCTTACTGACACTGCTTTACAATAATGCATCCTCTAATTCAGAGAATCAGAGTTTAAAAAATATCCTCAAGATGGCCACTATAAAATGGTGTGAATTTGGAATAGTTCCTGTCACCACAAAAGCTTTGAAAATGCATGTTAAAAACCCTCACCCCACCTGGGAAGCCAGGCAGTTATTCTTACTGTCAAGAACCCTGGTCAAAAAAATCAAATAACGTGAGGGTCATTTTCTATGACTTGTTTGCACAGCACAGGATGAGCTGGGTCAGACATTGATGGAGCTCCTGAGTCTGAGGAGCTCTGAAATCATCGTGGCTCTGAGCAGCAAGTGCTCTCAGGATCCTTAAGGAGGACAAACCCTGTGAAGATGTGACAGTGGTGATGCAGCTTAGTGTTGTGTGTAATTCAGGTCTCCTTGCTGCATGCTCCCGCCTGCAGTGGGAACCCAGCTGATCAAAGTCAAAAGTAGGAACTGGCCCAAACCCACTCTGAACCTGAGGTACTCCTGGCACCACTGCCTGCATGGGTGTACTTGGGGCTGCTGAATAAAACTGGGGCAGTGTGGAAGGAGGAGAAATGCTGTTTTACAGGAGGCAAAACGTCCCCATGAAAAATGAACCTACTAAGTCTCACTCGATAATTTGGTAGTGATGGATTATGTTTCTTCCTCACTCTGCTTTGCTGCTTGTCTCTGTAAGCAGCTTTCTATGTGCTAGGGAACCATTTCACCATTAGAGTAAACCCTCTGGAACTGCACAAGTCACCTCAGGGAAAGATTTGGCACCATGATCAGTGCCAAGCTGTAACTGTGTGTAGCACTCTGTACCTTTCTGTAGTGTGGAAAGCCCTCTAACTCCTCTGAAGGGAATGGCTGAAACTTTAGTCCAGGTGTTCACATAGTCCAGATTCCTCACCTGTAAGCAGTTCTCTGTGAAACTCTCTATTTTACTCCTCCTTTTATTTCGGCTATTTTGTTTCCTATGAATGTCCCTTGCACCAACTAATTTCTTATAAAAAAATACATATAAGAAATGGATAACTTTAAAACCACATCTGATCTTGGAAACATTGGTGTAAGTATGACTTTATGAATATAATAATGCTGAATAATGTAACTGAATTTGCATTACTGAAAATGACATCTTCAGTTAAATTTTTGAACTGGGTTTTTTTTTTTTCACCTGTACTCTCATCCTCCTGAGCTACTTATTCACTTTTGGAGTAGTGCAGGAACATGGGATTCCACAGCTACAAGGAGCCAACTAAATCAAAATGTTCAGTTATCTGTAGCTTGCAATAGACCTAGACGTGTGCCCAAAAACCAGCTGCCACTAAAGGCAAACAGCTCAGAAATACATTTCTTGTGGCAAGAGGGAATCTGGCAGAAGCTAGAGTGTGCTTGGCATGTAAGAGTACAAGTAGAAGAAAGTTAAAAAGCTAAAACCATGATTGGGTTACAGGTTAAAAATACTCAAAAGATTACTGAATATGCACATGCTTTTATGTACACTGAGAGGGTCAGTGATTCATGATTTATTTGTGATCACCAATTTCTGCCTTAGTGAAAGTGGTAAAGAGATAAGTAGAAAAGAAAGGGGAAGGCAATACTTAGTTATTCCAAAATGAAATCTATGATTTTTTTTTTTTCCTCTGAGTGGTGATTGCAGCTGACTTCGCCCTAAATCTATGGGACAAACTACTCAGGACATATTCAGCCATGGTGGGTAACATCTCATGCTTTTAAATATTTCCCCTAACTTGTATGTGATGAAGCATATACGGAGTGAAGTGGGAAAAGTCATGGAATCTGACTAGTTCAGTTTTTTGAGTGTATTTTAAAAATTTATTCTAGGACAGAATAATAACAACAAAAACAAAAACAATAATAACAGGAACGAAATAACAACATCAAAACCAACAATTATAATAATGGGGAATAATAATAAGGGATAATAGGGAATAATAAGATTTTCACATAGTTAAGATTTAAATCCAGATCTAGAAAGCCCTCAGTTTTGGTTAGCTACATCCTATGCAGTATGCAGTCTACCTTTTATACCATTTTCACATGCCTTTGCAGGACCATGCAGAATGGTGCACAGTACATGTAAAAATAGTTTACTAAATCACCCAGTCACCAATGATGCAATCATTAATTATACTCTTTCATTAGAATCTCCCTAACTTAGAGAAAATTTTAACTGGTCTCACGATTTTCACTCTGTAGCTTGGAAATCTATCACTGAAATGCCTGCCTCTCCCAGAATTATATCCCCTTTTTCGTATCCACTTGGATTATTTCCTGTTCTCTCAATGCAGTAGCAGCTGGAGCCACTCCTGGCGGCTGCACCCTACACTTCACACAGCTGCCTCCATGGCTTTTATAATGTTTTCCATTTCTCATCCTGTTTTCTCACTGATGACTCTGGCAAAAGAGACACTCTATTGCAGTAAAAAGTAACACAATCTTAAACACCCATCTCAAAATAGCTGAGAGGCTTTGTGGCTCAGATGCAGGAAAGCAAATTAGGTGCCTACTGCTGCATGTTCATGCGCCGCAGAGTAGGCTGCAGGTTAGAAGGCAACAAGAGCGCTTTGTTTCTGTTGTTATTTTTAAAAAGTCCATCACGTTAATGAGAATTCCCATGCTCAGTGGTACCTTGCCAGAAAGCTGCTTGTAGGGCCAGTGCCTCCCTGCAGGTGTCACTGCCCTCTCGAGTGCCGAGCCTCCGGACAGCGGGCACGACGGAGCCATCAATAAATCCAAATCGGGCCGGCGTGCGCGGAGTCTAACAGCTGATTTCATTACACCGGAGTGACAAGGCGTAAGCTATCGGGTTTGAGGAATGGGATTGATTTCACCAAGGGAAGCAAAACCAAATGTAATATTAATCAATAATCCAAGACAAATCTCTGTGAGTCTATTAACTTGATTTTTAATTCTGAGGAACAATTTGTCGTTAGTTGGAATTCTGTACTGCTTTTTTCTTACAAGTGGTGCATTTCAGGAAGACCTACTTTGAGTTCACAATTATTCTTTTAGAGGCAGAAGTTTGTAAGCGAAGACAGACACAAATCCATGCATAATTAGTCTTCCTCTCTTTCAGGACAGCAATAATGACTAATGGTAACCATTTCTGGAGGCCATTTAGTTAATGGAATCATACTATTGGTTTAGTTTTATAAAATTTTTAAAATTTATTTCAGCTGCAACAGTCTATCAGGCAGTAAATGCCATACCATGAATCTTTGAAGCCGTTTTCTTTGAGATGAGATGGAATAATTGGAAAGATTTTGACCCCTTCAAAGGGGACACATTTTATATTCAAATGTCCATTTACACCATTTGCATAAATTGGTCATTTGGACATCTATAAAATATCTCTAAAGCCATAGGTGGCTGGGATTCTTTCTTAGAATAAGGGTTTTCCCTTAGAAGAGTTCCTCTAAAATTCTTGTGATCTGCACACGCCCTTTGAAAACATCAATTGTATTAGGGAACCAGAAATTCTGAGGCATGGTGGAATACAGAAAAAGGGTTAGGTTTGTACATCAAACAGTAACTTCAACAGACTGATTACAGAAGACAGAGATTTTTTATTGTCTTTTCTCAGTATAATTTTCAAAATTTACCTTTCTGTGCCACCTGGGAAATCCCAAGGATTAGGCAAAGTGTAATACCATCTTTAATTATAGCAAAGAGCCAGCATGTGCAGGAATTAACAGAGATGCAGAGAAGAGAAACACTGAACAGGGGGAGATGGGCCTCTTCTATTTCTGCCTTACTTTCACAAAAAATGAAGAGAAAATATAGTTGCTTTTCAGGTTGGTCATTGAAAGGCAATGAAATGAGGTAAGTTATGACTTATTTTCTTGTACAGTTGCTGCTGTTAGAGCAGTTGTATAAGCAGGGAGCACTTTCCATCTGTCCCAGCTTTCCAAATGTCCACTGAAAAAATAAGAGAGAGTAAAGGTGAGGCGAGGGAGAGCATACCAGATACATTTTTGTGTATTTCATAGAGTGGGGCACACATAGTGGGCTAACTATATTCTTGGTAAGGTTGCCCTTCAAAATAAGAGAATAACAGGTCTCCTCCATGGGTGTTTGTTTTTATGGCTCCCCGAGTCTGATTCCTGTGGTGTTCATGATGCAGCACAGCCATTTACTGTCACTTAGATGGTAAGGTTTTTTCCAGTGACAACTGTGGCCTGTTGCAAGGTTCAGCTTAATCCTTGCTGAAAGTGATGACTACCTGAGTTTGGTGAGGAGAGATGACCAAGGTTAGAAGATTTTGCCACAAATTTCAAGAGTACTTTTGGCAGGGAATGTTGGACAACACAAGTGATTTAAAGAAATAAAGTCTGAGGTTCTATTTGGTTCTATTACTTTCACAGTCTTGTTAAAATAAAAATACAATAAATCTAAAACATAAGTTAATAAAAGTTTAAAAAGAGCATGAAGTCCAATTACTGCTACTTTTCTCCATAAATGCAAATGTATTTAATTTAGTATCTCCCAAAAGCTCTACTTGGATGCAAAATGTGCATTGTTGGCGGTCTGTTTTTTTTCTGAACTCAAAAAAGTGCTCATGATACTTTTCACTACTTATGAGAGTCATACAAGAGCCAAATAGAGCTCTGTGTATTTTGTTTCTTTTTCTCTCTTTTTTCTGAAATGGTAGAAGCCCTCAGAAGCTGGGACCTGAGGCTGGCTGCAGCTCTCAGAGAGGAAATTATCATCAAATGATGCTCTTGGGGGCCAAGGAGAGCCCCCTGGGATACTGAGGAGTTTCTCTAAATTAGCTTTTAAGACATTGGGTATCTTTGTGGATTTTCTCTTTTGAATCTTTCATTACTCCAAAGCTGGATGTCCCATATTTCTCTTGCCCATACTGATCTCCCCCTTTACAGCTGTTCAGTTCCCATTAGTCATACTATTGCCTTCAACTATGGGTTTTTTGTTTTGTTTTTTATTTTTTTTTTTTTTAATTTCTGTCTGCTCTGTCCTGTTCAAGGAGAAGTCTGAAACTTTTCTTGTTCTCCAGAGCAGTTTTAAGGAAGAACTTAAAGCTCCAGCACCTCTCTCTTGCTCATATAATAACATTATAGAGTACTTTCAGTACTAATCTAAGATTTAGGAACTCCAGTCCAAGGCTTGTAGTTTGCATGTAATTCTTGAATTTTCTGTAAAGGCTTGAAGGATGTCTACAACTTTCATCCCAGGAATGTGAGGCTGGCTATGTGGGCATTCATCTTTTCTTCCCCCATCAGTAGTAAAGTCTGTTTGAAGAGCAGTCCAGTGATTCAACAGTGAACTGTAAGGAGCTTTTCTGGACTTGAGGAACAAAGACTGAGAGATGCAGTGAAGTGGAAGAACATAGATGGTAAGTTACTGACGGGTTACTTTGTGGTTTAAAAAAGACTGTAGGGAGATTGAACCTCAGAATAGGAAAATCTACTGTTTCTCATCCCAGATGATATTCCAGGAAGTGTTCCAAAGCGGCACCTAAGTCTAGGTACAGCTTCCATTTAGCAAGGGAAGCTGCAAGCACAGCTCTGGCTACTCCAGAGACTCCTTTCGAAGATTTCAGTGTCTCATAGGACTGATGATAATTAAGTAAGACTTTAGTTCAGTGGTAGCTGGTTTTGTACGAGCAAGTTCAATGTCTCTGAGCACAGCCTGCCTATGAACTTCCACATGGGCTGCCTGGCAGCTAGTGAGAACACAAGAGATAGGCAAGATATGCAAAGCCTCTCACTGGAGGAGTCACTGGCAATTGCATGTAACCCCCCACTGAAATCTATGGCTGCTTTCATTATGCAGCCAGCTCTTAAGAACAGAGATCTGAACAAACAAAATTATGCTTCACGTAAACCAATAGCCGAACAAAACACATAAAAAAACCCCAACCAAATAACAAAATTCTGTCTGTCAGGAAGTCAGCACATTATTTTCAGATTGCAGAAAACAATGCCCTGGCATTTCTCCTAAAGGATGACATACTGGTTTTTTGCTGGGACATACATAATACATACAGTGAATGTTGTCTTACCTTCAAGAAAAAAAAAGTATGTTGGATGTTACTTTACAAATTACTCAATGATCCAGTTTAACACCAGTCTTCAAATGTCAGGCTGTGGGGAGCAGAGTTGATGTCATCTAATTTCACGTAATTTGCAGCATAAAACCCCAAGTAAGTAATCTTAGATTCCGTTTGCAGGGAAAAGAAATAGGCACTTGTTGGCTCCTCTTTAACTTATTTCAGAAGTCTGCATTGCATTACTTTGGATATTTACATGCTGGTGTAGGCAGTTCATTGCAGGATCAACCATCTCTAATGAATACAAGACTAAAAAGCTCCTAGTCATAGGAACTATGCAAAAGATGCCTCCTTTACAGACTATTTAGTTTTTGAAGGTCTCCTAATGCATTCTTTTCTGCAGTCTGCACTGGATTGTTCACTTGTTGCCCATCTTGAACACAAGAAGAAAGCTCAATCACTTTTGCATTCCAGCTTCTCTGATTATAAACCAAAATCCAAACCCCAACACAGTTTCTCTCATGACTGAGTATCAAGGAAAACAATATTGCATCAAATAAATTTTAACAATTATTTTCAACAAGTATGGAGAAATAATTCTGTAGCCTCCCTGGAAGACTATTAAAGTAACAGAGAAAAAACTAAAATGAAATAATCAAAGAAGGGCTTTAAGTTTGTGAGATCACTATAATTAGGACAAATACACACAACACTAGGGGTTTTCTCTTTTTACTCCTCAATTATGTTTAATGAGTTAAGATGGGCCTTTAGCTAATGAAAGCATGGGATTGCTCAAACATTCATAATTAATTAGACAAGTATAACTGAAGATACATATGTACTTAGAAGTTGGAAGAATAATTTTATTTTGAATATGACTATTAAATTTCAAAGTGTTATGACAACAAAAAGAAACATCCCACCAATCATTTTCCACAGTGTGGTTAAATATAAAGACACCAAATATTTCTTTGTGGAGAAGAACAGATTTTTAATTGTGAATATAAGGAAACACTAAAGCAAATATCTTGGAATTTTATAATAGTCTTGAAGGTGTTTGTACACAAGACATGGATTTTTTCTAGTATTTGCAAATATAACAAGGTGAATTAGTGGAAGGAAGCAACTAAAGATGAATATTAGGAAATATTTTATTTTGCATTAGGGTCAAATAGGGTGTGAGGCTGAGTCTCTGAAAGGAGGTAGAAAGAGATAGGCCTTTCAAATTGAGCTCAGTAAAACAACAGAGCAAACATATTGTGGGAATCACTGCCTCACTGCCTCAAAGAGAGGAGCTACAACTGCCCAGGTACAGATGAGTGAGGCATACAAGCATGCAGTATCTCTCTTGGCTCTATTATCCTTTATTTTCCAGCATTTCCATATTGATAAAATGAAAAAGATAGATAGGGACTGGTGATATTATTGGTGCTTAATTAAAAGTTTCATAGGTCTCCAAATGTGAGATTCAAGTGTCTAGCTTTGCTAAGCTTTCTTAAATTCAACTCAGAATTTTGAGTGGTGAGAGACCTGTCAGAAATGCTTTCATAATCACTTTGTGATGACCTAATCTCTAAGGCTACCTTAGTCCCAGAATATGTCAGATAATTTTTGTAGGTTGCCCTGATTCATGTTACCTTGGAAAGACACCATCATGCCAGCCTTGGCTGGCAGGAGCTCAGTCAAATCACCTCTCAACATGCCCTTTATTATCAAGAGATCAGGAGCTGGAAAGGAATAACACTGTAGGTGCCTAAGTAGCTGTCTGCCATACAGCTAAGCTAGGAAGAGAGAACAAGAACAAAAAATAACCTTGGGTCTACAATTCAGGCACACCATGCAAGTCCTGTTCCCTGACATTTTGCAATCTAATTTGTCTTTTTTGCCTGTGGAAAAAGATTGTGAAGCATCCATGTCAGATGAGAATCCTGTATTCCTTTAATTAAAAAAGGGACTGGCTCTCTACATGGCCAGAGAGAAAAAGGTCTTTACCAGGTCAGATCAAAAATAGCCTAATCCTGGGTTCATTCCATTACAATGGATGATAGCAGAAACAATAGAAAAGAGAACAGAAAAAGGAGATGCAAATAGCAATAATTTGCCCAGATGTTCAAAGCAACAAGCTGTCCAATAGTCAGTCAATCCCTGAACTCTCAAATCAAAGTAATGCAAAAACCTCCACACATTCAGATGCTACACAGGAATCAGAATTTTTTTTTTTTTTTTAATTCTAAGGCAGTGGGATTCAGAATAGAAATAGACTCAGGAGCATTGTAACATGTTTGACAACCAAGAACTACAGTTGCAGTTTAGCCCATATACTTAAAATTAATGCACATTGTTATTTTCTGAATACCCATCAGTGTGTGCAGACAAGAGAAGCCAGGCCAACAAATTAACAGACTGTCTCTTAGGGGAACATTTCAGTAATTTCTAATTTTTTTCATCCTCTCTCTTTCATATCTCTTTTTCAAACTTTCAAATGTAGTTACTGAAACACTACATTCCTTAACACATCTAGGCAATGCCTCCTGTGATAATCTACTGTGTTTTTAACTCGTGACTTTACAATTTCCATTGTTGCTGCATTCCTCCTACTGCTCACTTTTCAGTGTTGGATGCACTGACCAACTTGTTCACATAGATCTGTATGACTCCACAGCCCAGTTTTCCTTTGTGAGAGAAGGAGATAGGAGGGTACTGTTCTAGCTGCTGTGCAGGGGAGAGCTTCCTTCATCTCAAGAGAAATAAAGCAAGCTGGAATGGAATGGGAATTTGCTTTGTAAATTCACTCTGTGGGAGACAAACTGACTTAGCAAATAAAGACTTTCACCTCTAAGTCACCAGTTTGAGGTCAGTTTCTGGTGCATGTCAATAGAAACTTAAAAGCTTTGCCACCCTGTGACTTCTCTGCAGTTTCAAATTTAAAGAAATGACAGTCTCAAGGCTAGTTTCTCATAAACACCATCACTGCTGTCACTGCTAATTGGGCACTTGCTGGAAGCATTGGCAGAGCAGCAAAAAGTCTGAATGAGCCCTTGACATTGAACTCACCTCTCATTCCTGCATGTTCAGTGAGGCTCTTTGCTCCTGGTTCTGTGCTGGCTGTGTGTCAGTGCAAGCAGACCTCGTAGAGACTCTTTCTGCCTTCTTATCTTGCTTTGGGACCCCAGCTCTTTAAAAATTGTATTTACCATTTATAACTAATGTATCACTGTCACTTAACATAATTTTGACGAGATAATCATCAAAGAGCAATGGATAGGAACTATGGGAAAATTTTGGTTTAATGTCAAGAAAAACATTTTGAGAACAACATGTTGTGTTTTTACTAACCTGTGTCTGACACAGTCTGGCTGACTCAAACTCTAGACATATCCCAAAGTATCTAAGGCTTGAATCAAGGCCTTTTGAAGCAAGGCTTACTTGCATAACCTGTATGAACAAAGATGAACCTCTATAGCATGTTCTGATCTATAACTTTCCCCTAGGAAGAATCTTCTTTCTACTGTTTTCCTCTAATCACAAGCCAAACTAATCAGCACTCTCATTGCCAAAAAAAAGACAAAAAACGGTAATTTTTTTCATTTTATTCTGCATATCATTGCATATTATATTTTTTTTCGTATTAGAGACAGAAGAAAATTTAGACTCCCAAAATCCAGGATTGGACAGGCTACCTCTGATCTTTAATATTTTATATCTTCTATTGCTAGAAGAACTTATTTTACAAACTCTTCTATTACTCAGTGAAATTAGTTCCTCAGAACAGGCAAAATCCTGAGTGTATAAGGCTCAAAGTGGCATTTAAACTTTAAGCTTCCTAATCATTCAACACTAAATTGGGAGTTTTATAATATACTCATAAAAATTGAAAACCTAACATCTTTCTGAATTAAAGGTCTCAGCAAACAGAAAACATCCTCAGGTCCTATGCTCTTCCATTTGAGAAGACACGTCACTCAACTCCAGTCTTCTTATTCCAAAATTTTTTCATATAGAAACTCCTGTATAGAATCTGCTCTGACCACAGTTTGGTGGGAGGTAGGCTAGAGAGAGAAATAAAAATCCCTGAAGAATGAAGGATTATTTTAGGAGAGAGACTCAGCAAAATGTTTACTTTGTGACTACTAGAGGGGTTTAAACAGGACATCAGCACCAAACTGTTCAAGACAGAATGGAATAAGGAGTGAGTTGACTGACACTCAATCTGCTGAACTGGTTTGAGCAATGTGCTGTCTTCAGCTTTCAGTCTATCCTGGCCAGAGATGAATAGGGCAGAAGAATAAATGTGTGTCAGCCTCATGTGTGTACCTGACAATTCAGTTCATTAATTTAGGGCAATGGAGGTGGCCTTGTAGTTCTATGACTCCCTGTAAATGACAGTCACTGAGGAGTTGGTTCTTATCTTGTTCTGCCAGCCCTGAGAAGCCACTGAAATTACCACCAGAGAGATAGGGCAGACCACTTACAAAAAATTTCTTGGTTTATCTGTAGTAGTAATTTAATCTGTCAAAGTGCAATTGAGCTGAGCTTTTGAAGGCATATTATGTACCTAAGTCTGTAGGACCCAGTAAGATGCATCCAGAGTCCTGAAGGAATTGGCTGATGTAGATACCAAGCCATTCTCCATGATATTTTAAAAGTCATGGCAGTCAGGTGAACTCCCAGCTGACTGAAAAAAGACAAACACTGTGCCTATCTTTAAAAAGGGTAGAAAAGCAGACCCTGGGAACCACTGACCTGTCAGCATCACCTCTGTGCCCGGGAAGATCATGGAACAAATCCTCCTAGAAGCTACACTAAGGCACATGGAAAACAGGGAGGTGATTTGAGACAGTAAGCACAGCTTCACCAAGGGCAAGTCCTGTCTGACCAACCCAGTGGCCTCTGATGGAGTGACTACATCACTGAACAAGGGCAGGGCTACAGATGTCATTTATCTGGACTTTTGTAAAGCCTTGGACATGGTGCCCCACAAAATCCTTTTCTCTAATTTGGAAAGAGGTGGATTTGGTGAGTTGACTGTAAGATGCATAAATTGGTTGAGTTATGGTCAACAGCTTGGTGTCTCGATGGACATCACTGGCAAGTGGTTCTTCTTAGGGGTCCATATTAGAACTATTGTTATTTAATATCTTTATTAATAACAAAGATGAAGGGGTCAAGTACAGCCTCAGCAGATTTGCAGATGACACAAAGATTAGTGATGCAATTGCACTCTGAAGGACAGGATGTCATCCCGAGGAACTTGAACAAGCTCGAGAAGCAGGTCCATGGGAATATCATAAGGTTTAACAAGACCAGAGCAAGGTGCTGCACCTGGGTCAGGGCAACCCCCAGTATCATCACAGCCTGAGGGTGAACAGATTGGAGCAGTCCTGTGAGAGGGACTTGAGAGTGCTAGTGGATGAGAGGATAGACATGACCCAGCCATGTGCACTCACAGCCCAGAAAGACAAACATGTCCTGGGCTGCATCCAAAGCAGCGTGGGCAGCAGGATGAGGGGGGATTCTGCCCCACTCTTCCCTCTGGTGAGATCCTACCTGGTGTGATGCATCCAGCTCTGGGGTTCCCAGCACAGCAAGGAGGATATGGACCTGTTAAAGTGAGTCCAGAGAAGGGCCTCTAAGATGATCAGAGGGCTGGAGCATCTCTCCTATGAGGAAAGGCTGAGAGAGTTGGATTTGATCAACCTGGAAAAGCAAAGGCTTTGGAGTACCCTAATTACAGCCTTCCATTACCCAAAGTGAGCCTTAAGATAGAGACTTTTTACAAGGACCTGTAGTGGCAGACCAAGGGAGAATAGATTCAAGCTAAAAGAGAGTAGGTTCAGTTTAGATATTTGAAAGAATTTTTTTTCTGTGAGGGTGGTGAAACACTGGAACAGGTTGTCCAGAGAAGTTGTGGATGCCCCATCCTTCGAGGTGTTTGAAGGCCAGGCTTCATGGAGCTCTGAGAAACCATGTCTAGTGAAAGGTCTCCTTCCCCATGGTAGGGGGTTTAGAACTAGATGATCTTTAAGGGCCCTTCCAACCCAAATCATTCTGTAATTCTATTCTGTTGTACTATGATTTTTTGGGTTTAGGCATCTTCCTGGTATTAACACTTGAATGCTTAAATTCTTGTCCAGAGCTAAATCCTTTTCAAGGGATTACCTTCCTGGTATTTTACCAGATTCTTATGCAAGCCCTTATTTCTAACAAAAGCTAGATGTGCTGTAGCAACTACTGTCTAATAAGACAATATATATATTCTACCAGATGGATTTTTGTTGATCTTGGCACAAAATATGGTGATAGTTGCTCAAACTGAGACTGTTTTTTCTGTATATTTTGGCACATAGGAGGTTCACAGACCTCTTCCATTGTTGTAACTGCCTAGAGTAAACAAAAGCTAATGCACTGTGGATGTATAGCACACAACTACATGAGAAAAAACAAAAGGTTAATTTATACTGAACTTGCAGACTATGCCATGAGTAAGAATTTGGCATCCTGTCTCACACAGTCAGAGAGAATAGCTCTTCTTCCAAGATTAATAGGCAAAATCCAAGAAGGTAATCATTCCTACACAGAAGCCAAATGAATTCTATACAAGTTGCAGATCTTTTATCCAAATCATAAAACTTTACCTTTTCAGTCATGGTAGAAACATTTCTTTGAGTTAGAACTCCCGTCACATCTCTTCTTGTCCTTGGTTTATGGTCAGCCTCTGGAATTCAGTATCACAGGAATTCAGCAAATCATATATGGTGGAGGAAATTTTAAATGCTTCATTATGTGGGATGACAGAGGCAATCATCTTCTTCAGCATCTTCTTACACCAATAACATACTTCACTAAGAGCAGTAACAGTATTACTCAATTGCTTGTGTTCTAAAGAAGAAGAAGGTTGTACTGGAAGGTGACTTTGAGAACAGCATATAACTTTGCCCATTCAAAAATAAAAATTAATGTATGATTAATTTTGAGTCAGCCTAGTTTGACATTTTTAATCTCTGGATAGCAGGAAACAGCTGTTATGAAATGCAGCAGATACCTAAGTTCCTTGCATAAGGACTAGGCTTCCCTCTGTGTTTAAAGCTATATTCTCAAAATGTTGATACCTCTCTACATGATTTTTTCTCAAGTTGAGAGCACCCAGATGATTTTTCCCCTTAACTTGCCCAGCACCTTTGGAAAGCAGTCTTAGGGGAAACTATTTCCTCTATCACAGGATGTGTTTGCCCTCAGCCCTGAGGGGTGTTACCTGTTAGGACTGGATGGATGACAGAGAGCTCCAGTCTCCTTTGCACCTTTTAGCTCTTCTTTGGATACCTATCCATAAGAAATTTCTGGTTTATGTGATATATACACATATACATACCTCACATAATAGGTCCTGTCCACGAGCAGGTATTTTAAGTACTGCATCAAATTTAGTCATAATGTTAACAAGTTCACAATTCTATCAATTTTTATGCAAGTATTTTATCACAAAACCTTGTAGAATATATTCCCCCCCTCTGAAAGAGTTAGATACTGTTTTTCTTATTTTGTAATGAAGAAGAGATTTTGACATAGTAAATCTCTGTCAAAGAAGAGGGAAGCCCTTAATACTGGAATCTAATTTTCTGCTCAAAACACTCTTTTAGATTGGCTTGCATTAGTAGAGGTAAAGATTTTTCTCTGTTTTGACAGGGCACCCTCACTTAACCTGCAGTACGAGTGAAGTGGCAGTAAGATCACCCTTCAGTGTGAATATTAATGAGAACATTCACAATAATCCTTCCCTTTGACAGTGGAACAGGAGCTAAAGTCCAACAGCAGGATCAAACAGGGTGGCATGGTACATGCATCAAACCATCTGGCTAATGCATAGCTCAAGGAAATGAGCCAAAACATTTCAGTCAAAACTCTTCACTGGAACAGTAATAGCCCATGAGTTCCTTTTCCCTAAAAACCCTAGAGGCAGAACAAAATATCCTGTCAAAATACATCAGTGCAGTGGAGCAAGAAAAACAAAAACTTCTGACAGTGCATTTGACCATATGAAGGTGTTTGTTTATTTCACAAAGATTTTTTTTCTACTCTTCATTTTGCTCCCTCTCCCTCACTTGCCTCAATGTTAGTCCCACTGTTGTGTGACTAACTCAGTTGCTGAACTGACTCCTATCATTTCCCTAATCTGCGGCAAAGAAAGAGGCAAGTTTCCAAAAATTTCACTGCTAAGGACATCTTCCTGGATCCTGAGGCTTAAATATGAATCCAAATACTATATTATTACATTTATGATTCCTCAGCATTGATATTGGTTATGATATTAGTACATCTTTGGTAGAGAAGCATGTTGTTCTTGGTATTAATAACTGAACTTCCTCTTACTTAGTCAAATTGCCATGGTCCAAAAAGCCCAGATAATGGGCTTCCAGCCCTTTCTAAGATGTAATACTACTGGACATAAGATGGTAAGAGGACATAGTCAGCGGCCAGCAGCCACCAGAGCTCTCAGTGGCATTAAAGCCCCTAAAAATGCTAAATGTGGAGTTCTACACACAGATCTCAATGTTTGTTAACAAAGGAGTGTTTCTAGATAGGACACATTTGATGGCTTTTTAACACATTAGGTGAGAGAGGCCAGATGCACTGGACTTTCACTGCTGCAAACCTAACCACAAAGGATGAGCTTGCAAATTCCATTTTTTCTCCATTAATCACCAACATGCACAGACTGTCATATTGAAATAGTATAGCAGGTTAGTACAGAAGTACACTGAGGAAATGTCATTTTTAGTGTCCAAGTTTGGAATGGCTGGCGCAGCTCAAATTCAGGGAGGTAGTGTATGGAAAAAGCATGCTGAGAGGAAAAGTCGGAATATCCAGGTTGTACCGGAAATGGGAAAGAATAAAGCCAAGTTTCTAAGTTTCAAACCCAAAGTCTGCCCTGTTGCCAGGAGGAGTTTTGCAGTGTTGTTATCTCAAGTTTTAGGAGCAAACTGGAAAAGTTTCCAAGGCAGGCTGCACAAGTAATTGCCATGTGCAATTGTATGATGCGAGAGAGATTTACCTGAGACCTGCCATGACCCACCAAGCCACGTGACAGCATGATGTAAAGGGGAGCTGATTACTGATCTGGGAGCCGTGGAGCTCCTGCTTAGGTGAATTTGCAGGCAAGAATAGGTGATTTAATATTTTGCTGGAATTAGTCTCTGAGAATAGCTTTTTCCTCAAAATAGAAGTATCCATAAGATCTTTACAGCATTAAATAGAATTATACTGATGAAAAGCCCAGAATCAATTCTGCATGCTTTTTGAAGACTCTCCTTAAATTTTTGCATAAAAAAACTCCACTCAAGTAAGACTGTCTTGTTTAAAATCAGAAGTGGTTTCAAAGTTCAATGAAGCATTTTTATTGTTAAAATATCTCAAGGAGCTTTTGAAAACCAGAGATTTGTTTGGAGAAAATTTCTATCCACCAAACCTTTCTAAGCTGAAATATAGCAGTGTTGAAAAGGTCACTGATCTTTGGGTTCTTAGTGAAATCTATTTAATACTCACTGAAGTTTTCAGGAGAACTGTTGTATTTCCAGGACAGTTCATGTTGTTTGTAGATGAAAACTGCAATTTTAGAAAAAAAGTAGGAGGATTTGAGAGGTTTTTTAAAATTTGCTGAAGTTTTTTCAAGTTTTTAATTTTTTTTTTAATCCATAAAGCCTAAGTAACTTTTGATTCAAAGCATATGGCTTCTCTTTACATAAGGAAAATGTAAGGTTGACTGTCTCACACTTTATATATTTATAGGCTTACATACTAGATAGGATAAGTTCATCAACCTAATGTCTAGAATCACACACCTTGTTTTGCTTGATGTTGTTTATTAAATGTATTGCCTACTATGGCTTTGAATAGCCTTGTTTAATGTCCTGTTCTCCAATACTAGATCCTCACTGATAATAATGCTGCTAATGCAGCCATTACTGCTAATACTATCTTGGAAGCACTGGAAATATGCAGCTGGAATCAGAGCATTTTTTCTTGGAAGTTCAGCACAAAAAAGCCAAATGTCCCCAGAAAGGTCACAAAATTGAAATCTAAAAGGAAACTCTGCATCATTAGCACAAAGTGCTACAACTCTGCTTTTTCTGTTGTGATCAACTTTCTCAAAAGGAATTAAAACCCCACGCTTTACCTGAAGAATCAATAAGGAAAATCACTATCCCCAGCCTATCATGTGTCCTCTGTTATGTAACATTCTATTAATTTCAAATGGACATTCATAATGAGTTGCAGTGAAATGTTTAAAAAGGCTCTTATTATCACTCTTATTCTATTTCACTACATCATTTTTTAACACGGTCGCAAAACTCTTACATGTATATTCCCAATTAATCATAATTTCATGCCTAGTCTGAAGATGCTCAGTACTTGGCAGGGTTTTTTTATCTGTGTCTAGATCAGTTTTGTAATTATGTCTGTTTCAGAAAATGTATTGTGAGAGCAATATAGCTAGTATTCTGCCACTAAAAATGTCAGTCTATCCCTATAATTTTTGTACTTAAAAATCTTAAAAAATACTTTAAAAATAGTCTCTGTTAACTAGTGAACATATGAAGACAGTCTAAAAACCAGATTACCACATAATTATCCGTTATATTTCTCTATATAACCCTATTTATTTTTATATAGGGATATAACTTTTAAAAATGCATCAGAGTTTTTATAAATTAAGGGCTGACATTATGAAATCCTTGTAGTTCTGAAACTATTTTTGCAAATGAAGCAAAGTGCTGGAAAAGATTTCATTCACAGCCTTTAAAATTAAACAATGAACTTTCTATATAATATATTTCCCTATCATGCCATACTTAAATGACAAAATTTACCTTTTTATTCTCATATCTTATTAATTTGTATATAGAAGAATGCATTCCAAAGTTAAAATTAATAATATCTGCTGCAAATAGTGTAGGTTACCAAAATTCAAGCAGTTTGAGACTAATGCAATTTTATGCTTTATTCCTATAAACTTGCTGTAATTTTTTGAACATAATTAGGCTGAAATAAGCTCATTTCACTCAGGTGATGTTGACATCTGCATGGTTTTAAAGTATTAGTTGCTGCAAAGAACAAGTTGTTCTATGAAAAGTGAAATTTGGGAAAATGAAATTCAGAAGGATTTGTGTTCATCCCTTCACAGCCTCTTACCACAACGCTTTCAGTCTCTTCCTTGTCCTTTTCCCAGTGCTTTGAAAATCTCCTGAATACATTATAAGGAATGGAGAGAACAAGCATTAGAGAGAAAAACCCCCTGAGCTTTGATCTGCATTTATGCTGATGAACTGATGTATGTCTCAATGCATTTTTTTAATCAAAGAAAGAAAAAAAGAAAGGTAGTTTAACTTCATGTAACAGCTTTAAAACCAAAAGCATCTGATCACCTTACAAGTTGCAGAAAACATGATTTAAAACAATAATAAGTAAGTATTGCTGTCCTTAGTAATTCAGTAACATTTTTCAATCTACTCATCTAAAAAGTTTTTTCCTCAATTTGGGGAGTGAGCCTAGACATGATGGACTGTTATAAAACCATACATTATGTCTTGGATGTGTCTCAACCAATTCAGAAGTCATCACTCAAGAGTCAAGCTTGGATCAGGATGATCCTATTTTTGCTGTTCTCACAGCAGACTGATAGATACTAGTGTTACAGCTAATACAGCTGTTTTTATTTCCTGATAAATACAAGAGATGAAATTGCCTTCAGACATTAAGAAAATCATTGTATAGACAGTAACCATATATAAGGTAATCTTAGTTGCAGTTCCCTTGGGAGGGCTAGACAGATTATTTTTGCATTTTATTACTGTTTTGAGTCATGTTTTCTGCAGTTTGTAAAATGATCAGATGCTTTTTGCTTTAAAGTATAAAATACTCTTTTTCTTTCTTTCTTTCTTTCTTTCTTTCTTTCTTTCTTTCTTTCTTTCTTTCTTTCTTTCTTTCTTTCTTTCTTTTTCTTTCAATAAAAAATGGGTTCTCTTGGCTGAAATGTACACTGAGAACCAGATTTGATCAACAGTTACATTACTTGTTTGATAGATTCAGCTTTCTTCTTACTCAAGCAGTGAATGAAATAATGGATGTCTCTAAAAATAGGGAACAGAAAAATAGCCACGGAATCAGTGAAATAAGTAGCATACAACTTTAAAAAGCAAGGATTGTCACACTACCTGCTCATATTCCTGTCTGTCTCACACTGCCTGAAGTTTGACTTCTCTCAGACAAAGCTGTCTTATTTTTTTAAATGTCTCTTTGAAAATACTCCCTAAGAGAGTAATCCTTATTCTTTGGCAGAAGTCACACCCTCTAAAGCAGCCAGGGTTTGTCTCTTTTTTACAGATACATAGATATAATCAGGAATGTAGCTCTACTCTAAGATGAGGCATTGTCAAGATACATCTGAAGAAATATCTGGACATCTTCCACAGACAAAAGCCTGTGCCAGTGGTCAGAGTAGATATTTTTTGAGTGTTGGGTGCTGATGCTGTCAGGTGGCATGGGCACAGTGCTATTGGGATGTTCACTGACCCATCTCAGATGTTCCCCTGCTAGACAAAGAAAGCAAGTGCCTGCTTCTGTCTGTGCAAGCAGGGTTGGCTCATGCAGCATGCTCAGAACCACAGCTTGGCTTAGTGTCTTCATTTAAACCAATGGCAAATTAAAACTTGAATGGTCAGATCTTATCTGAATGTTACAACACTTCTAGAACTTTTCTTGATTTAAAAGTCTAAGATTTCAAACTGAGCTGAGGATCTGTTTTTTGTTCTGATGAGAAAAATTCTTCATAGCACATTGTTTCTTTCCTGTAGGTGCTGAAGGACATGGGTGCTTCACCAGATGACTTACTGAGCTCTGGCAGGGAGTGCTGATCACTAGTGAACTGTAAATGGAAAATGGCAGCAGAAAATGGTTACATGATGAGAGAGCACAAATAACGAAAACAGCAACCAGTGGGTCTATGGGAACAACAATCTTGAAAGGAAATGGCTATATGTTTGCCCTATAAGTGATTTTTTAAAGAGCTTTGTAATAGCGATTTCAAAATCTGCACATCAGTTTGGGGCAAAAGACTGATTGAACAGCTACACTACTTTGACCCTAAGAATCCAGCTTTCACTGTAGCTTCTGTTTTGGAAAGTAAAGACACTTGAGATAAATAGCCTGATGTCTGTTATTAGGTACATTAAGTACTATAAATCTTTTGGTAGAAACATAACTCCTTTTCCAGTGAAAAACTTGATGTATCTCCTTTTGAAATGTGGGTTTGCCTAAAACTATTTAATATATTGCATGAAATAATCAGTATCTTGATCCCAAAAAAAAAAAATTCCCTCTTGTCTCTCTCCAGTGCAGTTATTTACAGGATCCTTTCAATGTCTGTAACCTAGGGCAATGGTTTCCTGTAGCTTCAACCTTGAGACGAACATTTTGATCTAATGTTTCTATACTAGTTTACACTTTGGTAATGAACAAAACAATTGTATCTCTATGGCACTTATTTGAACTAAATAACTTTATTATTGTTCATAATTGACTAGTCTTATTGTTGCCATTGGCCTGGAAATGTAAGTGAATTTGTTTGGCGTGTCAGTATCAATGTAAGATATTTGGATCTACAGAAATTGAGGAAGAGGTGGAGAAAGAAAAGGAAATCTAAGTAAAAAGTTTAAATTTGTCTGATAAGGGGAGTTTTGGATTTGTTTGTTTGTTTTTCTAAAGTCTGCCTGCATTTTTTCCTAAGCTCCTTAACACCACATAGAATAAGAAAAAAGTTTTTGGTTAATTTTTTCTGCTAAAAGAATAGGTCCCAGAATATATAAAGTTTTCTGATTTTTTAAATCAAGTTTATTGGTTTCATCAAAACAGAAATAAAAAATGACAGTTTCAGTATGTTTAAATGTTTCAAGAAAAGACTATTTCAAATTCTCTTATGTTTATTTTTAATCTTTTAACCTGCAATCCAAGTGTATTTTTTTTAGAGAAGCAGAATTTTTAACTAGATATATTATGAAAATATTTTTACTTTTTTTCCCCACCATTTTTTTTCATAACCTTAGCAAAATTTCTGTTTAGCTATTTTTTTTCCTTTCATTTTTTTTCTTAAATACATAGCTCTTGTGAAAAGGGAGCAGATGACTTGACTGAAACTTGATTTTCTTTATTTTAGTATCTTGCACAGCATACTGGCTTTATCATCCATTTCATGCAGTATACAGAGTCCCAGTTCAAAACAAAACAAAGTATGAAATAAGGCCATGAAAATCATAAAAAACCTGGATCCTTCCTGCATGATGGTTGGATAGAACATAACTGTGTGAATTTTATACATTTAGATAAACATTTTATACATTTTAGATAAAATCTGTATTGTTTATTTTTCCTGTGGTATATGGCTTTTATATGACCATTTTATCAATAATCTTAAAAGATGTGTAAAGCCAGCCCCTTATTCATTTTGGTTGGCCAGGTACTAGATAACACAAACAAATCTCCTTTCTATTCTTCATGAGAACTTCATTCCACACCAGAAGAGTCACCTACTCTAACCTTCATCAAGGGACACATCCTTGGCTGTCAGCCTACCCTCTTGTTGTAAGCTTCTTCCCAGGTTGATCTCATTGTGTTTCATTCTCCTCGAGTTCTAGGACATCCAAAAATCCTGAGACTTTGAAATATGGATAGCAACATAGTATGAGAAAGGTGATTTTTTTTTTGAATTATGGTTATACTTGGTTAAAAACTAAACATTTCCTGATGTGTAAATTGTTCTACAAACTGATTTTCTGTAGCTAACTACTACCCTACCTGCTTGTTCATCTCAGGCTTTCAAGTTCCAAATATGTACTCAGAAAACCACATGACATACCACTAGGCACTTAGCAGCAATCAAACAGAGCTGGTGATGCCTCCAAAGAGCTTTGCTTCAATTCCAGCCTGCCTGCTGTACCGTGGATTACAAACGCTTCTTGCAGAATCCCTGAGGAAGCTCATTACTTGAGCTGAGCTAAAATGTTTTACTCTAAACAAGCACAGCAAACTGCACTGACTTTATAAATAAAATTATCCTAGTCAGAAAGCTGTCCTATTTCTTCAGAAGTGTACATTGAAAAGCTGATTAAATTCTTTCTGTCTTTTTCCACTGAAGCTCTCAAAGGAAGAGTGTCTTCACTCTCATAGAGCTAGCCAGCTCAGCAGCCACATTTAATTCCACACTGCTTTTCCTTTGATGTGGAGTGACAAGCAATGGGTTTTGGCTGCCCTACCAGATGAGGGGGATTGTGTTGCTCTTGTTAGGAAGATGGGGAAGTTTACATGCAAAGGTCATCTGGACATTCCAGTAGCCTGAAAAGGAGTGAGGAGACAAGTGCTTCTCACTGCTTTTGGGTAAGCCTCTATCAGTTGTGACTGAAGCCTAGTTAGAACTGTGAATTACAAAAAACATTAAAATTATGAATGACAAAATGGAGTTGTCCCTCTCTTTCTTGTGGTGTAAAAGCAGACCAGAAATTTTCTGATCAGTGAAGGGTGACTTCTGTCAGGAAAAAAAAGAAGTTGCAGAAATATAAAATATATCTTTTGCCCACAAACTTAAGGATTTGCTGTTGCCGTTTGCTGCTTCTTCAGGAAATTCTGCAATAGGATGATAGTGTAGTACCTTAAAGGCATAAAGTTATGATGCTTTTCAAACACCTATAGCATTTCCTTCAGTGGTTCTAACTGGGAAAAAAACCCAAATGGAATAGCTATAGCATTCCTTCATCTGGTGGTGTGATGAATAAACCTTACAGAGAACTGGGAGATACTTTGAAAATAGAAAAGAAAAAATCTCAGTGGATGAATCAAAAGAAGATTTCAGTCACAGGCAGCTGTCACAATTTTAAATTAAAATTTCAGATCGAATGAGTATTCCTTTAAAGTAAGGAATCTACAGTCACAAATCTCCACTCTCCTCAGAGGGGACAAATCATGTTACACTCTTACTCATAGGCAGGCAGGAGATGGATTTAAAGTTATGCCTAGCCAATTCTTGTTCATTTATTGCCTCACAACACTCAGTATACATTCCAAGGAAAGAACTGTACAAGTGTAATTTGTATTAACTGCTTCCAGGCTGATCTAAACTTATTTCCTTTGAGCTAGAGCACTGGATTCCCTGAACAGGTTTTTCTTCTCTGGATGAGTTTCAAAGCAGATTCATTATCAGATATCTGTCAGGACGACTTTGAGTGTTATGTGAGTATTAGAATAAAATAAACATTAGAAAATCAAAGACAGATGTGCAAACACGTCTTTCCTCTGTTTTTTTAAATGGAAAAAAAAAGCTTTTCTTAAATGACAAGGTCTTATAAATTTGGTATATTTCTTTTCATCCTGTCAGGGTTATAATTTTTATAGATATTTAAATTTGTTTTCCTGTTGTTTCTTATTATTTTCAGTACTGATTTTGTTATGTCTTCACAGGCAGATGGAATAAGACACTGCCTTCCAGATGTTTATGGAATAACTTGGATCAATAGAAAACACTGCAGATCCTTTTCCACAAGTCCAGCTATGATGTATCTGCATAGTATAATTCTCCTTTACCTTATCTCCTAAGAGAGTTTTGTAAATCTCTTAGATCTGAGTAGTAGAGTTTTTTGAGATATCATCTGAAGAAGGAAAGTTGGAGTGTCCTGACACATACAGGGTCATTTATGTCCCACACTGCTAAATACAAGAGCAGAAAGGAAGTGGTGATCTTTTGTGTCATGTTAGATATCATCAGCTCTCCCTTGACCATGGAATGAGGCTTTCACACAGTGCCAAAAGTGGCATTGATATCCACTAAGTATTGAAGATTCTTTTAAGATCCATGTAGAGTTTGTCTGAGTTGGTATCTCCAGGCACAACAGAAATGTCTAACAAAAGCCAGAAGTCCAGTCTCCTCCTAAGAGAATGTCAACACAACTGCAGAGATGGTAGAAGACAGTTGAAAGATTATTTCTGAACCTTTCTTCTCTACAATTTCAGGTGAACCCATGCAAACTCTTGCACCACAGATAGATATTCCTTGTGAGTACAATTGTATAGAAGTTTATTTTGCTCTAATTTGCCTTTTTCTATTATATTATTCTAAGTATTTTTTCTACATGCATTCACAAGATTATATAGCATAAACAGTGATATGTAGGCATCATCTTAAAGTAAACATGGTTCAGGTTCAGATATTTTGACAAGATTTGAAATAAGACCTTGGTCTTCACTTCTATCATAAACTGAACAAAAGATCTAACTCTAGTGTCTCAAATAGATGTCTGGTTTCCTATGGAAGGAGAAATATACCTATAGTGCTTTCATCTACACTGCTTTCTCAGAAAGGAAACTTGGATTTTTTTTGTATACCTTTGAAAATGCACAACAGCTTTAGCTAACTGTCTATATTTATTTTGCTTATCTCTACCTAGCGCAAGCTGCAATACATCAGGGAAGCAGTTGCAATGGAGAAAGGTCCTGAAGCCACAGTATAAAATTTGCTATTCATAATGGCTCTTTGCAAAGGAAGATAACACTAAGATGACTTCTCCATTGCTGTGTCTGTCTTTATGCATCAGCTAATAAAGCTGATGTGATAAGCTATGTTCACAGAAGTGATGGCTATGGCTGGTGAAGGGTTTGTTTAGTGCAGGTGGCATGCAATTATTCTCAGCAGCACCAGACAAAGACAGCAATAGAAAAACAGCTATAACTTAAAATCTGATTGCACTGTCAATGACAATGTTATAGAAAAAATGGAAGTGGACTTTAATCAGCTGTTCTACAGCTTAGTGAACATAGGGTTTAGCAAATCTCATGCTGAATTTAATTTTGCTATGGCTGCACAGTAACAGATAATGCTTAGCACTGAGGGTCTATAGCGTGCTTCAATATGAGGTGTAGAGGCATGCTGGACATGCTGTGTCAGGTATGCCAGGACCACACCAAACCAAAGATATGTAAAAGTGCATACTGTATTCTCCCTGGTTATAACTCTGAAAAGTACTCTAGGTGGGTTGCATTATTTTGTTCGTGATTAGATCACATTTTTCTTGTCATAACTGTAGATGGTTTTACTGTTGTTTGAAACTTTTCTTACTTTTATTATTTTATTTTATTTTAATGCCAAATCTTCCATGCAACTCTGAACTTGAGCACAATAAACTATTAGCATATATGAAAATTTCACTGGCTGTTAGGGGCCGTAAGTCTCTATACAAAATTAACTACATTCTAATCGTTTGCCCTTCTTGTATCTTTCTCTCTTTCTTTCTAATTCTGACAGCATTTTCCAGAAATTCCATTAATGAAAGACTATGAGTCACTAATTACAAAATTATGTCATTGAAGCTATAGTTCAAAATCTATAAAAGTTAATAAAGCCTCTCTAATGGTATAAGTTATATCAATTTATAAGCATAATTAAAAGTACAACTGAAAGCAACCAATTTTTCACCTTTTGAAGAACTTCCAAGTCACTTCTAATTTCTTTTAATATGGCAAATAATGTACCAAATAAAATGATAGACACTAAGACACAGAGATAAAATCCTAAGGATGAGATCCTCAGCCAGTGGTTTCAGTGCTATAGGATTCAGATAGTTTTGTGCCCATGGGTGTTTTAAGCCTATAAGATTTACCACTGTATCACAATTTCTTTCCTGTTGGTTAATATCGGTGGGCACCACTGGAAAAAATAATGAAAACACAAAAGAGAACAGGGTCTTGGCTGGGATTAGGTAATGCAGACAACTCTAATTGGAACCGACTTCCCTCAGGGCAGTGATGAGTAAAACTTAAGCCCATTGCTTGCTCTGAAATGTCATAAAAGAGAGAGCTATTTTCCTATACTTGTGGTTGAACACTGTTGATTTAATTACAACAAAAAGTGATTGGGAAATATTTTTAAGAGAGATTAGTTTCCTGTTGTCAGCTGTCACTGAGATGGATAGAACTCAGGCTTACTCTTGAGGCAGTAGTTATGAGCTGGTTTGCTGGTGGCTGAGACAATAGGCTGCATATTTTTAAATTGTATCAAGAAAGACCTATTATTTAGGACTCCTTATTACTGTCAGTGTCACAACACCTTGCATTATTCAAAGAGAGCATTGCTTCCATCCGTCAGTCTCCCCTCTGCTGTCAAAGATGCAAATACAAGTTTTCATTGCTTAGAGGAAATTTGTAGTATAAAAGGGAAGGAAGAAAGATGCCAGGAAAAGTTAAATGATATAGGAAGAAAATCCTCAGGGGAAAGAGCAACTGGAGCTTTGAATTTTTATAGANAGAAAAGAAAAGAAAAGAAAAAAAAAGAAAAGAAAAGAAAAGAAAAGGAAAAGAAAAGGAAAGAAAAAAGAAAAGAAAAGAAAAAAGAAAAGAAAAGAAAAGAAAAGAAAAGAAAAGAAAAGAAAAGAAAAGAAAAGAAAAGAAAAGAAAAATGAAAAGAAAAGAGAAAGAAATTACTTTTAGAAAGTGCTAGAGAATTCATATCTGTGCGTATATGGATGTCTGTTTCAATCTAAAGTTGAGATGCTAGAAATTGTGGTGGATGCGTCTCAGAGAAAAAAAGGAAAACTTATCCTATAAAGAACAATGATTAGGATTGTGAAAACAAAGGCAAGTTCAAATAGGTGGGTGTAAAAATAAATTATATGGCAGTTGAGCACATTTTAGAATATAATAGTAGGGAATATAGCTGGTCAGACTTTTGTAATATCTTTTTTCACTGTAAATGTGGATTTATTGAAGCAAGATTTTATGGGGCCAAAGACTGGTATCAGAGACACTTTAGCTCATAGGCTGTTTTAGAAGGGTTTTCAAAACTAGTTTCAGTATTGCTTCAACTTTTTTTCAACAAATTTTTCCAATTTAAAATTATATTTGATGAGAAAATGAAGGAGACTTTGTGTCTTTTAAAATTGTGATTAAAATTATGCATTTTGAGATAGTGCTGGAGTAAGCTTTCTTCTATGCCCCAAAGTATTTGAAAATATATCTTTTCAGTCTTGACTATTTTTGAAATTGCTAGTGTTCATCCTACTTAGAGATGAAAACATCTTGAAACATTTGTGTGTCACTGAAACATGTTTCCTGTGAAACTAGAGCACAATAATTCTCCCTCTACTACACATGCATCTGCCATTCTCACTGAAGAAACTTCATTTAGAGGAATCCAATGGCCTATCCAAACGAGCCCTCTGTGACTTGAAAGTGATAGCAAGGGATTTAAATCACAAAGATGTCTACAGATTCTGTGCAATGTTCCCTGGGCTCAGAGCACAGAAATACTGTCATTGTAGGGCATGCCAGTCACAGGATACAAGGAAGCCAGGGCACTTCCTCATCTGCTTTATGCTACATCTTCAGAGTCTGCTTATGGAATGATCACTTCTGTTGTTTTTGCTATCAGAATTATGGAGAGTAGTCTTTTACATTTGAATTGGGACTTGGGCAAGTGCTGCCCTGAGGGAAGGGCTGCAAGTGCAGTGTGACTGTTGACTGATCTGTTTTCTGTGATGCTTCTCTCAGCACTATTTGAAAAATATTTTAATTATGAAAAGTAATCATAAAATGTTATTCCAGTATTTTTAATTTGTGAAATCTTAGTCAAAAAAAAAAGTAAATTCCTGGATGTTTTTCAAGGAAACACTGCAGCCAGAACAAATTAAAATAAAACAAAGTGTGGTCTTCGTAGGGTGCCTTTAAGTGAATTCTGTATGCTATATGAATGTGTTTAATTCGTGCCTATAAAGTTTATAAACGTTGAATGTTAGAAATGCACGTATAGGGTATAAAAGTATATTTTTGTAAACACATAAAGGCATGTTTTTGTAAACACATGTGTGGCATATAAAGGTATATTTTAGTAAATGCATGTGTAGGATATAGGAGTATATTTTTGCATCGAGCTAAAGACATGTCAAGACCACACTCTCTGGAAGGACAAGTTCCCGTAAGAATGTGTGGCCTCTCTTTAGTGAATAGATTTCCAGGAAAGGATCACCAAGACTAAAGCCACAGCTGAACAGGAGATGGCCCATCTCGGGAACCCACCCGGCCATTATCACCACGATAAGCTATCTGATGAAGATATGCAGCATATCAGGAACATCACCACCTTCCTGGACACAGATAAAGTTTTCATCCATAATTCATCCTTGCCTCGGAAGAGCATTGTTTCTCGCTGGAGCAACCCAGGAACCAAATTAAATAACTTAAGACTTTGGGATTTTGAATACAATGTTGCCTCCAGCGAAATAAACTGTATATAAGCTCACCCTTCCGAGGCCTCGGTGTGAACAGAGCTACCCTGACACTCTGTCAGTTAGCCTGTCACCCAGCTGCCGATTCCCGGGGTCGAAGCTGTTTCTCTGCATTGTGGTCTTTTTGTTCAGAATTTATGCCAAATTTGCTATCCAATAAATTAATTATATTTTAATTGGAAAACTGGCTCCGTACATTTATAACACTGTATAACTGCACCTGACTGTTGCTCTCATGTTAGCTTGAGAAATGCTTTTTCCATCTATTAGCCTGAAAACTCTTTCAGCCAGGGAAGGGACAGAATTCCATAAAAGAAATTTATTATATTTCAGGGTTTGATGCTGAATTTTAGCTATTTTGCAGGGAGAAAATGGGAATAGATTCAACAGAAATATAAAAGCTATTAGAGAGGAGACCAGGCTGAAGTGTATTTCATTTTCATTAGTGCAAAGACTTTCCATCTCCTTTAACCTGCACTCTCACCACATGCACAATGAAAAACAACGGGTTCAATTTGCTCTACAGCACTAGTAGAATTGAACTAATTGATTAACAGCAATTTCCCCCATCAAATAAATGGAGCAATGTGATTTCTGACAGACAGAAATGAGGCTCAGAAGCTGGTAAGAATACTGGTTTTGAATACAAACAGGCAGGAACCAAGGACAGGAGTCTCAACATAAATGAAGGTGCTGGGCAAACCATTACTATGAGCCTGCAGAGGCTTCTTTAGCTCTTTAACAGCTCCTTCTTTATGACAGTCTGAACTGAGTTTAAGCAGCTGTCCCAGATAACTGAGCTAGCCTTGAGCACAGGCAGCAGGGCACTTAGGAGACGAAAATGATCTCTTAGCCCTGAAACTCTCTTGCCACAAAGCAAGCTACTTCTGCACTTCTTTCCTTTGCAGTGGAAACTTGTTCTTGGCTCCCAGTTCACTACATTTTGTTCTTTTACTGAAATTCTATTCCTTCAGTAATGCAGAGCCCATGGGCCTTGAGCTCTTTCCTTGCTTACTCATCCTCTTTTCAGTGACCCTCAGAAAAAACACACTTCTGAAGAGTGCTTTAAATTTTTCATGTTTTTTTTGTTTTTCATTTTGCAGCGAGATCTTGCTTTCTTCCTTGGATTCTCCTTTGCCACTTTCTGTAATGCATTTGTATCCTGCAGTGAATACGACTATGGAAGAACTAGATTAGCTATGCAAATTATCTTGGAAGAAGCACAGTGTTGGGTACTACACTAGCAAAGAAACCAGTAACATTCCTTAAGATAAAACAAATAAATTTCAGCCATATCTTTAGGCCAAAGGAGACAGAAGAAAGAATATAAAAATGAGGAGTGTTGGATCCAGCTTTTAGACATTGCTAAGTTGGTTGTTTGCACAGTTGAGTCAGCTAATAGTGCTCTTGGGCATTTTCTTTGACTTACTTTGTAAATGCAGATCTTTGGCAGTGCTGTGTGGAGGTCTCTCTCTCCTCTGACTACAGAACCAGCCTAAGATGATTTCTCTGCTCTTTTAGAAGCCTAATATTTGCCAGTAGTATTCCTCTGGATCTCTTTTTTTTTTTTCACACAGTTGCACAAATTAGGTTCCAAGTAGATTGCTTACTGATGGGATAGCATATGAAAGCTCCACCAGAGGACAGTAGACCTGATCGCCTGCAAGAACATTTAGAATAGTTGCCATAACCATATGGAGTAATCTTCTCACAGATAAAAATTTAATAAATTAAAGAAACCTGTAGTAAAGAAATTGCAGGCCAAAGATGCAAGCCTTCTGTTGCTTTGGTATAGAATCATCACCTACATTTAAAAGATTACGAAATGAGTAAGAACATGATACAAAAAGAAGGAGAAGAAAAATCTATGGTTTGTGCAGAACATTAAAAATTGTGGCAAGGAATGGAAGCTGGCAGAAAATAGCAGGCCAAAAGTGCAAAGAAAGGCAAGGGACTGCATAAGTTAAGGTAAATATTAAGGAGCAAGACACAGGAGGTTTAAATAATGGTAGCTGAACAAAAATGTTTAAATATTTTCTCACAAGAATACTACTAGATGAATAGAGGTATGTATGAGGTAGGTTATTGAAAGTATTCCTTCAGGTAAAAATCCAAACCTTTGAAAATTATTTTGTTGGTATTTCTTGTAAATGGTCTTTTAGGAGAAGGAGGAGAATCTCTCAAGACCCAGCTTTAGAAGAAATATCAAAACATTTGTCCTTTGCTTCCAACTCTTGAGTTAGCAGAATTTCAGTATTGCTGTATTTGTGTGGAATGATTTCCAAAATATTTCCCTGAGGCTAGTGTAGTCAAGATGGTCTACCAAAGCAGGAAGTATGTTCTGTCCCATGCTCCATTTCTTTTATGCTCTCAAAGCTTCCTGGTATTTGCCTCAAGTTTATTCATCCCTTCCCACCTCATAGGCAAGAGCTTTTCCGATTGCTCTTTAATTGCCTCAGTGTTAATCCCTGTTTAATAGTGTTAAATTTTGCAGCAAATTAAAACCTAATTTCTGAGTTTGAACTGTATCATGTTGTGCGAGTTGCATCTTGCCATTGCTGTGTGCCCAGCTGCCCGTGTGATGCTTCATATCCCGAGGAGTGTTTCATGGCTGTTTTAATGCAACAAAGCACTGATGTTAATCCTTTGCAATTTCCAAACTGGAAACTGTGAAGAGCAAAAGCGGAATAGTTTCCACAAAAGTCTTTGTGAAAATAATTGGTTTGAAAATTATTGCATGGTGGTAGAAACGGAAATCCTCATAGAGGCTGACAGAAATGCTCTTGGAGAGCAAATTTTCCTCATAGCGCCCACTTCTTATCAGGAAAACCTACCAGTCTCCGGCCTCTCTGCTGAGCCCACAAAGACTGGAGCTAAGAAGGAAAGGGATGAGGAACGGAGCTTGTGTTCACTCTAAGCCAGAGGGCTGAAAGCCCTTACTGTTTTCAAGTATTTTGTAAAAAATTTTGGGAACTAAAAGAACCTGAAAAATGTTCACGTTTCAGGCATATATTGGCCCATGAAATGTGTAGGCTCTCCTCTTGCTGTTTTTGTTTTTGGCTACAAAAATAGCCCAAAGGATATGCAGAATGAGCAAAAATACAGTAAACAGCTTGAATGAAAGGGCTCTACCTAGGGCAGAGAGCAATGGAGCTGACAAAGTGATCGTGCTGCCTTTTGATTGATACGTGTACTTAATTGAGTGCCATATCATGTACATGTTGTGAGTGTTCTGAGGCACACAATAAGAATTTACCACTAGCAAGTGACAGTTCTGAGCATAAATAAAGCATTTCATTGATTGTGGAATGACTGTGGGTGGACTCGTGGCAGATCATGTGCAAGCCACTGCAAACATTACAGTAGTGGCAAACCATTTCTCTGCCATTCACAGCTCCTTTCAGAAGTATTTTACCACTAATGTGCTTTACGAGATGAAATGGAGAAGCTGTGGGCTGTTACTGCAGGCTAAAGATTGGTCTCTTTACCTCTGCATTCTGTTTATGCACTGACAGTGAACTCTTTCTCTGTTTTTTTTTTCCTTTTGGGACAGAAAAAGAATGCAGTTGGCACGGCTACATTGACTGTTCTGCTTGGAGGGCTGTCTCCTGAGACAGCTTTTTTCCTGAACGCTGCTGTATCTTAAAGAGTTTTCACAAGTGATTGGCGAATGTAGAATCACACATAGTCTGACACCCGTCTCTAGAGGAACCTTGATACAGTGACAGTAAGCATGGCTTTGTGGTCCACAATCTACTGATACATGATCTTAAAAAACAAAAACACGTTTGGTTTTTTTTGTTTGTTTGTTTGTTTGCTTTTGTGTTTTTTTTTTGTTGTTGTTTTTTTTTTTTTTTAAGTAGGATAATGCCACAATGAGACAGACCAAGTCTCACTAGGAAAAAGGGTACTGCTTCACTTGGGACCCTCCCCAGCCTGACTCCTGTGCCTTTCAGAGCTGGACTGGCAAAGGTGACCACTATGTCATGTCTTCCACTGTAAACCATTCCTTAGTTCCCTGGAACCAAACTAAGTACAGAATATTTTTTTGCCCTGCACTCTGAATTAATGTGAGCTGTCCAAGCATCAGTCCACTAGTTTGCATTTTTTTGGACAATCCATGTCTCTCTTCAAAGAGGTACTATAAGGTGGGTTTGGATCATGCTGATCAGAGTGGAAGGTCACTGATGACATAATGATGATTCAGTAGAAGCAAGTAGACTCAATTTCATGGTAAATTTCACAGAGGAAAGGTGGTGTACTGGAGTTTGTATTCATGTAGTACAATTCCTCTTGGCCATGCTGAGCACTACCATAAATGAAAGCCCTGTAAGTAATGTTGGCAATATATGAAGACTTAAAACCATCTAGTCACAAAGTGAAATAATACTAATAATTCAAAAAGTCAAGTAGCAAAGACTGCAGAGGTCAATTAAGAAAACTACTTTCATATTGGATGGAAATCTTGACCACTGGCCATCCAACAATTTCTCTTGCTCACAAGGACCAGCTGTAAAGGTAGAAATTTTAGGCAGCTTACTTAAGGTTTGATCCAAGTGTCACTAAAGTTAGTGGATACCTTTACACTGACTTCAGGGAGCTTTGCATGAGATGTTTAATTTCAGTCAAATCAGTACCTGCGCAATATTTGAAAAGTCATAGATGGGAAAATGGGAGAAAGAAAGAGACTGGAACTATCATTTTACCAATTACCTAGAAAATCCAATTAAGTAGTGATTTAAAGAAGTGGGAAGTGGTGGAGTTAAATAATTTTATTTCCCTCAGTTAACAATAACACATTAGGTTGTTAAGATGAAAATCATTTAAGAATCTAATATGCTTTTCATTATGTGTGCTGTTTGCTTGTGCATGTTAGCTCCAGCAGGGAAACCTGAGTATCCAATTTTCTTTTCCTCAGCTGAAGGTTGCAGATTTCTGTATTTCAATACATTGCAGAGATTATGTCTTAAAAGATATTATATATATATAAAAATATCACTATGCACACACACACTTACATACATATATATACATATGTATTTATATACTCTTGAAAAGCTCTTTTTTATAGATTTATAATAGAATTACAAAATCATGTTTTGTTGGCTGATCAAAAATTTTAATTTAGAATCTTTCAGTAATGTGTTAATTATCCTGGCTCATATAGGCCTCTATTCAGTCTAAAGTTATCTTGAAGATTCAAGTATTCTCTCCTGTATTTCATGTATTGCTTCTGATTAAGCCTTAGCAATAGGAGGTACAACTTTGTTACACAATTTGCACCTTGACTTCACAATTTGTGTGCTGCTATGTTTCATTATTTATGAGGTATCCAAACTTTAAAAACCATTGTTTAATAAAAGCATCTATATCTTCCTGTGGAATTACCACATAATTATGGTTGCCATATTCTCTTTACCATTGTAGGATATATCAAATGTAACCATCCTGAGATGGTGCTGCCTAGAAGGTCAGGAGTTGGTAGAACAATTAAGTGCATTACAGTTTCTGACTCATTTTTAGTCTCTTCCTATTAATGCTGAGAGCATGCACAGATTATGTACTTAAAATCTTTTTGTATTTCCAGGAAAATTATTGTTTAATATCTTCACAGATGTGCAAAATGTTAGTATGTAGGTGTTACTCCCAGCTATATAATATCAGATATGTTGGTTTTGGTTTTTATTTAAAAAATCAAAACATACTAATTGAAAATATGCAAACAATATTAAGATAATTAAGATATTTCATATTATTTACTGCAGTGAAATTCTTGAGACTTTTCTTGAAGTTGCCAAGAGCAGAACCGATGATTTGGTGGTTCTTTTGTAGAAGATAATGATATCATGAGTAAAAAGATAGGAAAACAAAAACCATAGAACTCTAGACATGAAAAAGTTTTGACTGTCATATCATATTACAGAAGGTGAATCTTGAATTCAGGGCTTAACAAGGCATTTGAGGAATATTTAAACAGTTTATTAAAACATCAGCATTGCACTTACAGGAGACCAGATCCTGAAGATGTACCATAGTATGGCTGGGACACACATAATCCACTCACAACCTCGCCTCACTCCTCAGCCAGTGGAACTGATGTGGTTTATACAGCCATAGGTCTAACCTACCTCATGGGTCCATGAGTATGTCTATATGGACTTTATATGTACTGCATCCAATGCATTTGCCTTGGATTGGCTACTGTGCATATCCTTCTTAATTCCCTCCTTGATTCCTATGGAACAGGATTCCCCACAGATCTTTTACATCCCACAGCTCCAGACCAAACGCGGTGTGTATAGCACGGCATGCACTCAAAGTAAGGCAGCCTGGGTTTTACCAATCAAACAATGAAACAGTTGAGGCCACCCAGTCTAAAAGGAACGAGAGCAGGGTAAGGAAGTTCTGGCAGACAGATTGCTCTATGAATATATTTCAAGAACAGTAAAAACTGTGTCGTGTTTCCTCATATCCTGGGAAATCCACCGATGAAATAAAGCTTAAGGTATTTGTTTAAAAGTAAAAGAGGTGAGGAACTTAGACAGCAAACTATGCATTCTGAAGGCTTCATGATCAGTTTTATGAAGGAGTAATGGGACCAATGTGATCCCTTTTATATTTAAAGGCCTTAAATGTTTAAGGTAAAATATTGTAGAAGCTAATGGAGGATGGAGTGATTAAAAATTATCTGAAGCCCTGAGTACTCTCAGCTCCTAGAAATTGATCTAATACACCACACCTTCAAGGCACTATGAGAATACAGCAGCTATGATGGTCCAAGACTCTGGAAAATACATGGTTTACAGACAGGAAACCAAGAATCTGTGTCTGAAGGTTTGCATTGTGATATCCAAGCATATGCATGAGCTAGGAATAGCACCCTAAAACATGCATATTAGCTAAGTGTCTTGTTTGTATTGAGGACCTTTTCATCCTTTCTCTTTTGACTTGTATAAGTTTTTTAACCCACATAAATGTTCTAATTAAATTATAAGAAAGTATAAAAATTCATCACGACAGGACACACCATGTGTGCATTTACTGCAATAGTGTAAATTTGGTGTATTTCTGTCTGGAATAAATGAAAAGTATTCACAAAACATTAGTGTTGGAGAGACAGATCAAACTTGGACAATACATGTGATATACACACAACTTTTTTCAAGGTAGAAAGGACACTAATTTTTTTTTTTGTTATTTTTCCTTTAGTAAATTCCAGATTGTAGTTGTCAGTCTTGGCTCTTTGGTACTGTCTAAACCTAGTTGCAATTAAATAAGAATGTGATTTCCAAAACACTTTGCAGCACAATCATATGTCCTTTTGCTCATCGAAGTGTGTACTTGAGGAGAAGAAAACAGAGAAGTGCCTTCAGCCCAAGGACACGGAAAGTGTAACCCTTCAAACTGACTATCAATAATTAAGGTCTTTGATGCTTTGAATCATTTAGATGACAAGATTGCTTTGAAGTAAATAAATAACAAATTAGAATTTGTGGTAGTCACAGGTGTTTGGCACGACTGCTTGTAATCAAAATCAAGATGAATGCATTTTACTCTGCGTAATTAGAAAAATAAATGAAGTTTATATGCAAATTGTAAAGCACTTTACTAAGAGATAACCGGTCAGACGGCTTTTTGTGATTTAAACTTTCATTTATGGGGAGAATTTGCAAAGTATCCATTTTCAATGCAATTTCAGTACAGCTGCTTGAACTATCTTAGTCTTCCTAAGAGAGAAATTCAAACATCACTGGTACCATGCCAATCTTGTTACAGCACAATGAGGACAACATATGCATTTTTAAGCTTGTCTTTCTTTCCTCACCTCTGAAATGATAGCAAACAAAAATCCCTGAAGGTTAGGTGAAATCACTTGATGCCAGTAAATAAGTAAATAAATAGAGAAACACTGGGAGATAAAGAAAAAAATCTGCTAATGTGTTTCAAGCATTTTTTGAGATTGAAAGTTAATATTGAAGAACAATTAGGGTTTTTCACCAATCTTCCACAGCCAAAGGAATATTTCCCCATTGGCTGGCATTGCTGAAGCAATCTCAAACATTTCCATTTGGAGTATTGAAGTCACCTTCAAAATTCATGACTGACAGAGAATGCATGAGGTAGAAATTGCTTGGAGTAGGTATGCCAAGAAGAAGATGGATGTAAGTGTCTTAATAATGAAATGGGATTTGTTGTGAAGGGACGTGAAATAACAGATAGCAGATTAGTCCAAGGAAATTTGAGACAGTGGGATAAACAGGAAGAGTGCTGAAGCACCAAGCAAAATGCAGATTCACCCTGAGGGTGGCTGGACATTGGAACAAGCTTCCCAGGGAAGTGGTTATAACCCCTAAACTGACAGAGTTTGAGAAGCATTTGCACAAAGGTCTCAGGTACATCAATTATCCCTTGTGAGCCTGCTCCAACTTAGGATATTCTATGATTCTATGATGCACTCTTTTTCCCTACATTTCACAGTGGCTGACCTTTTGCTTTTATATGGCATCTATTTTCTTGATTAATATTACAATGCATCACCTTTATGAGTAGTTATGCCATCTCTCTTTCATCAGGCTTTTGTTGAAAGTGACTTCTATGACTATTAATTATTTCCCATAGAATTCAGCGCCAGCTACTAAACATCTTATTAAAAAAAAAAATTGCATCTGTAAGCTTTTGCATAATTAACCCGTACATATTTCTTAGAGGAAATAACTGTAAGATTATTTATGTCACAGTAGGAAAAATTATTCGGAAAGACCTAAGGATTCTCCTTACAAAACTTTTTTTTAATATTCATTACAGCTTAAAACCTTCTTCATGGAAGTTTAAACCATCATGATTTTTACTAGCTGTGAAGTGCTCCTTTTAATATCCTTGCTGTTGATCAATTCTTTGACTACAAAAATTCTTGATGTATAGCATTAAGTATTATTGTAGTGATTAGAGGAAATCCTAAAGCCACAAGTGTAGAGATGTCAGCTGTAGTGAGCTGGCCAGATTTTAGTGGAGATAGCTGCAGACTTTTTCTTCAAGTGTGTTTGCTGTGCCAGTTCTCTGCAGCACTTCCCTTCTTCATTGTTATAATCCGATGCTGCTCTCAAGCAGGTTCCATATGTTCCAACCTAGCAGTGATTTCATTAGTAACAGGTAAAATGATCAAGAAATGCCATCTTTGTCTTCCCCCTCTTCAGCAGGTATTTAGACCTTCACAGCTGCAAGTGAGAAAACAGATCATCTTTTCCTGGAACTACAGAGGGTATTCTGGTGGTAGACATTTCTAGTATGAAGTTGTTTCAATTGCATTGTGCTCTGTTCATCTCTTTCCTCCTTACTTGTTATACTTGTCTAAAAGCTTTTTAAAGGAAGGCTCATAATTCTGTTTGTACTGTGCTTAACAGAAAGGGGATCCTGGTCATGTCTGGAGATCACAGCCATTACACAATAAGATAAACATTAAAAAGCCATGGTAAATAGATAAGCACACCTCATTCTATCTAAAATAAAGGAGTGGAACACAAAATGACTTTGTCATACACTGTAATGTAGTCTTCTTAAATTCAGTGGCTTAGCACAGAAAACCTTCACCAAAATCTCTACACACTGGGAAATTAATTTTACAGCTATGCCTTGAAAATCAGGCACGAGACTTCTTGAAAAGAATGTGATTTAAAACAACATATTTATTTTTGACAATTATTGTTTCCAGATATTGTTTCTTTTACAACTTTTTGTTCTATAAAAGACAAGAATGAGAAAAATAATAGCAGCTATGACACATTTAGAGATGAATATGTCCTCAAATACCTGTTTTTGCAAGGTGCATGACATTTCATACTTTACACAATGTCAGACTCCACATGATCAACTGGTGCCATCAAATTCTCACTCATGTTTATGCAATTATTCAAGTTGTCTGTTCAAAGGAGATAAGGGAAAACTTTAAACAGAGACTCTTTATTCACACAATGATTATTGCACAATACTAGCATGATTTGGATGCTGAAGCTCCAAAGCTTAGGAGAAAGAAACACCCAGACATTCCAGCCCACAAAGTGCTGCACACTCTTTTCTCCCTTTGTCTCCAGCTGTAGATGAGGACATTCATTATTTCCATGTGTCAAGTGCAGAAATTGATTGCAAATTAGAGGCACATGCTTTTACTAAAGACAGGAACTGAATTATGACTAGATTGTACTTCCAAATTACACCAGTATATGAAAATATATAAGCTGCAGGGGAATACAGCTCAAGATGAATTTGTCCTTTTTATCTCACAAATGAAAGCTATTCTTTATCCAACAAAAAACCTAGAAATAGACAGTATTCAAGAAATCACAAAGTTGATGCAACACTTCATCTTGTTATTTGTCACTAAAAATGTCTGTTAAACATTTTTATTTTATCTTTTCTCATTATCTAGATAGTCTTTTTTCCCCCCTCTATTTTTTACTAATGGGATCTCTCTAAGTATGGAAAAAAACCCCAAAAAACTCCACCAAAAAACCCCAAAAAACCAAAAAAAAACCCCAAAAAACCACCCCCAAACAAACCACAAACCCCAAAAAACCCCAAACAACCAAACAACAATAGGGGGGAGGGCAGAGGGATGGGGGGAGCGAGAAAGAATATTCAGTTTCAATGCCTCATTCAATTCTAAAGCTCCATTTCTTTTATCAAGAGAAGTTGATATTTTTTAAATTCTGTTTTGAACAGTGTGGAGATTTCTTTTTACCTTTTTATTTCAGCCTGTGACTTACATGCATTTTTGAAAGAACTTCCAGGGTCTCTATTTGAAAGAGGAAATCATATGCCTGAGGACATATACAATAGGAAATGACAATGGAGCATTCTACTTCTTATTTGTTGAAGAAAAGAATAGCATCTATGACACTAACTTGGAAATAAGAAAATACTTTCTTTAATTGGCAGAGTTCTGAATACATCTTGTCGGTAAGAATTTACAGTCTAGCACAATTCTGTTTCAGTAGTAAAAAGCCAATTCTGTCTACACTCAGAGAAGCCTGGACTTCCTTCCTATTTAATACTGAGGAAAGGAATTTTGTTTGAGATCCAGTACTCATTTTATTTTCAATTCCAGAATTATAATCACTTGCTGAGTCTATCAGGACTGGCTCACAGGAAACTCAGATCTTCTCCTAATCTTGGTCACAGACTTTTCTATGAGATCTTAGTCACTTTCTTATATTGCAATCTCCAAAAAAAACCCCAAAACAAACAAACAAACAACAACAAACCCCCCATAAAAGCAGAGTACTTGCCAAATTATATTACTTTGAGATTCTTGGAAGAATGACATTAATACAAGCAGGTAAGTAAACTAGAAAAATATTTTTAATCAAATCACAATTTGATATAGGAAAACACTAATAGTAAACAACACTATAACTTATCTGACTGATGAGAAATATCTTCTAAAACTGTCCAATCTTTTGCAGACATTACAAACAGCATTATTTTGCTTTGGCGACTGTCAGTATAAAATATGCATCACTGTATTCAATCCAAATTCTCTCTATTTTGACTTTAATTTGACTGGAACAAGAAATGTCTTTGAAATCTTGATTTTTTTTCAGAAATTAAATTCTGTCTTTTTAATGGCTTTTAAGTTTTAATTTTTAATTGTTACTAGGGACAGCTTTTTAGAGTGAAAGAGAAACCTGACAAGGCTCTTGTGAATCCAGTTTCACTCTGGGCTAAAGAGAGATCAGACTGTCAGTCCCATGCTTTGCCTTTCTGGTGTGGGCTGGCATCAATTAGTGTTTCCTTTGGCTCAACAAGAAATTATTCTCCTGGTCTCTGTTGGCAGGTAGGGACAGCATAGAAACCATCATTCTGATTACTTTCAACATTTTTTCCTGAAAAGAGACCATACAGGATTCTTCTTTTTTTTTTTTTTTGCTTAGTATTTTGTCAAGTTTCTATGGATAAAAAGGAGAGTTATACTTCTGAAGCCACATTTAATATGTCTCTTCTCCTGCACAGTGTGAACAGAAATACATCACTTTCATCACTTCGGCTTCCATCAGCTCACCCAGGCAATTTTAATTGTCTCTGAATAGCTGCTTCTCAACTCTTTCTTTAAAGGCAACCCAGGTAGCAAGCTCCTGTCTACCGGCTCTCTGGAAAGACAGCATGAGCAGATGTATCCAGCTGCAAAAGTCAGAAACCTTTATACTTCCAGGAATACAATGTCTTATTTTTTTTTTTTTGGACGAGTGTGTGCATACATGCAGGGATGGGAGAATTTTGTTAGCAGATGGAAGGTCACAGGTGGTTTTGCATCAGAACATAATTAAATTGCATTGATTAAACTAAATGTCTGACAAATATATGGCCTACTCATCCCACCATGAATGGGACAGATAAAATTCAGCTCCGTACTCCAGCAGCAACTATTTGCTTTTGGAAAGAGGAATTAATCTGGAGTGAACTCACTTGATGCTTCCTGACTCTGAATCCTTCATCAAAATTATTCCTCCATCAGCTTGGGAAGAGAAAGCAAATCACTCACAATTAGCAGGCTTGCCTTTCTTTTTTTTTAAATTTTATTAGCATTTGCACCAGTCATAGAGTTGCCGATATCAGAGAACACCTTTCATACCCAACAAAATTGCCTCATACATGCCTGGGAAGATCATGCTGATCAAAAATAATTAAGAAGGAAGGAGAGTTATTAAAGCTGAAGGCAGCTATCTAATTGCAAATACTGAGTAGCATAATATTTACCACAATATGAGGGAACACGTTGTAGCTGTTGCTTCATTCTGTTCCATCTCTGAACTCAACTGACACAAAGCAAAAGCCGAAGTATAGTCTAAATAATATGGGGACAAAGGCTTTGTTGTCTGTCACTGATGCTTGCAGAGAAGACAGTCTGCCATTTACATTTCAGATTATAGGTAATGAAAACTGAATCAGTAATAAATGCCAGTAAAGGTCTAATACAGCAATGTTTTTGAACATCCACAACTCTGCATGGTTTCAAAGTACTGTCTCTGTTTATTTACGTATTTAGGAAATACTCTGAGCTCAATTTAAGGAGTTGTCAAACTTCTATAGATCATTTTGCATCGGTTGGACCAGTAAAATCAGATTTTTGTAGGACTGGGACCTGTTTAATTAACTTCCAATGAGAACCTCAAACAGAAATCAGTATAATAATTCTCAGGGCTTCATTTATGTAACATGGGCCAGTATAAAAGTGCTCCTCAAAAATGACAGAACTCCACTACAACTACTCAAGTATCTTCAACCAACTGACTCGGGTTAGAAACCACTTAAAAAGACATACATTATGGGATATTGTTTTCTTTCTAGATGGAAAAAAAATGAAATAAGCTTTTCCTAATAATTTAATTCCTACATTCTTGCTTGTTCAGTAGAACACCACATTTTAGCATGAAGGGTTTAGAATTAAGTTTGATTTCAATGTTTTGAAGACTTTGAGACTTTTTATGTTCTTTGGCACTCCCCTGGCAGAGGTAAATGTGAGGGGGGAAAATAGGTAGATTACAAGGCGTCCATGGAATTATATAGGTATTTAAGGCCTTAATTTGCAGGGCTATAAATTCTGTAGGGTTATATCAGCTACATTCTCTTACTTGTACCTCAGTGAAGAAAATGCATAAATAGAGAGGATATCACAAAATAGACTGTGTGCACTCTGTTAGTGTGTTTGGTCTAAGTGCATGGGTCAAAAACTGTGTCCTTAGTGTCTTTCAGATGTTCTTATCCATGATTACTGCTCATCCTGATACGGTGGATAGATATTAAAGCCTAATTATAAAGTTATTTTTAAGATTCTTACTTCAAGCATTAAGTTTTGCACAAAACCATCATGGGATCTTGGTGTGGAGCTTTTTTGTCATCAATAATGAGCATTACAATTTCTTGTGTTAAAGATTTTTTTTTGAGGTGAGCAAGTTAAAAATAATTTCAGTCTTATTTTGTGTAAATAGTAGTAAATTTGGTGCAAAACAAAGTGTAAATTATTGGAATTGTTCTTCCTTGGACACATATATGTGTAAGGGTTTGTGAGCATACTAGCTTTTTCTAGGATAGTCTAGAGATGTTTGTAATGTGACCTATATAACATTTTACTCATAGGCTATTGCAGTCATTAAGAATCCCCTGGCAAACACTTAAGAGCAGAAGACTTCCATGTTTTACTGGAAGCAAATATGATATTTCCCATCCTGTAGCTGGAAGAATTCCTTCTCTTTTCCCAGGAGAAGAAACACACTCTTCAGAATAATCTCCCACTTGGAATAGTCACAAATACTGAAAGCTATCTCATGATATTCCACACAAAGCTACTCAGTTTATTAAAGATCTCATGGGCTGAAAACAACTTGCTTTCAATGCTCTCTCCAAGAACTTATCTATACAGACAGCTTATTTGGATTCTGAGATAGGGTTAACAGCCAAGAAATCTGGTGTTCACATGTTTTCAAATCTACTTAAATCAAAAAAAAAACACATTTAGGCATTATATAGCCTGGGCAAGAGCTCATCATGAAACTGAACTTGTTTTTTAAGATATATGAATGCAAAAGGACAGGATGAAGGCTTCAGCTTTCGGCCAGGCCTGAGGAACCACCCCTCTTGTGGTAGCTTTCAGTTATGCGAGCATTCCCAGTATGGTTCAGTGCAAAGCCAAAATGGCAGAGCTGGTAATGGCTGGCAAGTGTGACAGGAAGGAAGTGCTCTTCACTCCATTTACAGCTGAGAGACAGAGTTCAGCAGATCTCCATCCACCTCTACAGTTATTATATACTGACTTCTAATTGAGGCTCAATAGCTGGGCATTAATGTTTAATTGATAATGCTAGTGCTAAATGCACTGGTATCCCTGCAGAGGTGAGTGTATATTTTTCTTTGTGAGCTCATCGATTGCAGGGGAACCAGAGAGGAAGGATGATAGACAAGGAATACTTACATAGACAGATACTTGTGGTGTTCTGTTTTTGAGTTTATTTGATTGTTCTATTATATTAAGGCATTTCTATGTTAATTAGTTATAAAATGGTTTGGCCCTGTGTACCCCCTGCCCTTCCCAGAGTGGATCCTTCCCTGAGCCCCTTTGTCCAAGTTTTCCCATCGTTTCACCTGCCTGTCAGACATGTCAATTACCCTTCTCCCCACCACTTTACCAAATTTGTCCCTGTCAATCTTCCCTCTGCCTTTGTCTGTCACTCCAGCCCTGCTCTGATTCTTCAGGAACTTTCTGTATCAATCACCCAAACTTTCACAGGTGATTTGTCCATTAGACCCTCTTTCCAACCCTAAGTTCTCCCATTTGCCCTTTGCCACCTCTCATCCCTCCCCCGAAATACCCCTATTGGTCACCTTACGTTCTATCCCCCAGGTAATCGCCCTCCTTATAACTCCATCTCAGGCGTAGCTCGAGGTCACTCGCCACTGCCTCTTTGGAGGAAAGGAAGAATAAAATCCTCTGAACATTGCACGCAGACTGACCCTTTCCTTTCTCTCGCCTCAGATCCCATGCAAACAGAAGCACTGCATCAGCAAGCCAAACCACGCACCTGCCGTTTCTCTGTGCCGCGTGCTGGCGAGTCTCTGACCCCAGCGCGCTGGTGCCCGCCGCCCCGCAGCTGACCAGGGACCCCTGCGTGGGTGGGCGAGAGAAACGCCACAGATACTGATTTCTCCTCTGTCATGACAATCACCAGTCTCAGCTGCAGGGGAGCAGTCTGCAGCAACCAAAGCTCCTCAAGCCCAGTAACCATGGTATTTGTATGTGGTACTAGCTTCTATAGAGGTAATCAATCAGTTATTACCTAATAAAGCCTGCTTGACCCTCACACTGCCTCCATGTTAAAGGATTTCAAGCCTGAAAATTCAGCTACATATGCAAGTGGCCACAGTGTGCAGAGTTCTCAGAAAGCCTTTATGCCAATAACAAGTCACTCAGGAATCTTCTAAGAAAGCCAGGGGCACAGACATGGAGACAGCTATTTTCTGTACCAACAAATTTCTCCAGGGTAGAAAACTAATTTCAGTTTTCAATCCCTTTCTTCTTGCAGAAAGTCCCAGATGCATGTCAAACAGCATAGAAACCTTGTGCACTGCACTGCCTTCATCAGAAGCTAAGCTGAGACTAACATCTGAACAAGGTCTGTGAGTTGGAACCCCACAGAGTCTTTCAAACCAGAAGACAGAGGCTTTAACTTTGAAGCTGTCCATATTCCCTCTTATTGGGATGCTCATTTTGCTTGGAATTATCTTCAAAGTTAAAATAACTAGGGAATTCTGACAGGTGATAATACAGGACAGAGAATCAGATGTTTCTGTGAATGTTGCAAATACAGAACTATGTTAAGGAAACATTCCTGTCTGACCACCCAGGAGCCCCTCTGTCAGTCACAATTCCACAGTCAGAGGCTTTCATTGCTGGGACTGAAGCCCCTTTGCAGCCCTGTCCCCTGGCTCCAGGGACCGGACAGGTGCCCCACTTGACCTCCTACACACCCCACACTCACACAGTCAGACAAGGTTTCCTTCCCAGCTCAACTTTTTCTCATAAGAGAGTATCAGACCTCTGAATCCTTAAAATAATTTACTCTTGGTGCAACACCAGAATAATAGCTCAAGCCGGGTGTCTCAGGAAGGACTCTAAACAAAGGGCTACCTGGGCTTTTATACTCTCGGCTTAAGCCCACAAAAGTCCGTGGTCATTGGCTCCTGCTGTGTCTCTGGGTGTGTCCCTCTCACCTGGCTGTCACAGGTCCCCGGGCCCTTTGTTATGCAAAGGGTCAGCAGGTCCTGGCCCCTGGCTCGGGCTCTCCCACCCAGGGCTCAACCAGCAGCTGCAAACCGAGCTACCTGTGCTGAATGGGTTCCTCAACCATTAACGTGAAAATTCCAGGTACTGCTAATGATACATCTTACCACTGCAGTATTTCCTTCACAGATTTCAGAGCAGATGTTCTAAAACTTTATAGAGTTTATTTTCAGATTGGCAGGGTGAGGTGCAAAGCTCTCAGAGTGCCCTCAAACCTGTTTTCCGATCTGAACTGCTATTCCAGTCACCTATATTTACAACTGCTTTCTGATAATGATTAGAAAGATTCATCAAGTGGATATTTGCCCATTCTAGTGTATGGAAAGTAACAATTCCATATTCAGCAATAAACACAAATGTTTATTATGTGCCATTTTATTACTTCAATAATCTAATAGAGAGATAGGAATAAACCCATGTATCTTAGGTGTACAATGCACACTTTGTATGGGGAATACTAAAGGTTAATGGATCATAAGCATGTAGAAATCAAAACCCTTTTGGCAGTAATACGGTGAATTGTACCATCTGCCATTTTATTAAATATGTTTACACAGACAAAATGAAAATCAAAGCTGCTGACTATATGGATGATATTGTTGAATCAGTTGGAACTCCTTCTGGATCACACTTTACTGTCTGATATGTTTCTAAACATCATAAAGTGCTTTACCAAAAATTGAGAGGTAGAGTGAATACCATTTACTTTGCAATCACAAAGGATGCCTCAGACCAGGGCATCAGGCAAGTTCCTGATCACAACTGACATCCAGTTGAAAAGCCTGTTGATGGTTTGGGGCCTCAGATCAGAGACTCCATGGTCAGGTATAGGCTTGGCTATGGTGGGAGCTGTAACTCAGGCAGGGACCAAGTTCAAGAGCTTCTGCCTGAAATCAGCTCCCATGGGTCAGCCGTTGTAAGCCTTCCCCTGGAGCTCTCCCAGGGAGCCTCTCCCAGTGTCACCAGCTGCATTGTGCAAAAATTGGCTCTGAGCTCGGGCAGACAAAACCCCACGATGGGAGAGGATTTGCTCAGGGTCCTCCCAGCACAGTTGTTTACATGCAAACATGCTACTGTTGTGAACAATTCAGCACTTCAGCTAGATCATTTTATGTATCTGCTTCCAGCCCACTGGAAATGCAAAGCAAATTGCTTGGCAATTGCAAAAGAGTAGGGGGTGTGTGAGGAATCAATTTAGAAGAGTCAGCTGAGAAAAGGTAATTTGTTATTACATGGTAAGTTGGTTGTTTATAATTCTTGGTAGCTTTTGTAAAGATTTTTGACTTCCAGAGGGTTAACCACCTTCTAGTGTCTCATTGCCTTCTAATGAGGAAGAACAGACAAACAGGGGAGCATTTAACTTTCCAGATTTATTGCCTAATTTTCTGAGTGTTGTATAATTCAGCTCAATTACCCAAGACAAAGAAATGTCAACAGATTGCTTTTATTTCATTAAAATCTGCTATTGGAAATAACCTCTGAAGAAGTACATCTTTCTTGGAAAACAATGCAAAATTAGCTGCATGTATTTTATATTTTTCCAATTCTTCATGCATTGACTATTTCAACTACAGGCTACTCACTGGATACAAATTAGTCTAGTGGTCTGATTTGATGTGAAAGCATGTTTCATCAAAAACAGGGGAAAAAAGAGTGGAAGACAAGCTAAATAAATTTATTTATTTTAAATGCCCCTAATCTTGGGGAAAAAACAATGAAACTATTTCATGAAATAGTTTCTCAAAAAATGTGCCTCAAACCAGTAGTGCATGAGTAGTTTTCAGAATTACAACTTGTACTTTCACTTTTATCCAAAATAAATGTCACAAAATTTCCAACTCCATTATTGCACTGAGCTCTCAGTAATAATGGTATGGTTTAGTCTATGACACATGTTGCCCTTTGTAAGTTGCTTATTGCTTTGGTTTTTCCTTTTGATTAATTTTAGTAACTATTTTGATAAGTGCTATGTATTAGTAGGTACCATGATCCCAGAGGTTAGAGGTCTCTGATTTTCCCCATTTCTGTCACTACTTGTTTTGAGATTGAAATCCTCAGTGTTTCAATGCCTTCCATTTGGCCCTTCTAAAATAGGACTGAATTATTTTAAATCTATAGTGATGAAATAATGAATGCTTGCGCAGAGATTTGAGAATATAAAGTGCTCTATAAATACCAAGCATTATATTACCAGTCTATAATGGAAGAATGCAATCCTGGAAGGAAACCAACAATGAATTCAAAGCGGATTAAAACTAATGATTTCAGAGGAAAAAGAAAATTTAGCCTAAGTAGTGCATGTTGTATAAACACATTTTTAGAGACCTCACACTACCTTCAAATGTTCCCCTGCCACACAAATCCCAACAAAAGTAAAACAATTTTATGCTTTAAAAATAAGCAACAAAAAGGTCTCAAAGCATTTGCAGGTCACAAATACACCATGACTTTAATCTGGTTGCCAGGAAATTATATTGGATGTCTAGTTAGAGTTTGACCCAGCATGTCTTGGGTATTTACCACAACAGGTCTTGCTGCACTAACCTCACAGTTAACACTGCCTAATACAGCACACAATTCCAGGTGCATGGACAGTGGAACAACAGCTCCCTCCCCAATGTCTTCTACGTCACAGGGTGTGTGTATCCTGGTACAGTATGTCAGTCCATGCTTGACCTGTGGTATCTGTGACGTTCAACAACACCGTGATCATGGCCAAGCATTCAGGAGACTGGAGTCTGTTTTGCTCTATGGCTTTATGCATATCTACCTCTTTCTCTGCGTCACTTTCTTCCATAGATCCATTTTTATTTATTTCCTCAGATGAGCACTATAGTAGAGCAGGTAATGCCATTATTTTATGCATTTTTCTTTTACTTTTTCGTACAGAAGGTACTCAATTTCATATAGAAGGTACTCAATTTCAGTCTACCGTGACCTCCACAACAGTTGAATACCAGAACAATATTGTGTTCCAATTGTATTTTATTTTTATATCTTTGTTTTTATTGAGGTTAGCCTGAGACACAGAGTTTGAGAACTTAAATACAATAAAGTTGCTGATAGTTAAGCAACTGTATCTAGAGTTGTGCTTCAACTTCTCTGCTTTTTTGTCACCAAAGTCAGGAACCATAAACTTATGAAGCACTATCTAAAGTGTTATAAACTTGGAATTCTGTTGCTGTAGAAGTCCAAAACTGATCTAGCTTAAGCAGCTCTGAATAGAGCAGGCCTGTATTTATTATCTTCAGGACATAGTGTTAGGGGAAAAAGTTGCTTACATAATTATCAGACTCCTGTGAAATTTAAATTTTTGTAATGATTTTTGCAATTTTGAATTACCCGCTAGAAGGCTCACTAAAAGACAAGGCAGAAGTCTTGGGCTTACAGCAGTGTACTGAGCAAATGAAGTATCCTTCCATACACTCCAGCAGGGAGAGTGTTGTGAATGGGGTTTCTGAGCTGGCAGAAACTGATTTATCCAGCAGCAGGGAGAGGTAAAATATGTGAGTATAGGCACACAGCAATCCTCCTAGCTCTTTGTCATAACATATTATTACGCTTAATTTTATTTAGCTGTGGGAAGAAAATCCAGTTCTAGGGTGTCAGAGGTTGTAATCTGGAGAATTAATTTCTGATCAGGAAAAAGTGCATAGGTTCTAAGTCAGAAAAAGAGGACAGCTCAGGAGAGAGTTGTGGGGTACCTTAGCTGGAAGTTTGAGGGCAGGCAAATGACACATACTTATGGCATCCTGTGAGTAGCAATCATGGTGTGGTGGTTTAGTGGATTAATATACCTGCAACCTTTCTTCTCTTGCTCATCACTCTCTCAAACGTCATTTGGGGAGTGGATACATGAATGCTGGGAAGGAAACCATTTTCATTTGAAAGATTTATTGTAGAAACCTAATTCTATTGAGGAAGGTTATGATTTATATTTCACAGTCCTTAAAACCTTCTAGAGAAGTAGAATTTGACACACATTTGAGTATTTTCTCCTGACTAATCTGGAATCATTCCCATGATGCCCTCCTTGCACTGGATTTTATTGTGATGCATCTGTACGCAGCCTAAGTGAACATAGAGACTTTTGCAGTATAAACAATAATAACATGAGAGGAAAAGAGCTTTTTAACAACTTGCGTTGTTGTCCACATTATAAGCAATGTAGATAAGGATTTTACTTAAAAAAACCCCAATGTATGCTTTTTAATCTTACAGCATACTGCTACAATATAGAGAGAAGAAATACTTAGCTAAGTGAGAACTGGTTGGAAATTTCCAGAGAGTACTGAAAAGTTTTCACTTCACATTGAATAAATAAGTTTCATCTGAAACAAAGTCTTGAACCATACTTCTTGGTATTATAATCACTAGGATATATAGGCAATTTTGCACCCTTCTTTTCCTACTCTCTTGGGCTCAGTTAATTAATATTCATGTAAAACATAGCTACTCTAGCAGAGAGGATTGAAAAAACTATTGCATAATAACAAATGCGTTTGAAGGTAATTTATTCAGCTTCTTTGTGTGGAAACGAGGATCAAATCCTGCTCAACACGAGGCAAAAGAGAGCTCTAATTTGCTAACTAAGTTGTGCAATCACTAAAAGCAATTCTGCATTACTTCCTCAGTTAAGACTTTTTTTTCCCTCGGAAACCTAGGCTGTAATAAATGGTATAGTCAATCCATTTTTTAACCTTGGTAGTGCCAGATTAAAGTGAACCTGAATAATGTGTCATCTGGCCTCCTGTAGCCATTGCAAAATCAGCATAAAATCCCTTGATCCTGTCTGACTTGAAAGCAATGCTCTTGTCAACCTACACCTGATCCAGGCACATCGTATTTTCCCAGGTGAGTGGTGCAGCAAAACACAGGTTGAATATTTAGTTACCACAGATATACAAGATATCTTGAAATTTTGAAATTCAGAAATGCTCATGGAATGGTAAAAAGACCAGCCATCCATCCTCAGAATGTGCTGAAGTGTTGAGACCCTCAAGACAACTGAAGATTGTCCTTATGTTGCCAGTTATCCCTAGGGTATCAACAGGGTAAGTGACATTTCATACTGTCCTTTTTCAACAATTTAGTCCTTCCTATTCCCCTCGATAAAGTACTAATGATATAGGATCCTTTCCACAAGAGATGAGTTTAAAATTGGTTTACTTACATTGTACCAACAGTGTTGGTGAGCAGGTTACCATCAATAATGTCTTTAAGGTTGTCTCAAGCTTAAACATACATCTTATTGTAACCAGTTTTGTCTGTCAAAGAGCACTGGACAGAAAATGAAATATCTATGTTCCTGAAAATATTATCTCAGCAATGGGTACTGCTTGCCAAAGATAACTTGAGCATCATCAATAGACATATAATATATGTATACATAATGGACAGCAGAGCTGCATCTACAACATTATGGTATGTGCTTTAGAATAGATAATGTAAAAGAGAGTAAAGCTAAGGAAGCCTATAATGCCCAGAAGTAATTTGTTTCATCTCTCAACTGTCTTCTTAAAACATGTTTTAAATATCCTTAAACGTATTTTAAAGCTCAAAAGATGCAGAAATTTTTGCTGCAGCAAACAGGTCAAAATCCAGTACACCAATTTATCAATGTAAAGTAAAATTAAGCTTTTATTTACTAAGTGGGGCATTGTCAAGCCTCATCCTGAATTGTCACCTTTTTCAGATCTGTAGACACCACAAGAAAAACCTGTAAACTAAACTGAAGGAAGACTTGTACACAGTCCCACTCTGTTTGTTCCAGGAAGTGAGAAGCCTTAAAAGAACTGTTGAATCAAGTTCAGAGTCTTGATGAAGAAAGAAAAAAGTCATTAAAGATCAAATATGTTCCTTATTAAAAACCCAAGCTAGCTACTGCTGCTCTGGAATTTAGTGTTCCTGAGAGTGGCAGCTGCAATACCACCTAAAGAAACAAAATTGCACTTTTTGTTCAGCTAAATAATTTCAAAGAAAGAAAATTAGTTCCTCTACTAATCTTCTACCCCAGAAAGACTTCTGAAATGTCTCTTATGATGTCAGTAATCTCCTAAACCAGCAGGAATTCAATGGCTGAATATCTGTAACCTTTAGCTTTGAATCTTTTAATTATGCTTTTACCTCTAGCTATTTATCAGATTTACAAATTCCCCAGTGTAGACTAAGACTCCTGGAGGTTTGCCGGGCCACTTAGAGTGAAGGACATTTTGTGACTGAGGTCTCTCTGTCTTGGTTTAATTCACAGGCCTATCCCACAGTAGGTCCTTTTGCTGGTTTAGCAATTCTAGCAGTAAGCAAATAGGTACCTCCAAGCTCTAGACAGGATGAATCATATTGTGCCTTTTATATAAAAAGCCCCAAAACTTTGCCACATTCAGAAAACAACAAGGCCAGAAAGTTGGTGGCATTTCTCTCAAGTATGTTGAATGCAAAGCCTTGCATTAGACCAAGGACAGTTTTCTGACCCTTCTCCTGGTGGAATAGTGGGAAAAAAAAAAGACACTAGATGCAGCACTTCATAGCTCAGAATGGCATGATTGAGCTGGATAAGAAATAGGAGTGAAAGTGAGTTGCAGGAGATAAAGATCAGGGGTACACTCATACAGTTCCTTGCCACCCACACCCTCTGCCAGTGGTTTGTGTGCTGCTGACTTACTTACCTGGTACAACAAACAAGACTGGCCCCACCACTGAGTCCCAGGGAACCCCTCCTGTGACACCACCAGCTGGATGTGACTCCATTCACCACCACTCTCTGGACCTGACCATCCAGACAGGTTTTAACCCAGTGAAGAGTGCCACTGTCCAAGCCATGGGCTGCCAAGTTCCCCAGGAGTATGCTGGGGGAAGACAGTGTCAAAGGCCTTGCTTAAGTCCGGGTGGAAACAGCCACAGGCTTTCCTTCATCCACCAGTCAGGTTACCTGGTCATAAAAAGAAATCAGTTTGGTCAAGCACCTGCCTTTCCAAAACCCATGCTGGCTGGGCCTGGTCCCCTGGTTGTCCTGTGCATTCACATGATCACACTCAAGATAATCTGTTCCATAACCTTCTCTGGCACCAAGGGCATGCTGTCAGGCCTGTAAATTTCCACATCTTCCTTCCAACTCTTCTTGTAGATGTGCATCACATTGGCTAATCTCCAGATGTCTGGGACCTCTCTGGTTCACTAAGACTGATGAGAAATCATAGAATCATAGAATATACTGAGTTGGAAGGGACCCTTTAGGATCATTGAGTCAAACACCTGACCCTGCACTGGATATCCCAAGAATCACACTGTGTGCCCAAGAGCATTGTCCAAACTCTTCTTGAACTCTCTCAGGCTTGGTTCTGTGACCATTTCACTGAGCTGCCTGTTTCTGTGCTCAGCCACCTTCTGGATGAAAAACCTTTTCTTGATATCCAACCAAAACCACCTCCAGCTCAGCTTCATGCTGTTTGCTCAAGTCCTGTCACTGGCCATGAGAATGGCGAGATCAGTACCTGCCCCTCCACTTCCCCTTGTGAGGATGGAGAGGGGCTGGGCGAGCTCTTCCATCAGCATCTTCAGTACCACTTGGGTGAATCCTATCTGCACCCGTAGACTTACAAGTGTCTAAGGAGCTGTGGTGAGGAAAGATAGAAGGCTGAGGAAATTTTTCCCAGAAATGTTGTATAGTCTCTGCCTTTGGAGATGTTTACGATTTGATTGGACAAGGCTTTCATTTTCTAGATCTTTTGTGGTTGGGAACTTGGACTAGGTGACCTCCAGAGGCCAGTTCTAAGCTAAATTATTCTGTGTTTCTGCGCAGGAAGATATATAAATTTTCTAAATCATTCCACACTGGTGATGAAAGGTATCCTGGGAACTTTCTACATAAAAGAAGTAAGAGAAATTTAATGAATTATTATCATTATTATTGTTATTATTTTAATTATTATTGCTGGCATTAATCTTGTATGAGAGGAAACTTCTGGTAAGTATAAAGAAAGAAGATCAAAGAATCCATTTGCAATGCAACAACCTCATGCAAATACAAGCTTGTGTGCAGAAGCATAACAAAAAGTGTTATTGTGAAAACAACAATCTGACAGTAACATGCTGCTGCCAAACTGCCATTTCTCTCTATGAATTAATCCTTTATTTCCTCTCTGGATTTATCATAGGTGTTATATTGGGAATACACCTATGATTGAATTTAGATCCTTTTAGTCTCATTCCTCATACTACAACATAATAAACCCTTTTATTACCCAAATTTCCTTAGTGTGTATATTATTAGGAATCATAGAATTTGTCTTGCACCTGACAGCAGGAAATCAGTAAGAAGAAATGCCTTTTAAAAGTAAATGGTCTGGGAGGATTTTCACTCAACCAACCAATGAATATATTAAGTGCTGTCATAGTAAATAAATAAATAAATAAATAAAAATAATGAATGTTTGGCAGTCTCTCTTGCCTTAAAAACGAAAATAACTGCATTTTCATTTTTATTTTCTCTCCAAATATTGTCCTGAAATAACTCTTACTACATTAGGAAAGTGATGATTAGTTATGATTCTGACTGATAGGAAGAACTAATTGAATCAAACAGAAATGGGATCTTGGAAATACTTTGGAAAACAGCATAGCTTTTTGCCAAGAAAAAGACCACTTAGTAATTTCAAAGAATACAAAGCATTTTCCTAGTATTTTACCCATTAAATATGGGATGTTGTGAAAAGCAGAGTCAGATATGTGTACTCTTCGAGTTTCTCTAGAAGGTGTTAAAAATTTTACTCCATGGGTGGGAGATTGTGGCAGCTGGACTTCTCAATTTTCATCAATATTAAGTTTATTAGTATCTTAATTTTTCATGATATTATATTAGACTACCAAAATATTGGAGTATATTTCCTTGTCCTACTTTCCATGTTTATTCAATGTATAATAGCTCTTTCCATTCATTAATCAAAATGAATGTTCCTTTCCTTTGTTCCCTTACCCACTGCCCTACAGAATTCTTTTTGGCATGTTTGAACAGTTTAGAAAAGAAATTCTGACTTACATATTTAGTAATCTAATTAAAGAGTCATAAAAATTAAATGCTTTCTTTAGTAAATATCACAAATATTGCCAGGAATTCAGACACTTAAAAATGATGAGAAGGTACTTTTACATCTCCAAAAAGAAGCCTGTGTCTTTGAAAGGAAGTAAGAGAAAGAGGTAAGAGACACTCCTTGTTTTTGTCCCTGTGGCTTATGAATTTTATCTGTCTGGCTGAGACTTCTGGTAAAATTTAATAATGGAAGGAAGCTGTGATACAGCTTCACTAGGTGAAATTACATCTAGGATGACATCAAGCCTGAGACTCGCCTTATTCTTTGTAAAAGAATAACGCCAGAAGCTGTAAAAAGTTGCTGTCCCTAGAACACTTTTTTTACTGTCCCAGCATTGCTTTCTTGATGTACATGTCTGCCCCTGCAGAAACACGGTGTTGCATTGTAAGAGAGAATCTAGTTAATGCCCCTTGACCAGCTGCAGTAATGTTCAGCTTGAATGATAATAGGCCTGTGCCAAGCCAGCACATCAGGACTGGGAGCAGAGTAAGGAGTGCTCCCACCAGCAGTTCATCTGAAATGTCTTGAGAGACAAGGTCAATGAAGAAGGAAGGGGAGGAGATACTTCAATTGCCAGAGCAGGGATTTCTCTTCGGCCTGTGGTGAAGACCGTGGTGAGGCAGCTGTGACCCTGCAGCCCACGGAGGTCCATAGTGGAGCTGGTAAGTGTGTCCAAAGGAAGCAGAGACTCTGTGGGAGACCCACAATGGAGCAGAATTTCTGGCAGGATGTGTGACCCCTTGGGGAACCCGCGCTGGGGAAGTGTGTTCCTGAAGGACCCCACCATGCTAAAGAAGAGGCCCATAGTGTAGCGGTTGATGAAGAGCTGCAGCCCATGGGAAGGACTAATGAAGAGGTTAACAGAAGCCTGTTTCCCATGGGAGGGACCCCATGCTGGAGCTGAGAAAGCAGTTCTGTTCTTCCCCTGAGGAGGAAGCAGTGGCGATAAACCCCATTCCCTGTATCCCTAACACTGCTGATGGGGAGAAGGCCATCTAAAGGCGGACTAAATGTAAGTCTGAGAAGGAGAGGGGTGGGGGGAAAGTATTTTTAAGATTTGGGTTTATTTCTCATTATTCTACTCTGATTTGGTTGGTAATAAATATAATTTATTATATAATTTATTTCAAGAAGTCCAATCTCTTTAGCATGAGACACTCACCAACTGGTGAGTGATCTCTCCCTGCCCTTATCTCAACCTGTGAGCCTTTTGTTTGATAGTTTGTCTACCTCATCCTGCTGAGAAGAATAGTGACAGAATGGCTTTAGTGGACACCTGGCATCCAGCCAAGGTCAAACCTTCGCATCGGGTGTCCATTAATTTCTGTCACAGACTTTAGTTCTATTTCCTGTTTTAAAATCTGAGTTTTCTGAGAAATTTCTTCAGTAAAATTCACTTTTCAACGTGAATTTCTCATTGTTTTATAACAAAATTGCATTATTAAATGCATTTCTACTTTGGTGTGCGCACCAAAATTAAGCATTTTGCTCATTCAGCGACAAAAATCTCCTTAGGCCTTAAATGTGGATTATTTTCCTGTGAACACAGCTATCATGATGTTCTCACTCACTTATTTGATTGGAAGAGCTCAATGGCAAATGGAAAATCATGCCTACTGAGACATGGATAACAACATGCCATAGACGGCTCAAAAGTCTATTAAATTCACACACATACTGCCTCTTACCAAATATCTCCTTCAGAAAAAGAAATACACAGGACTTCCCCACACTGAAATAAAACTTCTCCTAACTGAAACCATTCACAAAGGGAAACTAATGCTAACATCTATAAAGGCTTTGCAATAAAATAAATATTGTTCTGAAGGGCACCTTATTTAGATAGGTTGGAGGCCGGGGAGAGAAAAAAAATGAAGTAAAGAATTAAATTGTGAGTGACCAGGGAGCAGCAAAAGAAAAGCTGTTTAAATTCATGCTACAGAACAATTTCTTCCTCTTCAGTAATGTGAGTGGTTTGTCATATGTGCCTGGGGAATATTCTTCTCTTTCTCTACTGTTAATTACTGCATTAATACATTTAAAATGTTTAGAGGGGAGAATGGGGAAGCTGCTTGAAATTATTTTCATGCAGGTCTTTTATTTCAGATGCTCTATTCTCTTCTAAGTTCCATCTTTGCTGCTCATGCTTTCTCTCATCAATGTGTGCCTTTGCTGAGCATGCAAAAGGCAGAGAAGCTGTAGATTTATAGCACACTTAATTCTCAAGCAAGCAGGGATCGATATTCAGGACACAAGGTCTGCCCTACCCTGATAACTGTAGACCTTCCATCTATCACTGGACACCTCAGGGAAACTCACAAATCACAAAGCACTCGGTTATCCCCTCTTGGATTCTTGATTCCTTGTTTAAGCTTAGCTGAGTACTCTATGTGACTCTTCCATTGTTCTACTTGTTAGGACTTAATGAGAAACCAGAAGAAGCAAAGGACAAAGGAGACTTTATCTTCCTTCAGTGAGTCTGGCAACACTTCAGCAGGCTTTGAGAAGGTTTTGTGGCTGGTTTGTTTCTTGTCTGTAACTCTTTGCAGAAAGCTAACATTTTTAGCCATGACTAGGGTCAAAGTGGTTAGTACGCCCTAATGATCCAGGAAGTGGATTAATGTGTCCAAACTGTCCTATTGTCCCAGTGGTGAATTCCCAGTATGGTCCAGCAGCTGTTGCTGAAACTTCAGACTGTAGCTGCCCACCTGAGGGCAATTTTGGGAGACTGAAGGAAAGCTGCCTGCTCTACATGGAATGGTGGTACAAAAGATCTTCCAAAGGAGCGAATGAGATCCATGAAGAATGCTACAAAAAGTATTTGAAAACATTCATTGAGGCTGTGTCCTTGGCCGTGGGATAAACCTCAAAACATTCATGGAGCTGCACTGTTAATTAAGTTAATTAACACAGTTAATTAAGTTAAAGGGAGACAGAAGCTAAGTGTGATAACAAGGCAGGGAGGGGCAGTAGAATTGCCAGCTGGGGGCCAGACCCACAATACAGTAATGGGCAAGGATGGAACACCCATCTCGGGATGGAAGCCAGTGTACAAACAGTACAGTAAAGCCCCAACAAGTCCTTAGTGTATAGACAGATTAGAAGTCAAGCAGAAACCCTAACTTGTAGGGTTTCTCTCTGCATCTTTCCAGCTCCACTTCACCTGAAGCTCTAGATTAGTTTTAAATCTAATCTGATAGATTTCCTAGAGAAGTAAAATACTAGTGGAAAATATTTTTGTTACCTATAGGCCCCTTTGTATCCCCATACCACCTGGATTTTTAGTCTTTTTCCCTCTCCTAACCCTCAAACCTTATCTCAAATTTAGATCTGGAGTAAGATTTAAGCCACAGGACAAACTATGACCCAGAAGAAGTTGTTAGAGACTTTCTGATGCAATCTTTGGCAACTGCCTTGCAATCCCACTGCACCTGAACCTTCTGTCTTTATATCACTACTAATGCTGATGCTAACCCAAAGACTTCAGGTAAGCTGAAGCTTAATCCAAAACCTGCTTCCACAAACAAGAGAAAGAAGTCAGAGAGAATTCTTAGTAGAGCTCACCCTTCTTCTGGAACCCCCTTTTTAATCTCACTGTAACTGGAGCTCTAGGCTTTGTCTCTCTCTCACCCCTAGGCATGACCCTAAAGCTAATCCTATCCCTAAGTCTCAAGTAGGATGAAAATAGCCATATCCTTGAGGAAGCCGCTGTCAGGAAAGAATTATGGGAATAGCCCATTTTCTTTTTTGGTGCTTTGTAGCCCCACCTCCACCTGGAGCAGTAAGCTTTGTCTCCTGGCTCACTGCTCCCTAGACAGTTTCTATGAGTTTCAGGAGCTAGTCCCAGTCATCCTTTCTGACTATTCCCATTTTTTTTCAATATTTGTCCAACACACTTTATTCTGTTCCTCAGATAGATATCAGGTGTGTATCAGAGAGCAACAGTAACCTAAGAACCCACATCTGGTCTTCAGTCTTTCTCCTTACTGTAGATGCCCATCTGTTCTCTTTCTTTCTTATCATGTGTGCTCCTGATAGATAGATTCATCAATGATGCATTTATTTAGTGCAATATCTCTGTCCTTTTATCAAGCATATACGCAAATTGTGGCCATGAACATCACTTTGCTTGGTTAAAGAGACACTTACGGTGTCAATGAACTTAATATACATGCACATGTATTTACAAATCTGTAGAACCTTAATGATAGAGATCAGTACTTGATCCAAGGCAAGTTAAGCCTCAATCTTAATTATGAGTTCTTGTGCAGATATGACCCCACTATGATGCTGCAATCTAGATTCTTAAAGCCTTATTGCTTAGATTCAGGTGCTTAAATAAGTGACCTTCAATTTTAACAAAGTATATTTCCTGAATTTTTATGATTAAAAGCTTGAATCATTGAACTTTAAAAGTCGTGATAACAGAAAACACATTAAGTAGATCTTCTTCTTCCTTATTTCATTCTGTAGAACTTAATTATTAGTAAATTATTCTCTTATTTGCAAATTCGATGGTAGCAATATTGGAAGAATCCATCAAAATAAAAAAGCTTATCATTAACATATCTTTACTTCTTTGGGCTATAAGCCTCCTAATAGAGTTCTTATATGCTTTTACCTTAATTACAGAAGTTCAGAGTTTTCATTTTGTCCTCTGGCACAATGGTGTCTGTTGGTAGTAAGGATTATTCTAATACTTGCAGGTGCCATTATGAGGTGAATTCACTGCCCTTCTAATTTTGACTTTGATAATGAGACACTAAATGACGAAGCTTTTATCTCTCTGAAAATAAAACACTATTATATTTCATTTTGGTACTTTCTCCTGGCAAGCCTCTGTATAGTCTGTCCCTGTCCATCTAGGGACAGCAAAATACTATTAGTCTGAATTGCTTTTTAAAATCCTCATGTGGAGTATGCACACTGTTCACATTTTGAGGTCTCACCTGTCCAACTCCTTGGGAAACAAAATGAGTTTTTTTTCATTTCCCTTTATTAGCCACATAATTTATATGATCAAAGAGATCACTAGTTACAGTTAGATTCAGTTATTCTTGAGGTTTTTCACCTTCTTAAATTTTTTTTTCCTCGAGAAATCAGTTTGAATTGATTCAGCTGTGTATATTAGGTTTCTGGAAATGACAATATTTAGCATTTTATTCTTTCAGTACATTTAATCAACTTTAAGAAAGTTCAGAAGTTCTCAAGGTTTTCTCTTTGGTGCCTATCTAATTCAGTCAAACACAGGGTCATGTTGTCCTGGATTTTCTACATAATTTCTACCTAATTAGTTTCCTTTAAAAGTGAAAAACTAATGACATTTCTTAGGAGGACTATTACTTGCTAACCTTCATGCCAATAACTAGAAAAATGGAAACATTTATGTAGAAGGAAGAAGACATTCCTCCAACAAATTTGGATAATACTGTAATCTTTCTGCCAGAAGTCTAGATGAGATCAACTGGCTTTAAACGGGGAGAAGAACAGAAGGAAGATATTTGGTGAGCTTGCCAAGACCGTAATAACTATACAGACAACTAGTAAGTACAGAATATGCCCCACAGTTAAAATGCACTCCATGTCCAGCTGACAACTGATAATGACTGGGAGAAGTCAGGAGGCCCTTATTTCTCAACACCTTTATCAGTGACCTGTGTAATGACACAGATCTCTCTTCATCAAATGCAGAGCTTCAGATCAAAGGGATCTTGCAATACTAGAGGATTAGGCCAGCAGAAGATCCACAAAGCTCAAGAAAGTGAACATTTCTTTATGAGAGGCAGAAAACCCCCACATATATTGATGATACCAGCTGGGATGCAACTGACTGAGTAGCAGACAGGACCCAGGTGTTAAGGTGAAAGCCAAGCTGAATATAAACCAACAGTGTGAAAGGCAACCACAGATGTGGAAACGTTAGCATAAATGTGGTTAGCAGAACAAAGAACTATATTACATCATTCTGCTTAGAGGTAGTGGCATGACATTTAGGGTTGACATTTAGGACAACCTTGCCAATATTTGGTTGCCTAGTTCAGGAAAATTGTTGAGAAACTGGACGGGATTCAGCAGAAGGCTCCTAAAACAACCAGGAATTATGGGAATATGACAAATCAGGAGGTAAATTGTTTAATCTGGCAAAGAGTAGTTTACAGGGTCTATAAGTATCTGAATGTGCATTAAAAAGTGGATGGAGCCAAACCACTCTTTTAGAGTGAAAGTAGTGCGGGCGTGGCAGGTTCCTGAGAGAGGATTGTGGAGCATTTGTACTCTTCCATTCTACACCCAGATAGACACAGCCATGTCTGATTTGTCCTAGTGCTGGGCATAGTCACATTTAAAGGGAAGGGTTGGATGAGAGGTTTGTAGAGATCCCTTCCTGTCAGTATTTCTAATATTCTGTGTTTGGTCAGATAAGTTTGATTGTGAGAAATGTACATTTTAAATTAATAACATGCTAAGTATATTAAATGACTTCTAAAACTGCAAGTGCATTCATTTATATTTGCCTTAATTGAGATTATTCAGAGAAAAATTATAAAATATCCATGCATCTATCTGCATTTTGCTGGACTTATTAGAAATTATTTAAATATTTTGAAATCTAGCCTGAGATTTAAAACAGAAAGCCTAGGTTTTGCACACAATGTATACTGCAGGAATAGTACTAGCGAGGTTTAAACTTATTGATGTGAAAGAAAAATGATTTGCGTGATGAGAAAATGGGGATGGATTGCATGATGTAGTTTGTCTCTATTAAGATTGCAGGATGGACATTCAAATAGCCCTTAGATAACTAACTCCTATGGACTTTCAGTGAAACTGAAGTGGCTAAATTCTGCTTTTGCCTTTGAAATCCTAGCATGGATTTCAGCTCCAGAATCCCTGAACACATTTTGTCAACATACTTGTAAGGAAAAAAGTTACTTTAAATGTATTCTCCTTTGAAAAGTAATTGTCAAAAACTATTAAAGAACCTTGGAACTATACTCAGCCAGAGGAAAAATTCCTGAAGAGCTATTCTTCCAACACTTCCCAAATAGACTAAAAAAATATATAGAATCACAGAAAACAAACTGATGTTCCATCTGCTACCCTCAAAAGAGAGAGAAAAAAGAAGATTTATTTCACGCCAAAATAGTGAGAGATTCACTTCCGTAAGCCTCTGGAAGTAGAAGTAAAGATTTTGAGACTTTTAATGTGTCTTATTTCTTAAATTCTTGGAACTAAAATCTTATTTTTTTTCCTTCTCTGAAATTCGAGAAAGATATGTACAATATACATGTTTATTCTTTCCATGAGACATTAATTCCTTGTACATTTGCTTCCTGGAAATGATGGAAATAAGTCCAAAATATTTCAAAGCTTCTTTTCTTCTCCTTCACTGTCATTAAAATATCTTTCACATTTCATCTGCTTCTGTAACCTCAATGCAGCTATAGTGCAAGGTCATGCACCTGGGTTGAGGCAGCCCCCAATATCAATACCAGTTGGGAGGTGCAGGGATTAAAAGCAGCCCTGCAGAGAAGGACACCACGGTGCTGGTGAATGGAAAACCTGGATGTAAGCTGGCAATGTGCATGAACATGAAAGCACTGAAAGAGAACCATAGGCCTGGGAAAGGCTACATCCAAAATAGCAGGTCAAGGGAGGTGATTCTTTCCTGTGCTCTGCTCTCATGAGTCCTCACCTGGAGTATTGTATCCAGCCCAGGGGTTCTCAGTACAAGAAAGATATGGACCCATTGGAGTGGGTCCAAAGGAGGGCTACAAAAATGATCAGAGGAATGGAACATCTTTCCTATGAGGACTGGCTGGGAGAGTAGGGGTTTTCAGCCTTGTGAAGAGAAGATTCTGGGGAGACCTTACTCTAGCCTTCAAATATTTAAAGGCTGCCTGTAAGAAAGATGCAGACAAACATTTTAGCAGGTCCTGCTGTGATACAAGGGGTAACGGTTCTAAATTAAAAGCAGGTAGATTCAGCCTAGACATAAGCAAGACATTGTTTACCATGAGGGTGATGAGACACTGGAACAGGTTGTCCAGAGATGTGGTAGATGATCCATCCCTGGCAACATTTAAGGTGAGGTTGGATGGTGCTGTGAGCAAACTGGTCTAGTGAAAGATGTCCCCGCTCGTAGCTAGGGGCATTGGACTAGATGACCTTTAAAGGTTTTTTTCCACCCCAAAGTATTCTATGATCCTATGACCTTAAATGCCAATAAAAAGAATCCTCACAAGAGCGTTGATTCATAAGACTAAGTACAGACTACTGGGTCAAAACCCTTGGCTAAAAGTAATGAATATTAATCCTTCATTTGTGGGAATGAAATTCTGATTGCTGTCTTAAATACATTCTGAATTCCAGTTTCCTAGACAGCACCTTTCCTGTCATAACTTTTGTAAATATTCTTTCAGACTAGTGTCAGAAAAGTGCATGCATAAACTGGATATACATTCACAGATGCAGTATCTAAAAGGTTAAAAACTTAGATAATTCCAACACCTTGTATTGGTAGCCTATGTTTAAATATCTGATGCTACCAGGTTATGTGCAAATTCAAGTACTGCATTATTTTGAATACATTCTATGTTCAATAGTCATCCTTAGTGTATTTTTGTAGAATATAGAATGTATTCTTTGATGGTGTAACTTTACTAATAAAGCAGACAAGCCTTATTCCATGTGGTTTTGCAGAGACTGAGCTGTGTGAATAGGAAAGATGAAGAGAGAGGGGTTAGGCAAATAATTAACCTTTGAAAATAACTCTTGCTATTGGAGTGTGCATATCAATATGATATAATTACCACATTTTATTCACTGTTGGCTGAAGATCACTATAGGTAATTTAAACAATGAGCTCACATTTGCATAATGTACAAGCAGCAGGTTCTTTTAAATCCTTGCTGAGAAGAGGCCAACATATCTGTGTATCTACCTGAGATGCACCAATTGTGTTTAATTTTCCTGATTCTAGGTATTTTTTCCTCATTAATACATTCTTACATATTTTTAAAAGGTATTATTAATGCTTTGACCTGAACTGAATGGATTGACCTCTGATCAAGCCAAATATAGTCAGAATTGGAAGAAATATTATCCATCTTTTGGTAGAATATATCTATCTATTGGTAGAATCTTAGTGAAGTTTCCCAAAACCTTAATTTGTTTGTATTATTGTTCAGCTTGGATCTGATTTTCTAGTCAGCTGCCCAGGCTAGTTTTTAAAGTAAATTCCTTTTGAATGAGTCCAGATCAAATCTGGTTCTATATGGGACATAGTTCAGCAGTCTAAGTGTGTAAGTTTGAAGACAACCACAAGACAGTTTCAAATACAAATAGATAGAAATGTTCTGAAAATATTTTCTTTTCCCCTTCAGTTATATGCAAAGGCAATTGACTAAGAAACATTTTTGTCATTAAGAAGCTGATATCTGAGGAACTGGAGCTCCTTCACAGTATGCCAGGGCCTGTCGGAGTAGTAACTGGAATAGGGATTTTGTCTGCTCTTTCATGAAAGGAATTGATCCACTTCAGGTTAATTATGAGGAAGAATGGGAAAATAATTTTCAGGGTATAGAAATCCATTTCCATTCTCAAGTCATTTTGTCACAGACTATAAGTCTATAAGCCAATGGTATAAATTTCACTTTGGATTTTAATTACAGTCAAGTTTCTTTAGAAGCACCTCCAAGTGAATTAGAATTTTTTAAAATTGTCTTCATGCTGAGCCTTAACAAAATAAACTGAGTTTATTTCACAGCCTTCCTCGACATTGTCAGACTCTTGAGCCTGTGAGCCAGGCAGTAATATGTGAGAAATGATACAAAAGTAGAATACTTTGGGTTTTATTGCCTACCAGTGTGCATTGGCATCATTCATTTGATTGACAAATAGTAACATCCCTTTCTCCATAAAAGCTGCAGTTTTCCTTTATTTATTTAGGTTTCAAGTCAATACTCCAGTTTCATAATGTGTTAGGGCATTGTTGTAAGCAGTAAAATAGCAGTAAAATGAATTCTGTGCATTTACTCTGACAAGAATGAAAATATTAAGTGACTGGAATTAAACCTTTAATATGGGCAGGATTAATTTTTTTTGTCCTGAATATCATGTAAAACACAACATTCTGCTGCTTTTAAAAACATAAAAATTGCCTTTATATGGGAGTGAAGAGATTAAATAAACTTAAAAATATGATTACTGGCCTCCAGTGAAGTCTCATTCATCTGCGCTGCACAGATTCATTTTGGCAGCTGATGCTCCCTGTAGCTGCCTTTTCTTTACTGTCTGTAGGTCTCCATTCTGTTGTCAAATGTTAAAATTTTTGTTAAATTTTGTGGGCAGCAAGGGAGATTAAAAGTCTTTGCCATCCAAAAAGTATCATAGTTATCTGGTCATTAAGCCGTGTCAAGCTGTCTGGTTTATTTTGGCACTTCCTGTCCAGTGGGGCCAAACGCCGTACAGCCTTTGGGGTACGGACTGGGTTGTTACGCGTACTTTTGGCTGTGGTAATTTCCATCGCAGTGGCTGGCGTGGGGCTGGGTTTTGCATGTGAACTGGACAGAGTGTTGATAATATAAAGAGGTTCCTATATTGCTGAACAGGTCTTACACAGGGCCAAGGATTTTTAGATTTTTGTACTGTCGTGATGGTGAGGAAACAGGCTGTGCATGGGAGATCGGGAGGAGACGCAGCTGGGACAGGAGATCCAAGGCAGCGCGGCACTGCCCCAACATTGCTCCCTCCACGCGTTTCCCCTTTATTGGCAAACTTTTTTCAGTAAAAAATTCATTTAACTGTACAAATCTGTACTTTTCTGCAGTTTTCAATATTCAGAATTCACCTGATAAAAAAGTAAAATATTCTTCAAATGAATGATAAACCTTACTCTGAGTTGTGAAGAAAAAAGTACTAGAAAAATCCTATAAAAATACAATTTAATTAATAAGTAACTCTCATCTCTGGAGAAGATATTTGACAATGTTTAGATCATGGTATTTTCACTCAGGGTTCTGACGTGATTACAGGCAGTTCTTATATGGTCTCCACGTGAACTGAAAATTCCCATCCTTAAGCTCTCTGATTGCATTTCTCTCTATCCCAGACTCAAATTTTCTGGACGTATTAAGTAGGAGAAAGAGAGGTTACTTAGGAAAGAAGAAAGGACTGAAAATCTGTAAGTCATTCTGGAAAGGATTTATTTACATAATCACATTTGTTAAGGATAAAATAAAGCAAAATGTTGCCACAAGACAAAAAAAGAAAAGGTAAAAAAAGCCAGTAATTTCTAATACATAAGTGAACGTATTCATTCTGCATGTCACACTTGCTTTTAGATTCTCTAATGATCATGATATTTTTTTTTAATTTAAAGCAAAACAATATGAAGACTACAATAAACCACCCCGCCCAGCAATTTAGGAAGGATGCCATTCTTACTCTGATTACATGATTTTTAAAAATGTAGTGCTAGGGCTGCAAACGAGGCTTAACATGCTTTTAGTGTTTAGCTAGTGACTCCAGTTCAGATGTCCTTGCAGTTTTCTAGCTTCGTAGTGGATACTGTAGGAATTATTTTTGTTAGCAAAACACCAGGAATTTCAAAACCAGATTTCAATGTTAATGCGTTTAGTGCAGCAAAACCAAAAGGTGGTAGAAAACCTGTACTACAGAGAACTTAGTCTCAAATGGAAAAGAAATATAAGGAGATAACCTTAAAACTTCCTTTTTTTTTTTTCTCCTTGAAGTGAAGGAGTCTTCCAGCTGAATGAATCTGACTGCAGGAAGTAATGACATGGCTTATAAATGAAAGCCTTTCACATACAAGTGAAAACCTGTAATTTATTTTCCAATTTAAAATGTCTCTGCTTAGAATTTTTAATTTGAAAAATGCTAAATTTTGAAAGGAAGTTAAATTAGTCCCCTAAAACTTCTGGGCAAAACAAAATAATTGTAAGTGATCCCTCTTATAACATCTTCTATGAGGGGAAGGAAAAAAACCAAACCAAAACAACCCTCACATGCTAACTTACTTATTAAGAAACATTAAAGATAAAACAACTTTGCTAGACAACACAAAAAGTCACTGGTAGAGATGAGTCTTGAATAAATCTCCTTAGAGTCACGTTGTATAAAAATAAAGAGGAAAAAAATGTTCTGGGCAACCTTTCCAAGATTTTCCTGCTACTAGATATGGTGCTTAAAAGGTTTTCTTCCTCCCAGAAGAAGTTTCCTCCGGACTTCAAGGAAAAATCCGGCATTTTTCAAAGATACTCTTAGTAGTCCTGATAATTGTGGATAATTGAGGAATTTCTGGCCAAGACTATGACTCTTAATATCTTTTGAAAGTACAAAGTTAGTGCTGCAGGGACAAAATCTATATTGACAAACAATACAAATATTGTTTAAAATATTAAAATGTAATCTGTAGTATTTTAAAATATTAATCTATATTAATAAACAATAAAAATATTCTAATCTGCATTTCATCAGTTTTCATTATTTTTGATTATTGTTCCATAAGTACAATGTACTGAAGGGTTAATAGTTTAGAAAGTCTGCTCACATAGGTAGGTCTTTTTCAGTTTGTCTGTTCCATGGATGAATGTCACTGGAATGAAAAGCTTTGTGATAAACCAAGTTAACACTGTGGTCACTGTGCCAAACATGACACCTTTATTTAATCACCATACCTTTTTGCAAATTTTGCAGTGTGAATACAGGTTGGCAGGGAAGGGAGTGACTTTTCTTTGTTCGTCTAAGGCCGAAGTGTATTTCTGTGATGATATCTAGAGCTTTGAGAAAGAAATAAAAAATTATTTCAAAAAAGGCCAAGCTAAGGGTTAGTCTATACTTCATAATGTATTCCAAACAAGGAGGCACTGATTGTTGCATATAACACAGCACATAAATGTCAAAATGCTATCAAAGACCTTGTAATAATTGTGACAAAAAGATGTGACTTATAGATCATGACATCATGTCCTTTCCTTTTTTTCTTCTTGAAAGAAGTAACTGGGAAAACTGAGAAAGCAGTACGTGTATTCACTCTGCAAAAGCCTGTGTGTTCAGATGTGCCTGCCTATATGCTGCAAATTGATTGCTCAAGGCCTAGAGAAAAAAAAAGTGATCAGAGAATATGGTGAAAAAAGACCAAGAAATAAAAACAAGACATTTTGCACACACTTATTGGAGTGAACATGAAGGGGGAGAGAAATAAATTTTACTAAAAACATGACATTTGACTTTGACTGAAGAATGGCCTTTGAGATTAACTTTAACTGGAGTTGTATGTTGATAAAGGAGATTAAAAGACACCTGCTTATATCCTTTTCTGACTGACTGATTTCTTTGGGATTTGGAAGACCATAGTACCTTTCTATTTCAGCAGACAGATGGACAATGGAAGGAAAGCAAAGTGTACATTGCACTTTGTCTTCAGTGCGCCCTCTCAAAGGTAGAATGAAGGGTCAAAATATGGAGGTCATCCAGCAATCCAAGAAGCGAAACATGGTCTATTGACATGGGCACATGGAAAAGCCTTTCACTTTGGGAGTAAGGCAAGGTCATGCAGGAAAACTACAATTTTTAGTTATGTAGTCTTTTCTCCAATTTCTTTACAGGTTACACAAAAGCCCTAAGCAATTTTTAGGGACCTTTTTCAAATCACATGAAATTTTATATACGTAAATTCTAATACTTCTAGTCATTTCAGTACTTTCATTTCTAACTCCATTCCATACTTTTTAAAGGTGATACGACCAGGAGCCCTGTCACCCAAGATGTTCGATTACACTTTTTTCTTTACAGTTTCCTGCCTCTCTTATTTCATTATTTGTTTAGTTTTTCACTACTTCACTTTCAGCAGATGTGTCCACAGTTATTCACAATAACTCCCTTCTTCTTTACAGGTTTTCCAAGTGCAAAGCACATCAGCATAAGCTCATACTTACCACTGACAGATCATCTAGATGCAGTAACCTATATCAAAGAGACAGAAAATATAAGAAGCATGATGTTTTTAGCACTCTTTGCAGCTTCAGTAAAGGACAAAAGAAGTTCAATGTACAAAAATGTATTTTAAAAAGGAATGACTTATTATTTCCTAGTAAGAATATAGAAAAGACTCATGTTTCCTGCCTTTTCTCTTTATTTTGGCCTTGCCTGATTTTTCTGTATGGCATCTTATTGCATTTATGGTGCTTTATAGAGTGACATTCAAACAGAAGAAAGGGGAAAGATGGAGCATGCTCTTAACCTAGGCTTTATGAAATCTCTTCAGTTAAGAGGGAACAGACAATACAGTAATGCTTCTTAATAATCTGAGGCTGTCCAACATGCGTTAGCTGAGTTAATTTTAATGGATTTAACTCTTCTTTCATTTTCTCACTTCCTGACACCTCAACAGCTTATTTGAGCTGAATATGAATGAGGAAAATGTGAATGAAACTTCTTTGGCTGTAGCAGTGAGGTTTTTAATTTAACACACTTTACACTATTAAGAATCAGAGGACATAATGTTTGACAGTGATCTATCACTATTTAGATCAGACATTCTGCCTTCACCTCTGACTTGGTATTTCAGAGGAAGGTGAATTACTTCCCTGTAAGAAAAATAATGTAATCTGGTTTGGAAAATGTTCTTTTTTAAGCATTTCTTCCTATCGTTCCAGCTAAAACTAGTCCTGAATCATAAGATTTTTACCTGCATATTGAGCTCTTACCAGAGTCACATTCATGGCAGTCCATGAATTTTGCTGAAATTGATCCTTATTTTCACTGGCTCATTATACTTTCCTTTTCCTTTTTTTACTTTTTTTTTTTTTAATTTTATTTTTCTATTTTTAATAAAGGCATTATGAGGTTTGTCAATTTTGTTGCTTCCTACTTACCTCCTAGATTTCCAAGCGAGAAAGCCATTCTATCAATCTTAAAGGACTTTTTCAGTACTAAAACACAAACACCTATGTCAAGTAAGGCAGACCTTTTACTGGTTTTATGATTATCCTCTTCTAAACCTGAAATGATCTCTTTCTCTTTTGGAGCACCAGGGTTAAAAGAGGATGACAGAACAGGTTTACCGATGCCCTTCACAAGGATTTCATATGCCCTCACAATAGCTCAATAAACTCTATTATTTCTAACAGGATTATTCCTGGTCTCAATGGCAGCAAAGCAGGGACTTACCTAATTAGATAATAGGACACTCAAGACTTCACACAAGCTGTTTTTCTGCCATACATAGATGGCAGAGAGAGGGATATTTTTTTTTATGAGCATGCTGGATCTCTACCTCAGTTTTGTTCCTGCTTTGGTAATGAACTGGTTTAGTGCTCTTTGGTGGGACACATTGCTTTTATTCATCTTTTTCCCATCTTGTGGCATTTGAACTCTGTTTTTCTTAATTGCTTTGAAAAGCATGGATCAAAAGTGACTACTGAGAGCAATATTGTGTGTCTAATTGTAATGATGCAAAAATTTTAGGAAATTAAAAGTTTCTAATTCAGGGATTATGGGGAATTAACTGCCATCATTGAATGGCGCTGTTCTGATTAGGAATTGTATAATCACTTAATTTAGGTTTTTGGGCATGTGGTCAGAAATTCCGTAAGTTTTTTGTTTGTTAGATGCAATAAGAAATTCAATTCTAATTTTCACAATAGTTTTTGTTGTACTTGGAAAGAAAACTTAAACAGCAAAAGGAAATATATTCTAAAAGGTCATCAAAAAGAGGTTTGCAGTTGTGTAATATGCAAATTATTTTAGCTTCAAGTGTTAAGAGGACTATATATTGTATTTAAGACCCAGTTCTAAAGGTTTCAAGCTGAATTTTACAGGAACTGTAGTAGAAACTCAGCAATTCTGAAGATTATGTTGCTTTTGAAAATTTGAAAACTGGATGCCTTGGGAACAAAAGTGATGTGTTTAAAATGCCACCTTCCCTTGTGTCTCTGCCCTTATCATAACCTCAATCTATGATTACTACACCAGTCTTCTTGGTGCACTTTATAGTTTGATCTGCAAAGCTTGCTTCTGGAGTGAGTATGCCATGCTGTGACTCTTTACCCACAGAGTGTTTCGCTCTTTTTTCTAGAATTGACTGAAATGAGATTGAAAGGAATAAAGATGACAGGCAGTAATTAATTAGCACCTGTTTACTAGAGAGAAACTTGTTCATGGTATATTAGAAGTTTAAAAATTATGATGAATAGCTGAAGACAACACTGTCTTTTAACTTGGGTAGGTTTCAAGCAATTATTTAAGCGTTGAAAAGAGCACCAGGTCATCAGTTGTAGATTAGTATAGCACCCTGAAATGGCCATTGAAAGTTTTGGGGCAAGTCACCATACCTGTAGTCCTTCACAGTGCTGCTGTCTATGTATGATCTCTGCATATGCATAGGATTGCAGTGTTAATGTTACAGGAATGCAGTGAAATAAAAAACAATGTAGAAACCCCTACAACAAAATCGATGACCTTCCTTCTGCTTTGTTGTTTCTCTAGCCAACTGAAATATAAATAAAATATGCAATGATCTGATAGCTATTTGTAGGTTCTTCAGTATGAGATTGAAGACTAAAGTAAAATTCTAGTGAGATGAATGACCTAACTCCACCATGGGGAAAACCCGAACAACCAAACAAAAAGCCCCAGAATGCAGTTAACTACAAAAAAATCTCCCCAGGAAAGTAGTCTCTGGCAACTGCGTTTAGAGACAAAGTTTCCTGCTCTCATATTATCCAATTCAGCGTAACCCCATGTATTTTAGAGGAGAGATACCATTTTACCCATTGTAAGGACGTGGCATACTGCTTCTTTGAAACTGTGCTGTCTTTTGGGATCATAATCAGGCAAAATATGAAGTTTTACCTCTTACCATGATGAGTGTCATTAGTTCCATACAGCAGATGTTGAACATCTGATGCATTCATTTTGCTAACTGTGGGACAGGAGGAGTTTCTACAGCATCTTTAAACCTTGTAATAAATTTGCTGTCTCAGGGTCAGTTAGCTGTGAAATTTAGTTAGTCATGATAGCAAAGGCCCATTGACTTTACGAAGAACTTATGGATTTTGTCTTTGGTAAACCTGGGAGATACAGTGCTTGTCTTCAACAAAGAAACTGTGTTCTTTATGATCTCTTCAAAATAACAAATCCAGCCATTTCACTCTTCTGCTGATGACACATATTTTCTTTAAAGAAAATATATGAAGCTTCCAAAGCAACTATGTCTCCGCCTTCTTTTTTTCTTTAATTGCTAGAAACACCATATCTAAAATTCTTGTAATTTATTTATAATTGACGTAAAATTGAATAGACTTTATTTCTGTATATCTAGCCTAAATACCTAGTTTACCTGCATTTATTGACATGTAAGAAAGGCAATGAAAACCATGAACATTGTTCAACAAAAGTAATTTTATATCAGTTAATGTAAACTACTGTATTTACTTTTCTTCCCTAATTTTGTTGAACATTTTTAGATTGTTTTACTTCTGTTAAGACATGAGCCAGTAGATTCTGGAAATTAAATTCTTCAATTTAATCACAGAAGGCAAACTTATGTTGAATCACATCTTTGAACTCACTCCCTGTTCCTTCTATCCATAGACAGGCTGTTTTAATGCAAGTCACAAGCTTGGCTTTGCAGATCATGAGATATTGAACATTTATTTTATGGTGTTAAGGAAATGCTGGTTTTGTCAATATTAAAGAAATTTAAACTCTGATGGCTTGTTAGGTTTAGTCTTGATGGCTTTTTAGGTTCAGTCCTAAATTTTCAGTGGTCTGGGTTGGACTTGGATGATCCTTAAGGTCCCTTCCAACCCAAGACATTCTATGAATATATGAGTGTATGATTTATCTGACAGTTGAAGTATTTACTATTTTTTCCCACTCCTGCATTGATTCTCTATTTTCCAATAAAGGCTGAGGTCATGTTCAAGCTTTTGTCTTACAGTAAGTAAGAGGAAGATCTCTTCCTCTACACACCTTATTATGAGAGGTATAAGCAAACAGAACTTTGGGACTGACAGCCCTATGTCAGACTGAATCAACATGGACTAAGAGGCTTCAGATTTAACAGTGTGAGGCTGAAAGAGATTTACAAATTAATTTAGAGACACATTTCTTCTATATTATATCTTGAACTCTGTTTCCCTAGGCAGAAAAAAAATACTTCAGTGGCTGAATGAAGTGATTGACAGAGTATAGAATCATAGACTCAAAGAAAGTTTTGGGTTGGAAGAGACCTTAAAGATCATCTAAATCCAGCTCCCCCCACTACAGTGAGGTCCCCATTCATCCTCTCCTTCAACAACGTCAAGGACTGAGCATTCACAACCTCTCTGTGAAACCTGTTCCAGTACTTCACCGCACTCTGGGTGAAGAATTTCTTCCTAACGTCTTATCTCCTACTCTCTTTCAGTTTAAAGCCATTCTCCCTTGTCCTGTCACAACATGTCCCTTTTAATAAGTCATTCTTCCGATTTCTAGTAGGCTACTTGAGGTACTGGAAAGATCAGCTATCAAGATGAACAAACTTAGGATGCAGAGAACAAGACAAGCATTAGTTTAATACTTAGCTCATTGGAGAGCAATTCCCATCACAAAAAGATCTTTTATGACTGCCATCAGCACAGAAGAAAACACAGTCAGACTACAGTGCATCAATTTCAATTTCTGATTTAAAGATAGTGTAAGAGAAAACCAGACCTCACTAAGAATTGTCTCACATATCATCTGACCATTTATTACAGCACAAACTATTTAACTAAAATGCAAGAAGAAAGGATTGTTCTCTAAATCATGCAGATTAAAATGGAAGCTGACTAAGATGCAATCATCTAATAGACCTGTGCCACTTTACACCAGTCTTGCTCGTGATCTTTACATAATTTCTATACTTTCAATAGCAGGTCCTTCTGTGAGTAGGGTTTGCCTTTACAACTCACAGCAAGTGAAATGTCATTAGTGCTATACTGTCACCATTACTGATTAGTATCTCTGAATATTCGCTGCACTGCGCACTGGGAATTATACATATTCATCTTCTGGCAAATATTTACCAAACCAATACAACACACCTTCATAAACATTTATCTCCTTTCCACTGGAAAGGTAACCCTTTGCATACAGTAATAGCATCTCATGCATTAATCCTCCATAAACAAAAATTATTTATAATTCTACAAAACTGTACCTATGCCAAGCTGTCTGCACATCTGCACGTTGGCATTGAGTGGCTCAGGGGGTTTGCTAGAGTGGAACCCCCTGTACCACTGTCGTGTGCTAATTGGGCTCCTGAAAAGTTCAGGGAAATCATTCTGCATGCCAGCATTCATCTGCCAAGTAACAAGTATGTGTCCCCGCAGAGAGCAAAAATGCTACCAAATGCAGCATATACAGCAACATATGCATACACAGCAACAGGATAAAGATAACAAGGAGGAAACTAATCAAAAATATGCTAATTAATAAACTAAGAAAACCACTTTACGGAAATAACGACCCTGAGGAAAAATGCAGTCAGAAATCTCAATGGACCCAGAGCAACTGGCTATTGGGTACAGTGATTTTTATGTCCCGTGTAACAGGGACAATTATTTGAGTAGAATAATTTCAGTACAAAAGGGTGGGTAGTAACTTTAGCTCCTCAGATCTCAATGCATGGCTGAAACTTCCATCAAGTGACTGAGTTGAATCAGGCTGCTGAGAGCAGGTGCAAAGGCTTTGCTTTTTAACCTAAGATCAGAATTTATTTTCTATAAAGCCAGATATCTTATTTGCTATTTATACTGGTGATAGTTGTCATTGAGTGACTTCTTTCACACAAGCCTAAATGGAATGCCCCCACAAGCATATTTCTTGTATTGCAAGATAACTTTATTTCAGCATGTTTCTTCCTGTTACTTTCATCCGTCTGTCGCTGTCCTGGCACTGCTTTCCAAATTCACATTGACTCCTGCAAAAGGACTTCATACCTTATAATGAAAGTGTCAAAGCACTTGAGCACATGCACAAACATAACCACCAGAGTTTTCCCATCCTCTCCTGCTGGGCAGCTCATCAGAAGGTACAGGCTTTGCTGCTCAAACTAACCAAATAGTTGTACAGCTGGAGCCAGAAGGATACAAATGACCAAGAGCCTAATCACCTAATATCAGGGAAAAAACAAAAGCAGCTTCTTTCAGAGGTATTTATTTTATATTCATATCTTCTAATGGCTTGCTTGTCACTTCATTTTTAAGATAGGAAGGAACAGTAAAACAATTATTCATGCTTTGGTGGATTTTGCTGAGTGAGGAGCATATTGCTAGAAAGACCAGAGACTGCTAAAAGCAACGGTGTGGCAGGCAAGGTTCTACTTGGTCTGTTCTTTACTCCTCCATTTACCACCAACAGTTTTGCCTGGCACCAGCACTAAAATATCAGGTGCCTTTGTCCATGACTGTTTCCTTTACTGACCTTCTCCTTTTCTTCCCCTAATTCCTTGCTAAGGAAAAGAGAACAGTTTTAATCTGTAGGATCTTTAAATATCAAAGGCCACAGCTATCCCTTGAGTTAAATAATCCTGTACTTTGATTTTTTCAATGAAAAGCTAAATCCTACAAGCAGACATAAGCATTCCCCCAGTGAAACTTGGGGATTGGGCCAGGGCACAATTTGGAAGTGTATTTCAAATAATTAAAAAAAAATCTAATTGCTGAATAGAACTGCTGCTTTATTGAACTTTTTGTTTCTTTGTTTTAACTAGACTTCCTTATTTGCCCAGAACAATACTGCTTTAATTTGCTTATCAAAGTAATTTATTCTCAATGCAGGATTATTGTCTCCTGAATACTTGAGGCCTAAATTGATATCTGCTATTAATTGTCTGACCAGGCCATCAAGTTAAACAGCTTCCAGTGACAGAGGGACAGCCATTACTTTAACTACTTCAGCTCATCCATTGTCAGCAGATATGTCAATGTGAAATGACATGTAAGTTTTCTGCTGAATTTAAGGGGTTTTTTCTACAATCACTTCAAATCAGAACAGAGTTAAATGAACTTTTAAACACAGGAAACACAAAATAAAATGCCTCATCAAAAATTCTTTTCCCCTGGGGACATAATTGTTGGCTCTTTACATCCTCTTCTTCACTTTAGTTTTCTTCCTTAAAAAAATATTACAACAAAATAAGTTGATAAAATTAATGGACAAAATTATAATTTAATACCCATTCCTTTGCTTTTCTTGCTGCCTACAACAAAAAATAATAAAGAAACAAGAAAAAAGGTCACTAATACTGATGCTCAGCATTTATATATTATCCTTTATTTGTATGGCAAATATGCATATATATAAGTATACTTCCAAGCTTTGCTGCAGGAGTAGCTATAAGAAAATTGTACCTCTTAAGCCTTATTTCTGTGTCAGGATGCAAAGCATTGACAGCAACAACCACGGAGAGACTGTTTCCACGTGCACCTGGTCTATAAATTGGTAGAGGTTCAATAAGGTTTCCTGCAATGTTTGATTTACTCTGGAAAGTAACACCTGTCTGCTGTTTTACTCCACAGGCTGAGGTTAAATATGGTCATAAAGCACCTAAAAATTTACTGGAGGAAAGATATGAAAAGATTTATTAAAATTAAATCAGCTAATTGGTAATCAAGAAAAAGTGATTTCTCTTTTTGCATGTCTCTCATACTAGAAACAGAATCTTCTTATAATACTGTCAGCTCTTCTGGGTCACTGGGTGGTTGATTTTTTTGATTTGTCTGATTTTTTTCCTACTGCCTCTAGGCTTCATGGCCTGTTATTTATGATTTTCCAGACAGTTGTCAATGCTGTACTGATGTCATCCTTAATATCAAGCAGTATTGCATTGCTTCTGTCCCTGGTTTTCTTGCTGCTGGAAGGCTTGTCTGAAAAATCTCCTGGAGTAGTAAAGTGTTTCTTTCCTTTGAGGGCAGTAGAAAACCATTTCCTTCTGATGTTAGAGCCTGATTAAAGTCAATGCTGTTCTGCACTCCCTCCACTCTTAGTGGTTCATCACTAATAGTCAAATAAAAACAGACCAGCTAGACAGCTACCTAGAAAGCCTGCCCCAAGGAGGTGAAGTCATTTTCTCTTGAAAATTCCATATATTTTAATAACCGGGCATTTGTCAAGAAGTCATGTTAGTAAAGGCAAGCCTCAAAAAGCAATGTGATGTGTGCTCCAAACATCATCAAACTGTTGAAATGTATGTCCTAAGCCAAGATAGAATCTTTATTTATTTTCTCTCTCCATAAATTTATTTCTCTGTGTGATTTTTCAAAACTCTCACTCACGTTCTGTTGCCTTTTTCCTCAAGGCCTTCTGCTGTGCTTCAGACTTTTTCTCAGATGCACTGCAGGGCAAAAGGCAAGACAAGAGAAAAAATAAGAGAATCAAGCAGAACCTGTGCTTGCCATTTATTTTGATTAATGAAGTTCAACACAATTACACAAAGCAAGTGGTATATGGGAATCACTTAGCACTTCAGGGAGCAATTATGTGAACTAAGACGTGTCTTTGTTCCTTGATTTTGTTAATGGTTTACTCAGAAGAACAAGAATGGTTGGTCATTATTTGCCAGAGTGGAATAGTCTTGGATTGACAATATGCCAACATTGAATGGAAATCTTTAAATCTTTGCAGGAAACCTTGTTTTCCAGGCTTGGGTGTCAGGAGACAGCAGAGCACTATCCCTGACAGCAGAACACTGCCTAACCTTGCTGGGGGAATATGTTGTCAGCACACACAAACTCTCTGTAAGCATATACATTTGTAAGGATGGACTGTCACAGAATAGATGGGCAGAACCTTCCTTGTGTCATTTCTACATACTCTGACAACCTCACAATATTAATTGCAAGTGGTCTGACCCTGTTTCTATCCCCTGTGCATTTTCTGCTTATGCTTGAGTAAAGATAGGAGCTCCTTTTTCACCCATGTGGGTTTCTTGCCCCTTTGCCCAATTTCTTGCACATTGTAATTCCTCATTATCTTATATTTTCTTCATAGGAGAGGTATTTCATTCCTCTTATGAGTTGGAGGTAGAGTTCATTGCATGGCCATTTTCCCCTTTTAAGGATTTTGGGGTGCATAATCATATGAATGCTGGAACATTTTCTGCAGTAAGATCCTATTTATCTCTAACATATGCTGTAATTTCTAGTTCCAGCTTCATTCATAGTGAAGCTTTGACATGTCTGGCTAACTGTAAGACCAAGTCCTTAAGAAACCAGGCTCCATGGTGGGGTGATACACTGCACACAGAGACAAGAATTAGACATCTTTCATTGTATGCATATGCTGGGCCTTACTGACCAGACAATAACTACAATACTATTAACAATTACATCACTGCAGTTGACTCAAGTCACTAACAAATGTCATGATAACAAATGAGTTTGCTTGGGCAGTTCTTACTTTTCCATGCTCTAAACCTGATGCTGTGTCATGTCTGTGTAGATATACAACATACAAAAAATATTCTAAAAATATAATGAACTCTCAAAAAAGAAAGAGTGGTTACTTATTTTCATGCAGTTCAGTTGAATAGAAAGTTAAAATACATATGAAAGTTTACATTAGTGCTCGAATCTAGGACCAGGATTATTAGAAAAATCTGTGCAAAATATTTGTTGCAGGACAATTTTCAGTAACAAAATATTTTGTAAGTTCATTGTAGCTTTTCCAAGTTGCTTCTTCCAGAAAAAAAAGAAAGCAATTTTTAAATTAAATTTGCTGCTTGAAACATTTTTGGTTTACTTGAATACCAAACTAAATTTTTTTCTCAAAATGTCCTTCAGTTAGTTGTCTTAGAACAAACTTGAGCAAGGCTGTGTAAAAAACAAACTCTTGCACCTAAATGTAATTTTTTTCTAATTTCCTAGAATTGCTGATTAATTGAAAAATCAGTCCAAAAGTCTGCAGGATTAACTCAGCAAGACCTGTCAGACAGAGGAAAAATGCGGGAGGAACTGTGACTTACTAGCTCTGGGTTTTGCCTTTTTTTTTTTTTTATTTATCTTAGTGAATAGTTGATGTACCAAGACACACTCAGACTTCAACAGACTGTGATATCTCAAAATAATATAGATACCATCTCTAAAGCATTCTTTTGGTAGAATTGGTCACTTTTTTCTTTTCTAGATTTGCCTTTGATCTTTTGAAATAAACTATGACATATCCTAGTGATTTTGCTGGAGACTTGAGTCTTGAACTCTGTAGAGACTTTAATCAACTCTGCTGGTTCCAGCATAAAGCTAGAGAATGACTGAGAAAGTCAGCGACCTTATCCAGGCTCCATAGGTAAAATTCTGGGAAAAAAACAAACCCATTTACCTTGGTGTCTTTCTGACTCATTCCACTGAATCAGTTTTAACAGAAGTGTGCTGTCAGAGGTTTTAATTTCTCACACAGTTAATGGTTTGAACAGCTTCATAGAAAGGGTACTTCCTTCCTTCTTCCCGTGTGTGATTAACTCTGAACTCTTCCAGAGATTTCCATTGGACAGAAGACCCAGAGGGTTTTGAAGGTTTATTGTCAGTTGTAGCTAACTTTTGTTAAGAGAAAGAAAACAATAAAATTTGAAAATAGTAGTTTAAAAAAACCCCACATTGGTCTTAATTAATTAACCTCTGAATTAATTATGTCAAAGTGTTTGCATTCTGAAACCATTTTGACTGAAACAGAAATTTAACTTAAATTCTGTCAATTCCTTGAACTCACAAAGACACACAGTAGTGCTGGGAGAAGCATCTAATGTATTATAAAAAACCTGTTTTAGGTCAAGAAGAGGTGGTCTAAGCTTTTTGCATCCCTGCTGATGACTGCTTACTGTGGCTGTGGTGGGAATTTAAATAGTAAATAGATAATGTTTGCACTGAATTTGGTGTCTGGCCATTTCCTTCAGCTGTCAGGAAAGAGTATGCTGACTGAGATAATTTAAGTCTGCAGGTCCTATGAAATGCATTAGAGATGACCTGAGTTGTCATGTGTTAAACAAAAAAATGCATTCTGGATTGTGGATATGAAAGGGTCATACAAATGGAAACCTTTTAATGCTTCTGATGGCTTGACACAGTCTCACACTAAAGCTGTGTAAATATTTCCTAGATGAAATCTTAAATACTCTCTGGTAATTTTCAAGTATCACTTATGAGCATAGTGATTAATGAAAAGATAGTTTGAATTTGCTGAAACAGAAATAGAAAACCACCTCCATATAATTTTAAAGATAGTATCTTCTAAGTTTACTGACCTGTCAAAGGTGCTGGTTCTTTCTGAAAATGAGAGACAAAACATGCAAAACATGATAAATACTTGAACGACATCACAAATAGGAAATAGGAGCAAAAGTTATTATACAAAGTATTTCTGTATGTTTACCTGATTTTGTTTCAATCTAAATACTCCATATTTTCCTTCCACGGTTCCATATTTCCTCTATATTTTTCTCTGCAGAATTGTCCTATATAGTTTGAGAAATAAAAAAATAAGATGACCTAGTGTGTCATTTTAGAAGATCACAATACAATATCTGTGGTAATGGGTTAACTCATGGGTTATCCTTTAAGTGGCTGCACCTTACCTCCCTAATTTTTTCTTAGGTTTGAATTATGCACTATATTCTTCACTCACCCTTTGGACATTAAAGCATCTGTAAGGAAAGCCTTCTAAGACCTGAAGAATTTCAACATGAATGCTTTAAGAGCAGCACTTAACTTTATCATGGAAAAATTTTATACCAAAACCAGGAGCACGGCAGATGCTGAACATTGCGGGTTGGGAAAGGGAAGGAACAGATTGGTGCAGGTCTTCTACAGTTTGGTGTTCAGTATGTGGAAAACATCTGTGGAACTGAGGCTGTGAGTGCCTCTGAACACTGCAACCCTGTTTGCCATTCCTTGGACATTGTGGATAGAAGCCCAAGACACTGAATCAGTGTTCCACCTGGCTGGCTGTAGTGTTTTTGGGGGGTTATTACTGACAGCTCTGGACAGCAGTTTATGACTCTGTTCTTTAATGTAACAAAAAGCACCGTCACAACTAAAGTAGAGGATATGGAAGAAGTGATGGGGGAAGTATCTATATTCCTTGCTCAAGTCAAAAGACTATTTCTGTCAAAAAAAGGTAACTGCTATTTTTATTCACTGCTTTTGAGGTGCTGCATTTTTTTCCCAAAGCTCTTAGAAGAATTAGTTACTACTACACTGCTGAACTGTGTAAGTGCCAATTTGATGCCAGAAATTGATTTTTTCCCCCTATTTATCTCTTTTTTAAAATCACAGAGTCACAGAATATTCTGAGTTGGAAGGGACCCACAAGGGTCATCAAGTCCAACTCTTAAGTGAATGGACCAAACATGGGTCAAATCCATGACTCTGGCAATGTCAGCACCATGTTTTAACCAATTGACCTAATAGTTTGGGCTAGAATGACAAATTATGCCTAAATTGCTTCTCTCTGACGACTGGAAACCTGATTCCAAATCATTGTTTTTAAAAAATCCCATTTTTTTTCCTCAGAACTCCTTACATATTCAGTGCACAGTTGGTCTGTGACTGGGTCCCCCTGTTTTGGTGACACTGAAACAAGAGATTGCCAAGAGCCTCCCCCAGTAAAAGTAGCAGACCACAGTCCTGCCTCAACTCTCCTGTTGCTGTGAAGGTTGCTTATATGAAAAATATTTATATTCAGGATTTTTTTTTTGTGGCACATTATGAAGCGTCTGGGAGTCAAATAGAGATTTAAAGCTGAATTGTCAGAAATACACCCCAAAATCAATAGTACTTGTCACATAGTAAGTGACATATATTGTTGTGTACACTAAAAAAATGAGGTTCAAAGCATACTGGGTGCTTGTTAGTCCACTTTTTAACCTTAAGCTTTACTTAGAGTCTTTGTCAGTAAAACTTAACTGATGGTTTAGTTCACACTATAGTTGGATGCGAACCATTTGGATGATCCCTTACTCATTTCTGTTCGAATCCAGGGAGCCAAATATTAGGCTATCATTACCTTTGGGTTTGTCTTGTCAAGTGGGATATTTTGGAATATAAAATGAAGGTAGATCTGCTGAATTTTATATTTTGAACAGATAATGATTTAAACCACAGCTGAAAGACAGTCTACGAGGTCTGATTATGAGGTCCCACCTGAAGAATGCAGCAGAAGGGAGAGCCAAAAAAAAATTTGTTCTTGCTGTGAAGGTTTCTTTCCTTAGCTCTGGTTTCAGAACTCTATTCATTTGATATAGGATCTGGGAACAGAGAGAAGAAGAAGAGTCATAACCAAACTGAGGTCATCATCAGACAGTGGAAATATTTTTATCAAGGAATCATTATACTGGCCAAGCCAAAACCAGGATACATCTCCAGGCTTCATGAAGAGTATGAACCTACACAAAGTCACACTCTTGTACTGTCTTTCAGAGTTGCAGGAGATCAGTTAAAAAAAAGTTTCTAGGAAGCACTAGGAAGAAAACCCTGAAGAAAATTAAAATTTTGTCATCAAAGTAGGGTATTAATAGCAGACTGTAAATAGAACACTCTTGATGGCACACTGTAACTAGAAATCAGGTTTTTTGCACACTGATGAAGTATACTTAGGAATAATGGCTCTGGTTTATGAATTGTGAGAGGCAAGATTAGTGAAAGAAGAAACAGAATTTGAACCTTGGGAATAAGTTTGGTATGTCAGATGGGCAAAACAGAAAAAAAAAGAATACCATAAATTCCTTTAATTTAGGGATTATATTGGAGATATATAATGGTTATAACACTGCTTGATTTTATTCTATTTGACCAAGCTTAACACTGACATGTATGAGGAACAGGGAGGTATGCTACCCCAGTTTGTTTTGAATATTTGAATTATATTTATGAGAATATTTGTTTTGGTTTTATTAAGACAGCAGGTGATAGAATTAGCACTTTGGTTCCCCTGTATGTAGATAGAGCTGTTTCATAATTCTTAATTTAATTTTTAATTTAATTTTACGTGTTGGAGGGAGACAACATAGGTAGTGCCCAGTGTGTAGAGTATGAGATGTTATTGGTCCGGCATGGTAGTACTTTTTTGCTTGCTTTTATTTATTAATTATTCAAAAAGAAATATATTTATGCATTTTAAATTCCTGAATATTTACTTTGATACTGCCTTGCCTTTCTTCATTACATACATACCTCGCATAGTCACTATACAAGATGTGCAATTTCTTACTTTGCATGGAATGTACTTTTGCTTTCTTCCAAGATTAATTAAATATTATAATACCTGAGAAACAAATTCCACTAAGGAATAACATTTGACATTCCAAATTATTTTTATTTACATGAATACTATTCAAAGGGCATGTAAAAACATTATGAAGCTCCAGATCCACAAATCTAACCTCAAATCAAATAATAATAAATGTACTTTTAAAAAAATGGAAAATTGAAACAAAAAAAATCAATGTCTCTCTTCTTAACACAAGATCAAAAAAGGCCTGACATTTTTTCCTCTACTTAAACTAAAGGCATGCATGGGGATGCAAAACCAGTTTGATTTCCAGATTGTGAACTGTGTATTGAGATATAGTTTATTGACTTGTTCTACCACTGTAAGGGGGTATACATAATCATTCATATTCATCTCATGGATGGGAAGGCTGTAATAGTAAAGTCACTGTCTTGGAAAAGAGTGCAGAAAATTTACAAAACTGCTTTTATCTCCGCTTCATTGATACTGTGAATGATACATACAAATCTGAGTAGGCTCCTTCCTGTTACAACACAGGTTTTCTACACAAAGAGACAGAAAAAATGAAACTGAGAAAGACATTGATTTATTAATGACAGCAACCCAATGCTCACATCCACATTTTCAGCAATTAAAAAAACATTGACAGACATAATGGTTTCTTAATGGCTGCCGATCCTTTAAGCTATCCTTTAGCTGCAAGGGTTCACACATACTTGTCAGGTATAAGATAAAGCAAGCCATCTGATCCTCTATATATTGACTTTCTGTCAAATGGGATAACGTATTAATATATAGTGTTGGCAATTTTCTTTATCACTGAGGTTTCAATAGCAAAATGTGGGAAAATGTCATATAGCTGTACATTTGCAGCAAGATTTGACTGGATGCCATTGGCCTGCATGGCCACCTGGGCACACATTGGCTCCTACTGAGCTGACTGTAAACCAACAGCCCCAAGTCCCATTCTGCTGAGCTTCCAAGCCACTTCTCCCCCATTCTGTAACTCTGCCTGAGGTCCTTGCGACCCCACACTACTTTAATAAAAGCTGCAACATCAGTTCAAGTTCAGTGACAGTCCTTTATTTGTTAGGATTCTGCAGAAATACTACTCATTATGGAACATGTTGTCAAATACATAAATAAATGTGGTTGGGTATGTTTCTCATTAAGGACTTGGAACTTCAGAATAACTGCAAATGAAGGTAAGTTTTACTCCATATTAGCATTGCACACTGAGTCCCTATGATCTCAATTACTTCTAATATCTTCATTAAGGGGAGAGATTGCATCTCCTACGGCACCACAGAATGCATGATGGAACCCTGGTCATCAAGTTTATATGTTTTTTCTTTGATTTTTTTATATCCCAGGAAACATTTATTAAGTATGGTGAGAAAATGTAATGTGTTTGCAGACAAATCTCCTGAGTCTTGTGTGGAGCTCCTGGATGTGGTGCAAACTCAGGATGAAGTTGGACAGAAAAACCTTATGGGAAGGCTATCAGGATTGGATAAAATTTGTGACTTTGACCTTTAAAACTCTTCTCCACGTGAATGACAGAGTGCCTTTAATGAAAGATTTGATCTGATGCTCTCTCAAAGGAGAGAGAACACCTCAGACAAGCTGGGGCACTGACAGAATTGTTTCCTCTGTTTTCTACACTGCATTTAATTCTTGACAGCAGCACAGTAGTTCACTTTCTTATGTGTGAAACTTCCTTGTTTCAAAATTCTTCCTCTGAAAGCAATCATCACACTCCAGAGCCATGTGCTAATGAATAATAATAATAAAAATGAGCAGTTTAATTCTGTGGTGGCATAATTGGAAGTGAAATTAGAAACAGCAAGATACAGAAGATGCAGATCTCATTCTCCTTCACCCTTGCTTATGACATTTTTTTTTCAATCCAAGTGCATAATCCAAAGCTACTGTAGTGGTTTCCTGTTTCATAGACCATCAAACATTTCAACAAAAATGACAGTAACTAAATAAGTTCTGTGATGTACCAACGGTTTGAGCATACTACTCAATTGTACTTTCAATTGTGGTTTTATTCTTATTTTTAGATAATTTACTGCATAATTCACAATTAACCTTCAATACCTTCCAAAAATCCTTTGCTCCTAGTGGAATACCTCACCTGAACCAGTAGCAAAGAAAAGTTGTTTTCTTCTCACTTGCTGACCAGTTCGTAGTGCTCCCAATATACAGACTTTTGGCAGACATTTATAGAAGAAACAAGCATTTATAATGCAAAGCTCTAGAATGGAAAATATCTCTGAACACACAAACACGCATTCTCTTTCATCTGCAACCAGAGATCCCTTAGCTTTGATATCTACATTTGGTGTTTGTTTTTCACAAACCTGAGTGCAAGGCTGAGGGAGATATTTTTCTGTTATCTAACATTTAGCTGTTTAAATGTGGCTGTTAAGTCACACTTTTACCACAACTGTGTGTAAGAGTATTTGTAAAAGGTTTATAGTATAATATTTTTATATGTACTATAAATTTTTGGAACATTTTTTGTGGTTTTATTCTTAGCATCAAACCAGGCTGCAGATATTAAGGACTCAAACTTCCTTACGATCTTACAGTAAAACCTGTTTTTTATTTATATGACATGTGAAAAGGCTGAAACAGAAAGATTTTTTGAGCTAAACTGACAAAGTAATGGCTCTATGACTGTAGGATGGAGTAGTAGTGAAACTATTGTAACTGTGCTTTAATTTCCCCCAGAAAACTTCAGGTAGACCTTAGCTGTCAATTAAGATATGCATTTGAATGAACAGAAGCAGAGAATACCCCTAAGGGTTGCCATTCTGGACACTTAAGTCTGTAATTTAGATCCCCAAAACTTGCCTGGTTTTGGATGTGATTAAATTCTCATCATGCTAGTCTTTCCACTGCTAAAATGCACTTTTAGCTCCCAAATGTCACTTCTGACCATACCTAGAGCTGGCCAAGCCTCTGCAGAGTCTGCATACATGCCCAGAGCAGCATTTCTTCTCAACTACTCCCTTCAAAAGGCAGTAAAGCTCAGTGATGGCATTTATACCTGATGATACTCAATTATAACTCTTCTGTATTACATTAACAGTTATACTGCAGCTCCCCTAAAACTCCTTTTCCCCATGCAGTGTGCTCTTGACTTTCTTTGCTTGACCATTACTTTTATGTCTTTCTAAATGCAATAAAAATGAAAACAGAGAAGTAACAGAAGAGTAATTTATTTGCTTACGTTATGTCAAGTTGGAGTTAATCCCTGTACTGGCAAAAACGATTTTGGTAATTTTTTTTGTACTTCAGAGCCCTTATACATGTTAGTGTTGCTATAGACACCAGTGATGGAAGAGTTTTCTGTGTTTCACCTGGGGAGTGTACAATCCCAGTAGTGATTTTAGTTAAATCACAAGTGTGATAGATATTCAGATACCATCAGGCCAGACCTGCAACACTGATAATGATAAAGGCCAGCTTTTACCTCTGGAATGTGTGAATCTGATCCAATAGCAACTAGAAGGAACTGAATATTGAAGTGTACAAGTTAACGCTTTTAAGAATATGCATACACTGAATGCATATGCATTTTTAGTAGGTTTCTTTATGCTTTTGAACTTGTAAATCTCTGTAATCATGTAGGACATTTATATTTCTTATACTACCACAGTATCTGAATGCCTCAGTGTATTCATGTATTTATGTGTTAATCTTCCTCACACTCCTGGAAAGGAAGGTAATAGCTCTCTGCTGTTCTAGGGGAATAAAAGCAAGATCAAAATATTAAATATTTTCCTAAAAAATTAAAGAGAAAATCAGGATACTTGCTTCCTCTACCAGCTTTATGCAATCACAGAATCATAGAATTATTTGGGTTGGAGGGGACTTCTACAGGTCTTCTAGTCCAACCCCCTTGCAATGAGCAGGGAGATTTTAAACTAGATCAAGTTTCTCCCAGTGCCATTAAACCTGACTTGGAATAGTTCCAGGAATGGGTCATGTACCACTTCTCTGGGAAACCTCTTCCAGTATTTTTTTCACCACCTTCATTGCAAAAGACCTCTTCCTTATATTTAATCTAAATTGATCCTCCCTAAATTTAAAAACATTATCCCTCATCCTGCCAATATGTTCCATATTAACAGTCTGATGGTTATTCCATCCTTCTTTAATTCACATTTATCATGTTAAAAAAAAAGAGAAAGGTTTAATTTTGAATCACAGTGAAGGAAGCTTTTGTTTCTTTGTGTGTTTAGATGGTGAGGAGCACCTGGACTGTTCAGGGTAGGCCCACTTAAAGATGTTTTTGTGTTATTATGAAAATAGATATAATAACCTTTTGATCTTTTTAGCTTCAAAAGAAATAATAAGATGTTCATTAATCAATTGAATTTAGCAACACTTTATCTGTGGGAAGAGGACTCCCTCTGAGAAAATTTCTCTGAGTATTTAGTTTTAAATAATCTGTGCAGCTTGCCCATAGTAAGTGTGAACAAGAAAAGTCTTAAATTCAGTCAAAAAAGTTTGTAATCGAGAAGTCCCTAAACAGAACTCAAGCTGATAAAAAGGAGCAAAAAACCCAACAGAAAAGCCCACCTCAAAACCCAGATTTATCAACCCCTCCAAAAAAACCCCAAAACAACAAGAAAAAAAAAACCCACAAAAAATCCCACAACCCCAAAAAAACCCCAACAAATCAAACCAAAACCAAGAAACCAAACCTTTCTGAATTGAGTGTTCCCATCATAATGGCCATTTAGTGGCAATCATTTGTTGAATGCTGGGCAGATTGCTAACTTCCTTCTGGGAATTGATTGGAATAACACTGAAGCCAATCAGCAATCAGATTTCTCATCCTCTGTCCAAGACTTTCTTTTGGCTATGTCAAGAGGGCTGTAGCAGAGTGACCCTGACACTGTCCTCTACAAATTGCACGCCTTTATAAACTGGCTGTGCTCTGAATGGAGTCGATTGAATTGCTGGAAGCAGCTCACATCATCTAGTCAGCTTCAGAAAGTCAATTTCCTTGGTGTGCCTGGAAAATCTTGCCTATAACCCATCAGATTTCTGAAGTAACCCTTATCATGCACTTTTACAGCACCATTTCTAAATAAAGCAGAGTGTATATCATGTTCTGCTTTATTTAGAAGTCAAGTATTATTCAAGACTCATATCTCTGAAAATATTTCAACATGGATGTGAGATAAAATCTAAATGCTTGTGAGGATCTGGATTCTTGTTTGTTTTAAGGTTAACCTCACCTATTGATCTCTCTAGAATCTGCTAAACAAAATTTGAGCAAAAAAAAAATTGTCTTAGTTAAGGTCTAAAAAAAATTTAAGGTCTAAGTTAGAAGGTTTGGTACTGGGAACTGAATAGATACTTTATGTATTTTACTAAATACTAAATATATACTAAAATACTAAATACTTTATGTATTTTACTAAATGTACTTTTATACATTTTCATGTTTAAGAACAAGCAATTGAGAAATAGAAGACTGCAAAATATCAATGACTACATTATTCTTTTCCAAATTCTAATAGATATAACAATTTTAGTCCTGCCAACATTTCAGTTAGTGACTAAAACAATTCTACTGACATATGGAACAATCAGAAAAGATAACTCTTATCTAAATACAATATTTTCAATGCATTTAGGTTTTCCAGAAGTTTTGTGCTTTCTTTATAATACCAGAAATGCTGCAGAAGAACATATAGCATTTAAATTTTGAGGCAAAATAAAAAAGTTAAATTATTCCTTCACTTGTGCACAGTCAAAATAAAGAGAAGACACAGGTTACGTAAGTGACAAACCCAAACAATATTTCATAGATTGTGACTGGGCTACATTAAAGTACAGTAATGGGTGCTACAGGAGTTACCAGGCTTGGATGGAAAAGAGGTTTTGAGACCCTACAGATGACTACATTAAAAAATACAGTCCTGACATGGATTTTCTCACTTTTGACTAATTTTCAACATTTTTATGAGAAAAGTTAAACGGAATCAAGTTCTTGTGACAATATACCATGCTGGAGGGACAAGAATTTGGTTAGGATTGGAGGCTAAGTAGCTCCACTGAAAAAGGGTTAGAAGCACTAGGAAAGAGAAAGAGCTTTTGTTTCAGTTATTCCCCAGTTCAGCACCTGCACATGCTGAACATGTAGAGTATTTTAAGGACTAAGCTGGGAGGATTTTGTTCTGAAGAGAACTCTGAAGATATTATATCCTGAGGAACATCTGTAAAATGTACAATTGCCTACAGATCTCATGGGAAAAGCTACCTGCCATGCATTAATCAGGACTGTAGATAGGGGAAACTCTTCAGGCAAAAGCTTTTCTCAGTGAAAAATGCATCTGCCTGAAACAATTCCCAAATTAATTTTGAATTTTTCATAGTGTTTAAGCTAGAAAAATGGGTGGAAAACAAGAGAAATGCTGGGAGCTTCCACTTACCATTTCAAAATGTTGTTTCAATTCCAATTGTACTTCAGTTTAATAAGGAAAAGAAAGTATTTATTTGCAAAAGAAATAATAAAAAAAAAGCTCAGACTAAACCATTATTTATCCACTTAAGAAAACCCACAGTTCCTTTCAACATTTACTTCAAGAACTTTCCTTTCCTGCATGAAAAAAAGTGAAGACAAATTTCTGACAGCAGACTGAAATGATTTCAATTTTGTTGGTTTTTTTCAATTTGAAATGTGATTGCTTATCCAACTGTATTTAGGTCTGTGTTTAAAGACACAGACTAAGTGTAATATAAACTTTTCTATTGACACCAGAAGGTCACTATAACACACTTCTTTTTAAGGTTAAAAATATTTAACTCCCAAAGACAGTACAAAACTCTTGATTAAAAAGTCTATTTCTGCACTCTTCCATTACTTTCAGAACTTGCATGTGATGCTCTGAATAACTACTGACTCAGACCTGCCAACTGCACAGTTGCTAGTTATTTACAATAAAATCAGTCCCATTAATTTGCTAATGAATTGATATTGACTTTGTATTTTGTGAGCTGGCAATGTTTCAAAAGTCATTGTTATCTCATTTCCAAAATGAGCATCAATGATTCCCCTTACTGCATAAAATGCAAAAATCAATTAAAAAAATAAAATTGGTTTAGTACCACCTGGTTTCAAAGTATGCTGATGGCACCAGATCAAAAATTCCACTCCCCAGTCAGGGTGGGAAAGGGGATGATTCTCTCTACTTACTAATATGTTATGAATTGAATAATGGTAAATAAAAATCTAGGAACAGATTATAAGAAAATAATAATTTAAATAATTGGGTAAAAACTGAGTTGAACTGTAAAGGAGCAATAGTTCTTATGGGTATTACACCCTCTCTCACAAGAATACCTTTTCTAAACTAAACACAGAAGTTACATAATAGGGATTAAGGGGCCTGGTTGGAAGAAAATAAAGTCTCTCCAACATACAAGTCACCAAATAAAAAAATAAAAGGTCTTTTTTAGATGAATATATTCAGAGGAAACTTTCTCAATATTTCTGTGCACCTATTTTTTGTTATCTGAGAGGAAAAATGTATTTAGTGAAAGCTTTTATGATAACCATACCACATCAGAACCCTGGCTAATTTCAACTGTCTCTGAAATCTCTTAGAATTGTAAATGCTGCTTTCAACCAGCCCTCAACAATGATCCTTCTGAATCTTGACCTCTAGCACAAGCTGACTAGGATGCATCTTCCAGATGATGGCCAGCAGTTTGTTTTCTGAAGGAATTCTGAAGCATTTGTAATCATATTTTAGAAAGGAAACTAAAAGAATCGTGGCAAAATGTAGAGTATGCTTTTCCCTACACCTGTGGGCCATGAACCTGGAAAAATGAAATGGAGGCAAAAAACTTTGCTCTTGAAAATAAGCTCTTGAAAAGCCTCGAGTCTTGTGGTTTCTAGGCTTGGCTCACCCATTCTTACTTTAGTCCTTTAGCTGAAAAACCTGAATTAGAATATGGGTAGGCTGTTAACTCCCTGTATTGTTAGCAGAGTGAGGCACCCTAGCAGGGGAATCTGTTTCCCCAAAATGTAAGTCCCTCTCTTAAAATGCTGATCTTTCTCCACTGATCAGAGAGAAAGCATACAGCACCTGAGTTGTAATGTGGGTCTCTTTTTTTCCTGCCACACAGGCTAACAGAAAACTTAGTACACAAGCTGTCTATTTAAAGTCAGAGTATTCAATGATGTATTTAGATTCATTGAATGTCCTGAATAAGTATCCCAGGAAAGAATAATTTCTGCTCTTTACACGTGACCAGGAACAAAATCTTGATTCTTCATATTTACAAGTAGATGAAGTCTTTGAACTCATTCTTCTGTGTACACATCTGCCAGATTCTTACCTGGCTTCTGAGTCTATTGGACAATTTCAGCTATAAGATACCCAAGCAAAACTCAAGTTTGGAAGGTAACAGTCAAATTTCAGCTGTATTATTCAACACTTATGAAACCACAGAGATGCAATCTACTGAATACTGGAATTATGCTTCCTGTATAGCCAATCAGTACATTTCTAAACACTCCTAACAGGAGCACAGAATCACCCTGCACCCTGAATGATGGGTAGCAAGAATCTTAACAACTTGCATGATCCTAGCACTTCTTTTAAGAAGGCGTTTTAGTTCTCATGAAATTTAAACTCAGGATGTATGAACAAACTGTCCTCTCTACACAGGTAATCTCTTTTTCTTGTTTGAATTTAGAGAAAACCCCCTAATTGAAAGGATCAAGTGTTCCTAAAGTACAGAGGAATATATAGCTAACACAAACACCAAATCCATTGACAATATCATGGGGTTCTATTGTCTAAAAAAGGCAAAATATCTATATAGGTGTACAGACATGCCTTTAAAAAATTTATTTACTTTTAAATGCATGAAATTGCCACTATGGTTGCATACAATTTGCAGTAGCAAATGACTTCTGAAATAGTGTAAAAATAACTTCTGCCTAAATTGAATAATTTACGCATTTGAGTTCCAGTGCTTTGCCAGCAGCATTAGACTTGTTCAGGTATCATAGTCACAGCACCTGACCATGGATACCTGAAAAATATAGGGCTGAAATTGTCCCTTCCTCATGCAGATCATTGTATAATTGATATTTGCACTGATCACAGGTCTTTTAAGTGTGACCATGGATTAAAGAATTCAAATGGATATAAATCTTTTTCAAATTGATATAAATTATCTTATCTCTTATTAATTGGATATAAATTTCAGTGTCCATATTTATTTTTTTAATATGTACTAAAGAATTTTAGTGACTCTAAACCATCATTCTTATCCTAGAAATTTTTAAGCATTACTTCTGAAAAAATTGCATATATAGGTTTCATTGATTTTACTGTTTTTCACTTTGACCTAGAAAATATAAATGGTACAGTTATTCACAAAAATAATCTTAATTAGAATATTTAATCCTTGATTGCTTAGAATGTGTTTTAATGGACAATTCTGCCCTCAATTACTAAATTTGGACTAAATCCATTCATCAGGAGCCAAATAACAAATGACCTATAGTTCAGATTTATAGATTTCCAGATGGAAGTGAAATTTGGCTTACTTTGGAAAACTCTAATAATAATTTCTATAATTTTCTGACATTGAGATGATCTTAGAATCTAGGGAAATATGGCAAAGTACATAAAAAATTGTTATCAACCTGAAGGAACCATCAATGAAAGACTAACAGGAATCAAAATTGGTGTTATCACAACACAATTAGTGGAAAGAATGGTGCTCATTTGCTAAAGTTTTTGGTCTCAGAAGGTTTGGTATGAGAAGGATGTAGTGAATGTTTCAAATAGAAATTGGGTCATCATTTTTATTTGACTAAACCTAGCAGTGGGAAAATACACAAGAAATATCGGGTGGAATTTTATAAATTGGAACTTGTATATGTGCTGAATTCTTTCAAGAAGGAAGTGATGAAAGAGCCATTCAGTCGGTAAAGACTAAAACCTGGCTGAGAAAGAATCAGACAATAAGAACACAGTCAGCATACTAACTGCCAGCATGTTGCCATGGTGGAATTTTTTTTTAATCTGAGTTTAGAAATACTTGCAAAACTGAAAAAATTCTGGGAAACTTCCAGAAGAATATTGCAATTTTTTTTTCTCTTTAAAATACTACTGAGATTAATATCTTTTATTAATATGGGCTGTTTGTTTTATATGTATGGTGCTTTGTCTTAACAGTATTATAAATCCTGTATCATTGCTTTTGGTTGACAAATAGGTGCAAGACAGTCTATGTGCTAAAACCATTGGAAATCACTGAAATTCTTAGTAGAAAATAAATGGGCTTTATTGCAGACTTTGGGTAGGTCTTCTGCATCCTAAACTAAAATAATTTAATCCCCTGTTTCTCAGTGCTACTCAATATTAATTTCTAGCCAAGTAGAAGAATGACTTCAACAGTCACCTCCTGGAAACTCTGAAGAGTAGCCCAGTGCACTTCTGTGGGTGGGAGAGTACTGCCTTCCCAGGAGCAGACCAGAAAACATAATGAAAGCATGCTGTGATTGTCTTAAATAAAATGTCAGAATAAATTTTAAAAATTTGGAACACTTAGACTTTGCATATTTTCACTATACCATTTAAATATTTTTATTCATCTTTTAACTAAAATCTCAAATAGATCTGGAAATCCTGCCCATGATATCGAACATCTCTGGCAGGAAATATTCTCTAATTAGGTCACATGAGAATAAATCAGAAGAAAATGCCTGGGACTAATCAAGAATTTTCATCCAATTTATCCTTCCTCTGTTCCTTGTCTCCTGTTCAATCTCTTGTTCTTCCCATCCAAGTGTCTCTATCTCTCTCATTGTAATTCAGGCATTATATAATATGTTCTTCAAAGCAAATCTGAGAGAATCATCATCACTCTTCATTTAAGGATGTCTTTAAAAACCTCACCAGTCTCCTTTTATCTCAGCGTCTGGGAGAAAAAGGGGCGGGGCAGGAGAGAGCAGAGCTGCTTATCTTCATAGCCATTTTATGCATCCTTATGATTAAGATAATGAAGAAGTGTTATAAACTTACTTGACAAACTATTTTGACATTTTCTGCTTGCAGCTGGCTTTTTAAAGTGACTCTTAAGTTCCCATACATAACTTTTTACATTCTTGCATTTTATGTGTGGTAGTTAGTTAAAGGCTGACAGAGCTTCTGGGTTTAATTCCTCTGTACTTTCTACCATCATCAGTTCACAAATTTATCAGGGCATGTTATAATCATGGTGAACATAGATCTCTTTCATTTGTAAATAGTCAGCTTGAATCTTAACAATAATTTAGAGATGTGAAGGGGCGGCACAGACATATTAACACCAAAATTGTCCAGGAGTTATTAGTGTCTAGTGTGTCTTTATATTCATGAAGTTCTGATACTTAATGGAAAAAAGAAGGGGAAGTGAAATTTAATTCTAATTTCATCCTGCCCATGATAAAAGGATCAGAAGGGAAATGGAGCTAGTGTTACTTATCACACCTATTGTATCCAGGAATACTGAAGGCTGTATGGCCACTCTAAATGTGGGCTGAACTGTTAAAAATGCAGGCAATTATGAAGTATGTAAATGGATATCTAATTAAGTTGCTACAGCTATCTTGTTAAATACCAATTAAATATATTAACATTTATCACAATTTTAATGTATCAATAAGAATTTAACTGTACCTTTACTGTCATTGTAATTCCAAATTAATTACATGGCTAGATGATTTATCTTTTGCATAATTATTCAGCCTCAGTCTATGTCCTCTTAAACAATCCAACCACTATAGTATGGATTCTCTACAGTATCTGATCTCTTTCTGTACAATTCTTTATAAAGTCATCTGCTGTTAAGCCACTAAAACCAAATGTAGAAGGGAACGTGTGGCTTTTGCTGTCTCAGCTCAACTGCACTGGTATGAAAAGGCCAATTTCCCAAGCATTGAACATAATTCTGTAATGTTGATTATTTGTGGAATATAGTCTATTTTTTTTGAAGGAATATACACAATAGACAGCTTCAAATGACTGGTGGAGATTCTTCTACGGTAAAAAATTAATTCAATTTCCATAACATCACACAATAATTCACATATTATTTTTTCATGTCCCTCACATTCATAGACATTAAAACTAAGATCATTTAAATTAGGAGTATCACTTAAACAGAAAGAGCAAAATAAAACCAGTTTCTGATAATGTTAATGCAATAGTTTTTACAAAACTCAACTGGATGCCTAATTCTCAAATAAAATCTTAGGCTGGCTTTATTTAGAGCACTTAATAGATAAATAGCCACTATGGGATTGAGAAGTACACATAAAGAAATTACATATGGGACATTGTTAATAAAAATATCAGAGCAAGAGCTGAATAAAGCATATACAAACACCATGTGAACTGTCTGGATTGTTTTCTTAATAAGATCCAAAGATCCGTGCTATGAACAACATTCAGCAAAGAACTTACGAGTGTAAACATTACGTAGCAAAGTTCTTGGGCTCAAGTAGAATATTCACAAGGTTTGGCTTAGACAGATGCTTAATGCTACACAGCATCAGATGAGAAAATGAGCTCACCAGAGAGAATGTTTTGACTGAAGTGAAATACAGTACAGGGAGCAAAGTAATCTTTAAATTCTGTAAATAATGTATGCCTTAGGAGATTTGGAACAGAATATTGAAATCTTTAGGAGTAGAAAACACCTGTGCTTATACAGATGTCAAGAGCTCCATGTTTGAGAGTAAGGTCATCATTCTAGTCTCCCTTCACAGAAAATTAAGAAAGAAACAGGGAACTCTAGGGAATGAGCCATTACCTTCTTAATTAGTTATTGTTTATTTCTCTAGACTAACTTTGACTTAGATGAAACCTGCCCTATGATATTTAAAAACAATTTCTTTTGTTTCTTGGCAAAGAGTACTTGCTTTATTAATGAATCCTAATTGCAGCATCAGTATGTTTATAGGCTTAGGATTCAACATATATTGTTTAATATCTAAAGTGGAGGGAATTTAATCAAAAATAGTTTATTTGGGGAAACACGGGGCAAAATCCCATACTATTTGATATTAGATTTAAAAAAACCCCAAACAATCGTTCTCTTAAATGAAACATTAACTTTGAGGATTAAATAATGATTTTAATAACCTGAAATTAATTCATCTCCATTTTATCAAACCCTTTCCCATAGTATTTGTAAGTTCAGGTTGATTTTTTTTTTTTAATTGCTTACCCAGGTTTACTGGCAAGGACTGAGCAGTCATATTGAGACTGCATGGATCATTTCACCCATAACAGAATTACAGCTATCCATCCCTGGAGTGGGACATTGCCAGCCACACAGCAGGGCTGCAGTCCTCATGGAGTTGCAGTTGTCAGAGCCATTTTTGAGCTGTGATAAACCCGAGGAGGAGCTTTGCCTGCTGGAGATGGAGCTTCCTAGTGGTGTCCCCTTCAAGCAGACCCTTAATCTGTTCCACACCTGCAGGCATACAATTACCAAGGCACGTAAAAACATTAGAAGCAGTTCTGTGATAACTAATTATGCTATTTTATGAACACCTGAAATTCAGCTTTTCCCTGCAAACAAGGTAAGCAAAATAATTCTGCATTTGTGCCTTCACTTTCCTGGAGTTTAGAGTGTATTCATGGCTATAGGATTCAGAATAAATAAACTGGATAGAAAAAATCATTCTGTGAGGTCCATTCAGTTTGAATTCTAAGCACTGCAGTAAATTATCCTTAATTTTCAGCTCAGAGTGCCTCTGAAAATAGCAGAAACATGGGACATCATTGTCTTTTCATATTGTTAAGAGATGTGATTGCAGTAGCTGACCTTATTGAATCTGACATTAGAAGTTGATTCACCTTTTTAAAAGCACTTTTACATATTGAATTTTGGCCTCTGAGGAATAGAAAACAATCAAAAATAAATTGGGAAAAATTGAAAAAATAAACCAAATCAGAAAACTGAGAGAGACGCATGAATACATGAATAACCCTCTTCATCCACACAGCACCTCTTAATGAAAAATATATTCATAAGATAATAAATGGATTTGGATTTTAACATGTGTCTGCAGCAACCGATTTACCAGAGCTGTGAACCGAGGAGTGTGAGCCTTCCAGAAGTTTGTGGGAATGTCAGTTCTTTGCCTGCAGGTGGAGTGTGTTTGTCATTCCAGGATGATCGTGCTCTGTGTGCTCGGTGGGTGCAGGCTCTCTGGAGGTGCTCTGCATGCTGCTCGACTGCTCCATTTTACTGTCCATTCATGCAAATGAGTAAAACAGTCTTGCATTTTCCGGATGAACAACATTTGGATGGATAAATGTTAGATACAACCAAGTAGAATGGGAATAATCTAGACTACAAGCACTTCTCCATCACATGACAAATTACCTACTGCTGCATTAGGCACTGATCGTGGTTTAGGGCCACAACTTTAGTCCCAGTGAAGATCTGCATTAATTGTATGTGTGATCTGGCAGTTTAATGGTGCACATTCTACCTTTTTATTTTCAATTCTGTGTGATATAAGCATCTGGAACATATGTCTAGGGATGGAGACAGCTGGCTGTGCACTTGTCATGTTTGTTGGTACTTGTTACTTACGTGCATACCTATATATGAATCTTCAAAAGCGATTCCAAAGTCATGTCAAAAATGAAACCACAGGAGTAAAGGAAATGTGATGTGATTCCAATACTTGGAGTAACAGAGACAGCAGTTGAATGGATATCAGGCATGTGTATTGTGAAACAGAGACTGCTTTCATGTTTGGAGGTTGGCCAAAGTGAATTCTGGTGTAAAACATCACAAGGCACAGTCTCTGAAGAAGATGATTTTGGTTGTCTCCTAGGAGAGAAAGTTCCAAGGCACTAAAAAGGAAACAAACAGGACAAAAAACAAAGTATCATAGATTACTTCCAAAGTATGAAAACACAAGCATGCATACAAATACTCAACACACACACACACACACACACACATCTGTTGGCTTCTAACAGACATGTAAAATTATATAGAGACTGATTAAAAAATCTAGAAATAGTTACAAAACTGTACCTGTACACTGAATAGAACAATTCTGTCTGCATCTCTCACTGTCAAGCATTTTAGAGAACTAGGTCTCAGCGGAACAGGATGTCCAAAAGCAAAGTGAATTTTTGGGGACTAGTAAGAACAAATTTGTCTGCAATTAGGGTCTATTAATCCCAGAACAATACATGTGAACTGTCTTACCAGTAGTCAAGGGAAATATTTCATTACCTCCTGTGTTGTAACTGACATTTCTTTTCCCTCCTGGTGTTGCAATCTGTCCTCCTGTCTCCTTCTGAGTGAAGTTATTCTCATTAAAGGAAGCACCTTCCTCATCCTGAACCAAAAGCTGTTGACAATGTAAGCTCCCCAGCTTTGTTTTTGTTCTGCTATCACCAGTTGAGATACATCAAATAAACGAACAAGGAACATTTAAAAAATGAAAGAGTTCTAAAAATATTAATAATTAGTGAAATAAAAACATATAATGAGAAAGCATAAAGGAAAAGTCAATAGATTTGTGCAGACCTATGGTCAAAGTAATATGTAAATCCTCAATGGATTGATTTTATAATTAATATAATTTTATAGATTAATGTGAAACTTTACAATTACCAAGGGCATATTGCTTGTCTGTGTATGAAATATATAATCATTTATTATCAACAGTGAAGAGCAAATTCTGGATAAATCTGTCCCAGAGAAGAGCAAAGATAATTTACAAAGACATAATGACTGCTGAGAACCTGACTGAATGACTGTACTAATTCATATGCCTTTGGCATCAGAAAAGCCAGTAGAGTTCTTTTGAGAAACAGAGCAGAAAATAGCTTGAGGAGTGTCAAATGTATTCCACAAACCTTCACGTCTCTGGTGGGCAATCTTGCCTCTAAAGAGGAGTGTTTGGTCCCCCTGGTGTAATCTCAGTGCCTAACCATGGAGATGAGCTTTTCCTGTTTCTTTGCTTTGACCATAGCCATGTGCATGTGATACTTTTTGTCTGTGACACTTTGATTAAACCATCCTTGCTAGATCCCTGTGTAGCACCCAGTCTAATTCTAAAGTATTGTAGCTGCCTCAGTGGATTAGTCACAGGCTTACCTTTTAGGAAAAAATGTTTTAATACAATAGTGGATTGAACATGAACAAGAAATTTATCCATAATCTGAAAAGATAAAAATTCCACATAACTAAGCAAAAGAAAACTGACAGCAACACAAGAAGCAGAGTAATACACTGAGTGCCTATGCTTGATTCTTATCTGTCTCTGCCCAGATCAATGTAGTTACACTGTTGCAATTATTAATTTTTGCTAAACCGAGTTCAGTCTTCTGTTTTCAGTTTTTGGTTTTGTTTGGCTCTGTGTTTTTTTAATTTGTTTTTACAAAAGACATTACTAAAATAAGACTAGTATCAAGAAGATAGAGGAAGTAACCCAAAGACACAGTAGACAGTTGATAAGAAGGCAATGAGACTTATTAGTGTGGTCCAGAACACTAATCATATGGGAGGGTGTGCATAGAAAACTAACTGATTCAACCCATAGCTATATCCTCAGATTTTCTAGGAAGAGTCTTTTTGAGATCTGATAATAAATTCTGTACTGGGATCTGGACAGGCTTCCCTAGGAACTTTATAGCTACACCTGCATTTTAGACAGATGAGGACAATCAACACAAACAACAACAGAAGCAGAAGGTAATCTGTGTAATAGCACTGAATACCTGAAAACAAGGTCTTTTGGCTTCAAACTATTGAGCAGATTGCATTGTGCACCTGAGGTACAATTGATATTTTCATGCTAAAACTTTAACAGTACATTATCTCCTCAGGAACATATGATTTTTAATGTCCATAGTCATGTGACTGGAGAAAAGGGATTTTTACTGCCAGAAGGGCACATAGAATTCATAATAAAGAGAAAGAAAATGTGTTTTGTTTTTTTTTTTTTTAAAAAAAAAAGAACAGGAAATTCAGTCTGTGAAGAGAAGGATGAAATATTTAATGGTAGAGTGGAGAGAGAAGATGAGAGCAGAATTGGGGTTAGAATAAATCCTTGATGTTGCAGAGCAGTAGAAGGCATAATTGAAGGGGTTTGAAAAGCAATGTGTTTCTTTTATGTGAAGTCCTAAGCTGCTGAGAAACAATATGAGCTTTTCTGGCTCTAGCATGACAGCCTTCAAATGTTTCAAGTTTTTGAATTTATCAAGTTTAAACCAAAGTCACTCCTTCTTCCTCCAGACCCTGGCTTCTGGATCTCTCAGACCATACTGCTTGCACACATATATACTTGGGTTCTGGGATTTTTTTGTTTGTTTTCTTTTGTTTGTTTTTGTAGGGTTTTTTTGGTGAGTTTTGGTGGGGTTTTGTTAATTTGTTTTGTTGCTTACTTTTGTTTTGTTTTGTTTTGTTTTGTTTTTTGTTTTCTGCAGAACAAAAGGCTTGGGGATCCTGGTGGACAACAAGTTGTCCGTGAGCCAGCAGTGTGCCCTTCCTTGTGGCCAGGAAGGCCAGTGGTGTCCTGGCGTGCATTAGGAAGAGCATTGCCAGCAGGTCAAGGGAGCTGATCCTGCCCCTCTACTCAGCCCTGGTGAGGCCACAGCTGGAGTGCTGTGTCCAGCTCTGGGCTCCTCAGTCCAAGAGAGACTTGGAGCTGCTGTAGTGATTTCAGTGAAAGGCAACAAAGAAGATTAAGGTCTGGAGCATCTAACTTATGGGAAAAGTGTGAGGTTTGGGCCTGTTTAACCTCAAGAAGAGTCAGCTGAGAGGGAGTCATCACTGTATACAATTGTCTGAAGTGAGGGTGTCAAGAAGATGAGGCCAGGACCTCAGTGGTGCCAAGCAGAGACAGAAGAAAGGCAACTGTCACAAATAGAGGAAGTTCCATTTGTATATGAGGAGAAGCTACTTTGAGGGTGACAAACCACTGGAACAGGCTACTCAGAGAGAGAGTATGGAGTCTCCATCGCCGAATACATTCAAAAGTCACCTGGAAGCAATCCTGTGCAACCTGCTCTAGGTGAGCCTGTGTTATCTTCAGCAGTCCCTTACAATCCCAACTGTTCTTTTAGTCTTTGCTTCTGTATTTATAAACAGCACCATCTGTTTGTTCTTTGAATCTTTGTTGTATAAAACCAGCTCTTTAAAGGGCAATGCAATGAAAAAAATTCGTCTGACTAAAAAAAACCACAAAAAAACATTGTTTAATTCTTTTCAGGAGACACTCTCTCTCATTGAGTCCCAGAGAGTCTCTTATAAAGCCATGTCATCTCAGCTGACAAGAAGGTGAGCTTTAAAATGAGGCCAGTTGCACCTTAAGCAAATATTGTCACAAAAGACTTTGCACTGTGAGAACATTACTTATTTCAGCTTTTAGAACCCTTCTCAACTTGTTCTTTATTTTGCTTCATTAACGAAGTATAAAGTCTTGACAAGACTTGACAGTTTACCATGCAAACACTCAAAATATTCATGGATTGTGCATTCTCAATCTAGGAGACAATTTCTAAAGGCATGCAAAGCAAAAACAATGTGATAAAAAAAGTTCCTCTGACTCTATATTTAGACTGAACTTCAGCTATCATCCTTTGTAAAGGATTTCTGAATGCTCAGTCTTTTTGTTTCACAAAAGTGCAAGATAATTCTAAAATGGACCTAATCACTCTCTCCGATTAAGCTGCTGCTACTTGTGGGGATTAATTACACATGCATTTTTCTGGATAACAGAGAAAGTTGGAATGATTCAATAATCCAGTGTGCTTGCCTTGTAGCAAGAAGAGGTAATTGTTGGGGTCTACTGTATCCACTAAGAATGGAGAAAGATTTTATAAAAAGAAACAGCATTAACATAATTTTTTCTTTGTTTGCTGTTCCGAAGGTCAGAGGAGAAGGAAGTTCTTTTGGTGACATGTGTTATCTTGATTTAAGTTTCTAATACAAGGAAAAATTAAGAACAGAAAATCTAAGGCCCAAGTTGGTATCTACTTAAAGCTTAAAGCAGACTCTTCAGAGTGACTTGAGGATTACATAGGAAATAGATTAAAAAATACCTTATCAGTAGCATTCAAAATAATGTATTCAGCACAAAAACTCTCCCAAGGAGAGTCTGTCCAAAACACTGAAACTCCTGGAGAGATTGACTCAATTATCAGCTATAATACCATCAGGTGACAGACTTTAGTAAGGAAAGTGTTGTATAGTGAGAAAACTCTATTAGCAAGCACCAATTTACACCTCTGAATTGATGTGAATATTTGTTAATATTTCCTGTTTGCTTTGTAGCCATTAACTGATTAATGAAATCCTAAAGAGAAGCAAATACACAGTATGGGATGAGCAGGTGCTACCACTTCCTTTTAGCAAGTGATGGGGAAACCGAGACTTACTGATGGCTTACTTGAGACCTGGCTGCTTATCATGTGGAAACATTCCTACAAGAGACTGCATGCTCTGACAGCTGACATCTGGAAATCCTGTAGGAGGTGGTGACGTGCTTGTCCTACTGTAAGACGGAGTTCATTGTCCCTTAGCTCTGCTTTCATAATTCTTGCACTTGTGAGGCATCCTCAAAGTAGTTGAAAAGATCTTGACTGCGTGGAACATTTTAGAAAGAAGGTGATTCTCTAACTCTAGAACTTTTCAAACTCCAGTTTAGTATCAGCTGTCCACAAACACTGTGAATTGTCTTGGGTCTATGCTGCCAAAACGAGCCGTCTCACATTCTCTTTCCCTATTAGCTTCTGACTTCCCTCCAAAGACACAGAGTTTCTTTCAGTAGCAGAAGATGTTTATAGAGTTATTACTAAATGTAAGGCAGGATAATCTTATTCAGATAAAAATGAGAGTGGGAATGATTCCCATTGTACAGGAGGTACGTGACACTACATTGGAAAATCTACTTAAAATGCCACAGAATTTGTACCTTACAACGTGCAGTATTAAACTGAGGAGCATTTACAATTTTCCAAGTGCATCACTTCACAGCTAAGTTTTCCCAACTGCTTTTTTCTTCTTCCTTTAAAACATTGAAAAATGCTGTTTCTGTGAAGCAGACTTGCAAACCTGACAGCTTCTCTTGCAGAAATTCCCTTAAGTATTTTGCTGCCTCTTATGCCTAGATCCACATTTGGAGGCTCATGGGCATTAGGCTGACCCATTATTTTGCATGAGTTACCCTTAATAGAGAGCAGTTACCCTTAATTAGATGAATTGGACGTGTCTTCACTGTTATTGCAAGCATTACAAGCTGTCCTTAACCAAGTGCTTTTTATAAAGTAAAAATTAATACATTGACATTAATACAGATTTCTGCATAAGAAAGAGCTCTGTGCAGTATCACAGGGTTTGCTCTTGTGTGCTTACTGCCATGAAATCAAGCAAACATAGACAATGAAATCAAAATGTTACAAACAAACAAATTAACAATTCTTTCCAAAGAAAGCTGCCATGATATTAGATGCTATCCAGCATAAAACATGGATCCACAGTGGGATTTTTCTCCTGTTTATGGTTGCATCTATACTGTTTTTTTCTTTCTCTTTGCTGAGTGTCTGTTTGGGATCTTTATCTCAGACATCCATTTTAAACAGGCATTCTTATCACCCCAGCTACAGCTTCAGTAGCCACAATCACCACCATCATAAAGAAATTATTATTAATAGCCATTAAATAATTCTCAAGATCTGAATGTCAAGATTCTTACTCTTTGAAAGAAAACACCAAATAAAAAATATTTTTGCATAGAAGGCAAAAATGCACATATTATTAGATCAGTATTATGCCAAATACAAAACTGTCCAAAACCTTGCAATAGCTAATTTGGTGAATGCCATATCCATTTGAATACCTAGAGAGCAGCAGGAGACCTACCAACCTAATGCTTCCTCCTTCAAAAGCCTAGGATGTATACATTAAGGAAGAAAGCATGATTGCACAGTCTATATCAGCTTGAATTAATTTTTTTTTTAGATATGGTGTATGAATACAGTATGTCATAATACAGATGGGTTTTTCCTCTGTATAACTGCATCTTGCATTTTCTGGAAATTCAGTTTGAAATTTCTATTATCATCTACTGTAGAATGGATGAAAACAGCCAATAGCCACACTGACATTTTTCCTGTTCTAAACTTCATGTTTCTAAGTGTAGACATAGCCTGTATTGCTATTCCTATGGGGGGGTGTACAGTAAATTTTCCAGATAAAATATGCTGTGACCAACCAGTTCCCCATGCAGGCCAGGACCCAGCTGTGTCTGTATCCAGTTCTGTAAATATGCCTCTTGTTTCTAGTAGACCCCATTGCTCTGAACCCCCATGGGTTCAGTAAGGGAATTTGTGAAAATGAAGCCTAATTGTGAGGACGACTCATGGGATCCAGTGTCATATAATACTACACAAATATACCTTTTTCTGTCTTTCTGAGAAGTGGAAAGAAATTTGGCAGTGGAAGCAGAGATCTAGGAAACCTATGACACTGAAATAATAGATGGCCACTTACTGCACACACAAGGTTTCAATTCTCTCCCTAGGACTGGTTTGATGACAGATCTCAGCTCAGAAATGGCTGTGATCAGCCCTGAGAGTGAATTACAACAGTGTACAGACCCTGTAGGTGACTACTACCAGTTGTTATCCTGACTAAGAAGGGTATTTTTCTCCCATACATTGCAACAGCAGAACATTTCTGTACTTTAAGGCATTTTGTATCAGCATCATGCCAGCAGACTTAGCTAGACTGAATCAAATGGTTACTGTCTTTGCTGCAAACTTCGGCCCTAGATAACCAACCCCTTTGGAATGACAAATAAATGTGATTTATAAATGCTTCTAAAAGACATGGATCTGGATGATTTCCAACAATGCCAATATCTGGCATCCTAAAGTGTTTCCTGAACTGCTCAGTGGACCCTCTTCAATGCTAGGAAATGTTAGCAAAAAGGCTGGGACAGCAACAGAGGACTGTCACCATCCTTGCCACTCAAGTATGATCTACCTGCAGGTATGAGCCACTCCTCATGACAGAAAAAGGGGAGAAGTAATAGCTTAAAGGGTTTTTTTGGGCACAGGAACTAGACATTTTAAAATTTCTATCTTGTTTCATTACTGGGAAAAATGTTTAAGGATGTACCGAAACCAGAAAGACAAATGTTTTCCAATGTCTCAGCCTTCTGAAGCAGCTTAGGCAGGATATCATTCTCAAAGGAAAGAGCACTCTCCCACCACTTCTTTTAAATGTAGCATCAATTTATCCCACTGTAATCTCATGTCGGCTACCTTTTTCTACCTCCCTATCATTCCTTTAATTATGTCTAGAAATTGCAGGGGTGATTGGACTACAGAACTGACTGGGATAAAAAAAAAACTTCCTGTCACTAAAGGAAATCCCTCAGTAACAATTATATGTAGTAACAGTGGAAAGCTTTCTTCACAATGCTTCTTCACAAAGCCTTCTAAAGTATATCTTCCCCTTTTGCATCCCCAATAGTGACAAAATTTTTAAGGAAAAATGAAAACTCACATTTTTGGTAGAGAGTTGCTAGAACAAATAGTTTGCAAATACAGCAAACAAAGAAAAGTGAAACTAACCAAACCAACCAAATAAAACCAAGAACAACCAAACACAATTCAGATTTTTGAAGGGAACCACCCCCACAAAAAACCTAGAAAAGAGGAGCTTATCTGTGTCTGTGTGAGAAAGAGAAACTCTGTGGATCTGGCAGACTGTCCTTTATAGAGTATGTGGGTGTTAAGTGTTGAGAGAGCCCTGTGAAGGACTTCTAAATTTCTAAACAAACAAGAAACAGGGATGTTCACCCATCACTGAAATGCTCTTAGGGCAGGACTTACCATGAGAACAGAAGCCCTACCATCTCAAACATGCTGATGCATGTAGCTTGCTGTTAAATAATAATAACAGTAATAAAAACTGTAATTCATAATAACAGAATATTTTTACAATTGCTAATGAAGGAGATTGGTAATCTCCTGTTGGTAGGAGTAGAGTTCTTTGTCTCTGCTGCCAGAAACATATTACAACTTATAATTATTTAAGAAGCATGCTGGGTGGGCTGGCAACAGACATTATAAGTAATGCAATAATAAGATATAAAAGCTTTGTCAGTGGAAAGGTGACAGAACATACTGTAAGATACTGCCAGAAATAATCGTTAGATGAGGATTACATCTAGATAAGCACAGCAGGTTTTCTAACCAGTGTAGAGCAGTATTACCTGATTTCATCAGTATTGACTACCAAATGTGTATGTGTTCTCTTCCCACATCCTCAAATCTTTTTTTCTCCCAGAGGCAATTTCCTGATGGAGAAAATGAAGACTAGTGGTTACAACAGAGGACTTAGACTAAGCTATTTTGAGCTGCACCACTAAATCATTTCCTGACCTTGGCATAGTCAATCACAGGAGCTATGCATCATTTTCCAGATGTAATATGGGAATGATCACAATTACCTTCTAAAAGTGTGGCTAATGCTTCAGGAGTAAAGGTTTATAAAGCATGTGTTATTCACAAAAGAAAAACTCTTTGGTGGTTATGTACTTTTATGACTGCACCCCTGGAAACCAACATGGGTGGAAATCCAGAAGTAACACTTGTCCTAATTGTTTTTTGGAAGAACTTGTGTTTTGTTATTGCTTAGTGCCTGTAAGTCAGAGGGAACTGCAAAACTACCATACATAAAATGAACCTGAGTTTCTGATGGCTTGAAAATGCATTTCTCCGGGTTACAGAGAGGAGGGCAGAGCTTGCTGCTGTGTGGGTGTGACCAAGCTGTTATTCTCTAGCAGCTGGTTTTGCCAAGAAAAGCTGTGGCACTGAACCAGAGGTGCACTATCTGGTCTTGCTCACTCCAGTGATGACTGTCAGCATTGGAATTGTGGAGCCCATCCTCTGCTCCCCCCTGTTCTACCCCTCTTTCCTGCAGGAGGTTTTTGCAAGACGTGGTGCTGAGGAGAGGCAGCAGTGTCACTCCCAGGTGACACTCTGGGACATCTCCGAGGTGCAGCTGAGTGTTAGGAGTGACAGTGCAATCAGTTGAGTTAAACTGAGCCCAGTGAAGCGGCTGCACAAGCCCTGCTCATGTGACCTAGCTTCCAGGGGTTTGTCTGTCTTTGCTTTTCATTACTTTTGAGCTGGGCTGGGGAAAAAATGGCCATGGGAGCTCCCTCACCATATTGCCTTTGGCGAATGTGGTGCAGTGGGCAGGAGCAGTCACCATATTTTCTTTGGGGAAACCTCTCAGACATGTCCTAAGGGAGCATCTGCCATCCTGATTTTGTTCTCAGCGGTGAATATCCTTTTATGGGTTAAACACTTTCTCTTTTTTGTATACTCTTGTTATTAATATTGCTGTTTTTATTGTGCATGTCTTATTCTACTGCTTTGAGCTTTTAGTAAATTGTTAACTCTCACTCTCTCCTTTTTTTTTTTTTTTTTTTTGTCCCTGCCTTACCATAAGGGGTGGGGGAAGGGGATTGAGTTATCTGGAGTGTAGTTTCCTGCTGGTGTTAAAATCAGTGCAGTGCTTAATTACCCTGTTCTCACCGTGGGGCTAGGAGCTCTATGGTGCCCATTGCTCATTTTCCCACCCAAATTGAAATTACATTTAGTAATAACTCTATAACTCTTCTGAGCTCAGAGAGGGAGCAAAGGCAATTTAGGGAGAGATGTGAAGTGTGCTGGTGAGCTTAGTCCGGTGCTTCATGAAAAAAATAGATCCATCAGTCTGCTTTATCCAGCTTTATTTCCAGATGCCACCTGTGCTTGGATAACTGAACAAACAGGGAGACAGGTTTCTTCTTAGCTGGAATAATATTTCTGAAATTGATGGATCCTGGTTTTGGTCACCACAGGTTTTGATGCATTCTGGTCTGCACACTGCACTTTCTGGAAGACTGATGTGATCTGTGATTAAGAACAAGGTTATTCTTATTTTAAATGGTACAATACTTACTGTCTCACTACTGTCTTCTCAAGCATTTTGAGTTCCATCTCTGTGTCCTTTGAAAATCATGGTGTTTCTTATGTCTTTACGTAGGTTCCAGACTCATTGCACATACTTTAGTCATTCCTGCCCGACTGGAAGCATGACACAACTTAGCATCACAGTACTTATTCCTGTGAGAGATTCCACCTGATTTCATCAAATCATTGAGGAAGTGATGGGTTCAGCTGCTGAAAAGCACTTCTAGTTCCTAATGTTCCTGCCATATAGCAAAATAAGAGCAGATGCTGTAGGTCACCTCTTTACTTTTGTTTAAAATCTGGAGGTACTAAAGAATTTTTAACTTGCTTATGATTTGAGAAGTCCTAAATATTTAGATTCATGTTCCTATGCAAACATTATTATTATTTTTTTATTATTCCTTGTTTAGAGGTGTCTTTTTCCCCTCCCTGTTTAACAATTGAAATTTGTAAATGCTTCGTGAATAAGTCTGTACTTATATAGGCAAAAACCACTGCTTTGTAAAGGTCAAGAAACAATTATTAGCAAATAGAAGCACACTTCTGCTTCCCAAATACTAGCAGATTCTTCAAGTAAATGAAATTGATAATACCATTAAATTACATGTTTACTTTAACAAGAAGGTCAAAATGGACATGTACTGGAACAATGCAGCTATTAAACATTAATTTCACTTGGGATTAATCAATGATGAGGAAATAAGTTAGACTTTTCTTTTTAGCCAGAGAAAAACTGCTGCTACCTTGATCTATAGCTCAGTCAATAGACTGAAATTGTGCATAGCTGTGGAATGTGTTGAGAGTTAACCTTTCGATCTCAGCTTGAATGCAATAATTGTAAAAAAACCCCAGACCTAAAATTATTATTGATACCACCCCTTGTATATGGTGATTAAGTTTGATTGCATTACTTTTATAAAGGACAAAAACTCAATGTGCTGTATTCAAATTACAAATGATCCATTCAGAAAAATAAAATTATATAGAACCTTATAATGTGCTTAGTAGAAAGGTATTAAAAATGTGGGTGAATCACTCTGTAATTGTTTATTGCAAATTTTATAAAGAATTTTATAAAGCACTGAGTAATCACACTTTTATTTCTAAATTGCACAGTGCCTCTGAACTAACCAGTGCTATCAACAAACTGTTTGCCTGCTGTGTTTATAACTGCTCTGCTTGGCTGTTCAGTGAAGCCCAAGCCTGTTTTTGCATGTAAATATCTCAGTGTTTATTGTGGACAAAAATCTTTCAGAATCAGAAGAGCATTTTTTCTTTCATCTCTGCAAAGAGGAAGCAATGCTGGTTAGTAGTTATTGGAATGATGTGTATGTGTCAAGGGACTTGCATGCCGGTATCTCCTCATTCAGTGGTTTATTGTAATACATACCTATAACATTATCACAGAAATTATAGATGAGGAGGTAATTCTGTTATTTTTAATCAGGGCCATAGTTATTTTAGAGAGAGAGGAAGTAGATTGCTTGTTTATGAACCCCATTCTTGGGTCATTTCCACCCCACTAGCCATGTAAATACAGTATTAAACATTGCTCATTTAGCCTGTCCCATGGATCAGCCTGATATAATGATGCCAGTAAGTGAACTATCCTGCAAAAGAGAGAATACCTCGATATGCTCTACCAAAATTTGGAATATAATGAAGATTTCCTGATGCCAAAGAACGTTTTAAAGAATGTTTTGAGGAATTAAATAGTTGTAAATATCAGAAATACTAACATACAAAGTTTCATGAGGATGTGAAATGGTTAGAGATCACTTAAGCCTGGAATGCAAAGGCAACCTGGTATGTAATATCATCGATGTTATTTCATTCAGTCCAAGGACTGAATAAACTTGCACTTGGACCACTGGATTTTCAATACACATCCCTATTATCCCTATTTGTCTTTTTACAGGTCTGACAGCTGTGACCAAACTAATTTTCAATCAGATTTCTAAAGATTTGCTGCATCCATTCAAGGTAAAAAGCAGAGCAGGTGGTTTACAGCCAGGAAAAGAAGCTAGAATCAAAGCAAAGCTTTTCTGTAGCAGATATAGAATACAATTCTCCCAGAATTAAATCACTGAGCTGCTCTGACCTTGTAAATAAATATTGCCTGAGCTATGGAAGCAGTCCTCTAAGCAAAATCTATGACATTCCTTCACGTGTTTCTTCATATTCTGACTTTTTTCCTATGTATAGGAGCAATATTTGATTTATGTACAAAAAGTGCTATACACAGAAAATTCTGACAGGGGGACATTGAAAAAGAGGTGATGGAGGTAAAGGGTAAAATTGCTTTTGTTACATAAATAAAAAAACCATTTACTGTTTAATGGAAAGGGATTGTAATATATTTGGGAGGAGAGTTGGGAATATCAAGCAAAAGAATGGCTTTACATTTCAACTTGCTACTGTAGCAAAAAGACAAGGGTTGTAAAAAATTTGTAATAATAAGTAGAATTTAGTAGATAACAGAGTTTAGTAAATCTTAAAATGTCCATTCAAACTATTAATTCTAGAAAGGTTCCACTGAAAAATCCTGTGAATATGTACAACATGAGAAACACAGGTTTAGAGCCACCCAGCTCAAGCTGCAAGTAGCGAGAATAAATCCCACTCTCAGGTGAAAGCATTAATTGTAGTTATGTTTACATAAAAAGAGGTATCATTACTACTGGTTAAAAACCTCTCTTTCACTCATGAGAACCATGCCAAACATCCTTGGGCAAATGTCCGACCTTTTTGGTTTATTTTGTTTTTTATCATTGGAACAATTCTAACCTGTAAGAAATTTGAAAGTAAGAATATTAGACTTCCAAGCCCTAAATAGTTTGAATGTGTACTCATTAAGGAGCTTGTTAGCTCCTTAGAATGGGACATGGAATCCATAAAGATGTCTGACTCTAGACACTTCTGAAACATCAAAGGCAGAAGCAAAGAGTGTCAAGTTGCAGCTAGGATTTATACCATAAACTTTTGCATGTAAATATCCCTTCTCTTCCTAAGCTTTCCTTAGACACCTTAATTTCTTTATTGCCTGTATTGACTTACCTTTATTCATGAAACATTTAACCGAACAGGAAAACATTCAAAAGTGCATGTTAGAAACAAATACTCTGGGACAAGGATTGCAGGAGGGGATGTGGTTTTGAATAGCCTCGTGAAAGCACCCACTCATGACATTAAAAACTTTAATTTGCCCTCAAAGTTGGTCCACATTAGGGTTGTTTTGAGAAATTGAATAATGAAGTATGTTGTATTAGCCATTTGAATTCTAGGTGTGTCTCTAACCAGGAGTCACCTGGGAAAGGTACAAGATTCCCACTGGGCAGCAGTGACAGAGCAGGGCAAACTGAGAAGCCTGGTGTGGCTAGTAGGAAAAACCACTTAAATGCATAACCCCACAAGGCCAAGAGTGTTGGGCACTCTAGGATAAGTAAAAATTTGTTTCATTGAATCAAAATTTTTGTTTTCTATAACTACTATACTTTTATATGTCTCTGTTAAAAGTGAAAGCAACAAAAAATATGCTGGAGAAAGAAAAATGTTTCAAATCACTCTATTTGTGATATTCAGGAGTTTGCAACTACAGAGGGTTCTTTGTTTTAATAAACCAGATAATCAAGGAGAAAAGCATGAATTAGGCCTATATTCTTTGTATTCCACAGAATATCCTACAGTCTGATGCTCTGAGTAGGACAGCTTCATCTTACTGCTTCCTGGTTCCTTTCCAATCTGGAACTGTGGGCAGGCACCATCAACAGACATAGCAGCTTTGTTTCTTCTTCAGCAGTCATACTGTTGGATTAATTGTGCAGATAATAATTTCTGTCTTTGCCTGATTCCAAACTCATGACATCCAGACAGACCTATGCCTGATAGAAGCAGCAGCCTCTCAGTTTTTCCTGCTTTTCCTTCAGATTGCTTTTCCAGGGAGCTTGTTGCATTGCCTTTGAAGAAGGGGAAAGTATAGGTTGTGACTGCCAAACTGTGTAAAAACTGCCCCATTTCTAGGCTTATTCAGAGGCAGAAATTGAGATATCTTTGGGAATTTTAGCATTACAATGAGTCCTGAGAATATTGAGAATATTAGTTTTGGATTTAAACAGTGATGTAATTTGTGGTTCTGCCTTACACGACTTGCAAAAGGTCAGATGGAGTTCAAATGGCAAAACAGGGAACAAAAACCAGGTTTCAGAAGAGCATACTCTCTCCTGGAGATACTTGGTTCCAGAACTTCTTTGTACTCTGGCAATATATTGTCTCATGTGCTGTGTTACATAACCTGCAGGGAAGCAGACTACATATTTAAAAGCCCTTGCATGCTGAAATCCTCTTGAAACCAAAATCCTGAAACATTAGCTTTATAATGTATAATTATGGTAGCATTAGAAAAATTGTTTACTCTATATTTTCAATTTTTTAAGAGGCAAAACTCTGCAGCATGGTTATCTGCTATTTTGTCATTGTGAAGAATCCTGAGGTCTTTCTTACTCTTTCCCATCGTCCTGATGGGAAGTATGTTGGCAAAGGACCAGTCAAGCTATTTCACAATGTCATTTTCATAGCTCTGAACAAATTTTCCCAACAAATGCAGATACATCTTCATCTAAGTTATTATATTAACCTCCCTAAAAGGATCAATAAAAAGAAATACCAGACCACAATCAGAATTTATGAAATTTATAATCCTTTTAACTGCAATAATAATCTTTTAGAAACCACATCTATTCAAGACTGCAGAGAGAACAGGGCAGGCTTGGGTGCATACATGTGTATAATGGCTTCAGTATGTTTTTCAGGAGACTTTCCAGTACACTGAAAAGAACTTACTGGCAGTTTTATGTAACTGGGTAACGTGTGGAAATCAAAAATGGCAAAACCTATTTATCCTTTGAATATTTATCCAACTTACACTTTCAGTCTCCCAAACAGTTGTCATTGCAGGATCCTTTGAAATTAAAATCATATCTATTAAAAAAAATGCAAAGAAATCACAGAGTTAACTTACCAATTTACTGAGTTAGCTGCCCAAATCCAAAGTTTAGATGCTTCAAATCTTGCTTGTCTAATTGGAGAGTGTCTAATAATTGAGGATATTTGTCCTTCTGAAAACACAGAATTATAATAGATGTGCCTTTTCTGGTATGTACCACAATCTTGGTGTGTTAATGCATCTAAAGCATACAGATAAGCCCTATCAATCTGATGGAGACACATCTCTAGAGTATTTTCCAGAAACCTGGTTTTTCTTGCTGATTTTCCCAGTAGCAGCTCTCTGCAGAAAAGTTTTGAGTGGATGATCAACTGATCTGACTTTGCCTAAAATAAGGATCTTATATTGGATCATTTCTTATGAGCCAAATTATCCAACTCCCCTTCCAAACATTATTTTCCACTTCATGTTTAAGAGCTTGTGGACTGAAGGACTCCAATTTATTTGATTAAATAAATAGCGAAAACATAATAAACCAAAATAAAAATGAGGAGTAAGACTTTTTACTTGATGTAGATGATCAAAGATGTTAGATAAAAACATATTAATAAATCACAGCTAAAAACCCAGAAATGCACAAGGGTCAGAGACTGAACAAGTTCAGAGAATGGACTTTGATACAAGCCTGATCTTTCACAGTCCTTATCACAGGACACTTTTAGCACATTAGCTGCTTCATTGGTTCACCACTTTCATTGTAAATTTATCTGTATGGACTACTTCCTTTTATTCCAACACATATCATTTCAACTGAGGAACATATCTGAAAATTTTTAAATTGTTTTAGATAAAAATTAAAGTTCTTGAAAATTTAAGGAAAAAACCCAACAGATTGCATAGTTTTTAAAATAATTTCATGTATTGATTTTGTACTCTGCTGCAAGTATTATTTTAAAAAATAGTTAGATGCTTTTTAATACACTAAAATAAATATCTCCTACAAAGATACAATGATATGAAGAGACAGCCTGGACAGGGTGTTGGGTAATTATGTGATATATAACAACTCCAGGCAGACAAGAGACAAAACTTCTGTATCTTGTGAATCCACCTCAGTGAGCTGCTAATCTACAGGAGAGAAAAGAAAAGAAAATAAAATAAACCCCCAAACCCACACCTTACTTCTGTCAGTGAATTCCAGAAACTGGAGTAGCCCTCACAAAGCAAGTCAAGGGGTGAACAAGGTGTGAACAAGGAGTGAATAAAGTGATTGGAAAAATTTTAAACGTCGTGTTTATCTTTATTTTGTTCCTGTGTTGAAAGCAGATCTGATAGGTAACAGCTCTTTTCTAAGAAGTTACATCAGGTCAGATGACAGCTAGACTCAGATGCTTTCCTGACATATTGTTCTCATAAAAGAAACAGAAAACTCCAAAACCAACAATAAAATAATTGTCACCATTTAAACATGTACACCTTCAGGTAAATGAAATGTATGTGGTTGGTCACAATAATGCCATCTGCAAATACTTTTTCAATCATATGTATTCATAAAGGAAAAAAACCCCAAACTTTTCTTGATATTTATTGTTACAGCTAAGTATCACTGTTCCTTAGGCAGGTATTTTAGATATTATTTCTTTCATTAAATGCCTAAAATGGATTGCCAAATTATTAATAATAAATGCTTCTGGGCTCAATTTCATTGCAGCTAATATTAGTAACGTAATTATGGAAAATATGTTTTTATTTCTTTATGCATCCATGAGAACTTTAGGTTCACTTAAATTTCTCTATACTACATTTTTTCAGTAATGTAAAAATCAATGAATTTTGATGTGTAATTAGAACCAGAGTAATTCCTTGTTAATTGAACAGATTTTACTTGCCTTGATGTATTCATATATTTTCTTCAGCCCCAAATGTCATCTTTAGATGTGAATTCCACTGTCAGAGAATACCTAAGATTTACTATTGTATAACTAGTGACCTGTTCTGCTTTAAGCTTTTCTGTTGCTGTAGCTGAACTGATGAGATTTGACCTGTATTGTCAATCTGTTCAAAGAAGCTTATAAAGCTTATAAAAGGGGCCTTGCCTTTAGACATTAGACAATATTAGCACCAAATATTTTCATTTTTTCTTATCTGGCAGCAGCTATCCTCTCAACTGATGCATTTCAAAAGTGAGACTTAGCAATACAGGTCCACATCTTTCCCATTTTTCATTTCCCATATTTCAAGTGTCTTTCAAATTGCTATAACAACATTGACAAAAAGTGATCTATACAAGTTGGGATTATTTTAATTTAGCAGTGAGGAGTCACTCAAATAATATTTAATATTATTAATTAATAGTATAGCAGTTTTTTGTGGGAATGAAGTTGTATAACTGAATCTTGTGAAGAGCAATTAATTGATATGAGAATGAAATATTTGTGAAATTGGACTAAAAATTATTTCAATACATCAGAAATATAAGCACAATATTCTGAATTTTGATCTGTCCATCTTGAATACAAAGATAATTGAGACAGTCTTCCTGTCTGTTGAAAATTATGATGAATTTCTTGCTAAAAATAGCACAAAATCAGTCACAAAAGAAGAAATTAAATACTCTGAGTTAATTTCACCTCATTATAAAAAAATCTCGAGAATTTATCCCAGTCACTGATATAAATTTTAACAAAAAGCATGGAAATCGGAGATATTACAAAGCCAAGGAAGAAATTCAGTACTTTGACAGTATTAGAAGCATCAAAGGACATGACTAGACTCATAGCCTAGTTTGCTTGAAATTCAAGCAGGGCTACTAATGGGCTACTGATACTTGCTGTAAGTCTAATGGCTGGGGTTGAGCAACAGCTATTTCCTTCTAGAAATATCATGCATTTGTTTTTAAAAGTATTCAGGACAAGAAAATTCCCTACAATCTTTTCAAATTGTGTTGGTGACTCAGTTTACTTCCTACATGTGAAAATAATGTCTCACCTGCATCTGTCTGTTTATAGGTTGCACCCTTTGGATCTTTTTATATTTGTCTATTAGGCTGGAAAACATGTTATTTTCAACATCAAGTTTCCAACTATTAGCTTTGCCTTTCAGAAACAAAATCTCTAGCATTTCCTTACATGTTCAGGTTCATCTTTTTACCTCCTGGCTTCTTCTGGGAAACATCTCTAATTTTTCAGTTTGGTCTGGAAGGGAAGGTATCATAACTTCTCAAAACATCTAGCTATGGTGAAGGGTTGAAGAAAAGAAGGAAGTACACCAGATTTTGCATGTGTATTTTGCATGTAATCTGTCACCTTCAAATTACTTTTTGGCCTCGAATGGTTTTCACTTATAAAGAGCCTTTTTCTCATATCACAATTTTTTAGATGCTTGCAAGGATGGGAAGTTCTGTTCTGTGTACTTAGCTTTACTCCTCTTTCTTACATTATGACCTTGAATTTTCTTCATCAAAATAGATGTTTTCCATGCAGTTTGACATGGAATCCAAATCAATCCATATTTTCTATGTAATCCCTTATTAAGACCCTTAAAAAAAATCTGTCCCTTTTTGTCACAGATTGCTGATAAATTTTGAAGAAATGTGTCCATGAGTAAAATGTAAATAACAATAGCTAACTAGATTGACAGAGGCTCATAATATACCTTTCTCTGAGTACTATCCCAAGTCACATATCTAAAGTTCATGCAATATTAGCTGCATGCCTTTAAGAGTATCAAGAGGACATTTTTGGGACGATACATCCATTCCCAGGCTAAGACTGTGGAGATTCTGGTTGAATAAAAAGAAAGATGTGTTTTGACAGAGAATTGCATCTCATAACTTCATTGACCTCTTGTAACTAGTGGTCTGAAGTATGTTTAAGTTGCACACCCAGTAAAATACATAGCTTGTTAGGCAAACCTGTTTTAAGTCTTCAGAGCAGTGAATTGCTTCATCTGTTTCCTCTCTCATGACAAGCAGTGAGGTAAAAATTAAACATTTCTCAGTGGAAAAGAACTAAATACTTTACAGTGTAGATCTGGGTATTTTCAGCCTGGGTAGACAGGTTATAACAAACCTGATTTAGGTTTGATTTCAGCTGGAAAGGCTGTGAAGGGACTGGGAAAACAGCTGTGTTCTCACTGCATCCAATACAAGAACTAAGGGTTTGGTTTATTTTGGTATTGAGTAGAGCTATCTTATTTGCCTTTCAAAGAACTTTACAGAAAAGACTTTGCAAATACATGTCAATAACAAAATCAATTCAGTATTTTCATATTTTCACTTGATGTGAAACTTCAGAATAACTTATGGTTAAGTTTTGCACTTATTTTCATGGCCATGCATACAGTGATGCATGTTTTTGTATGCCCAAACAGAACTTTTTTCTTAAGATTACCAAAGCACCTTGATTAGGATACACATAACTACTGTTTGTGCTCTGGCATCACGATTTGAATGGAGAGAAAGCTAAACTATTGACATGTTAATTCCTCCAGCAGGGAAACTGGAAGATATTCTGAATGACTATGACAAGGAAAAGGCAAATATTACAAAAAGCAGTATAACATTGGGTAATACCCATGGAATGGCCTGTATCCAGGCATCCATTCATTAGTTTAATGAAAAAAATGCAGTATGCAACCTCATGAACTACCCATCCATCCTCTTTCCCATGGCAGCTGGGGCTCAGGTTGCTGCCAGATGGCTCAGGTGAGATGAAGTTGTCAGGTCTGCCTGCACCACTCTCTCTCTCAGATCCAGCTCAGTGCACTGATACTAACATTAATAAAAATGCCTCTGCGCAAATGCAAGTGCAATAACATTTCAGTTTATTTATGTGACTGTCAGCAAACTGATATTGTCAGGTTGAGTGCTTATGCTGGTACTATGTGGTTGATGTTTGTTCATTGCCAGGTTCATGTCAGTCAACTAATTTTTTTCTAGTGTTTCCTATTTCTCAAAAGCTTCCCTGTACAACAAAGAGAGCTTTGTTATGAGATGTCACTGAAATAAAAGATAGCAAATAAATGAGTATATTTCTGTTGAGTGTTCCATATATACACAACTAATTATTTATAGTATTTTAAAAGGGCATACTAATAAAAAAGATGTGACACCTTTAAAATGGACTTTAATGACAACTGATTATGCATATACATGAACACTTAATAGCCAAAAAATTTTTTCTGACAAAGCAAGCCCATTGTGATGAATGAGATCTCATCCCTTCACCAGAATATCCCTTGTGGTTAGAAAATAGCAGTAACAAGTGGGATTCAGCAATATGCCATAAATCAGGGCAGAATTAATGGAAGTGTTGTATGTAATGATATTGAAAGGAAAACATTTATGAAGCAAATTGGAACCTGACCAAGTAAATTGAAAGTATCATCTTTCCTTAAAAAGAAAAAATCACATAAAGATGTTCTGAGTAATTCTTTTTAATATTACGAAGAAAATAATAATAATGTGTTATCAATAGGTCCCAAAGGATGTGAATAAGTGATTCTGTTAAGCACCTGAGTGATTTGCACCTTTTGGTCTACAGGCCCAGACCACTGAGCCTCCTCAGGCAAGGCAGCTCACAATGATGGTATGTTTGTATCATGTACTAATCTCATTTGTCTTGGACTCCAGTAGTTAGACACTGAATTCTTTCATATTGGCTGTGTGTGCAGGATTTGCAGATTTTTCACCTCCTTTTTTTTCTGAAAATTGTGGCTTTTGTCAAATGCTGGTTTAGTTCCAGAGGGTGAATTGCCTGCAACAATTATCTTCAACCCCTTGAGCAATTATCTGTATTAGTTATTTCCATCATGTCCCCCACAAACCCTCCAGGCCAATTTCTCACCTCTTTAAAAATTGTTGACAAATACTTCCTGGAGATTCTTTTTGTGTACACTCTTTCTGTTTTACAAGTGAATCCTTCAGGTGTACAATCATGACACTTTTTGCATCAAAACTTTGATTATCGCTGTAAGTATGAATCAAAGCTTTTCTTAAATGTTTAATTTCCTTTCAAGATTCAGATAACAAGCACAAAAATTCAGTTACTTGAAGAAGTTACTGAAACATACAGAAAAAAAAATTTCTTCAGCTATTTTATTATGTCTTCTTTAGCGTTTTTGCCTTTCTATAATTTTTTTAATTATGGGATTTATGCACAATCAAATATTGCTATCTGATTACTAACTACTGACTATAGTTACTATTGACTTTGTCTACCTTATTTTATAATTTAGCTAAAAAGTTAATTTTAAATGGAAGCTCCACAAAAACTCATGTGGAACATTACATTGTGAAAATTAGTGATGGTTTTAACAAAATAAAAACAATTTCTCTCTATTCTATAAGCTCTATGTAAAACAAAATTAATTGTGCCAATTTTGCTATGAGGAAGTGAGAAATTACCTGAAATTTCACAGTTTAAGTAACAAAGGACCTTTCAAACTATGTTAGAGGACAATATATTTTTCAACAGAATTTTCTATTATTAAACTGCCTATGTTTTTAAATTGCATATTTTAAAGTATTAAAGACTGCTCTTTAAGTGTTTAAAGTGTTTAAGTGTTTAAAGACTCTGCTGCACACATAGAGTACTAATGCTGGCGTAAAGATAGAAAATAATATGCAATTTCTGAAACACCCAGTGAAATCCTGGTTCTTACATTGAACCACTAGTAGATCCTCCAAGCAAAACAAGGAAAAAAGGTTTGAAGGAATGACAGATGGTAAAATAAATTGTCCAGAAATTTTTATTACAAATAGAATCATTTGTATTTCTCTTGACAGGGGGAAATGTGTGAAAGATCACAATTTTGAGGACTGTAAAAGGACAGGTAGAAAACATTCTTTTATCAAAATGTTTTTCAAATGTTTTTCAAAGTGCTACCACTTCAGATATAGAAAAGTTTATACTCTCTATACCTGTCAGAGAGCAAGGAGTTGACATTTTTATTTCTGTGAAACCAGAAAGATTCTGTATACTTTTGCTGTCTGTAGCTGAGTTTTCATAAAACCAACAAGCAGGTTAGTAGCTACTGGCAATAAGGAATTTATTTGCTCCTTTTCAGGGTTGTGTAATAATTGCTAAAAACAGATGTAGTCTTGTGTAGGTACCCTGTTTGTGGTAATTGGGAGTGGGGCTGTGGCTGAGCCCCATCCCCAATGGGTACAGCTGTGAGAAGCAGGTGAGCAGCATTGAGAGCAATGAGACCTGGAGTGTCCAGGTGTGCTGACAATCACCAAAGGGAACAGAGGGCACACAGGTGCAATGCATGAACCATGAGGGTATAAAAGGTTGAGCTAAAGAGCAAGAAGAGCAGATGCTTGTGGCCTTCTGAAGTGGATTGATGTTGCTGTGTATGGACAGATCCCTAAAGCCTTCTGATGTGGTATGGTGTTACTCTGCCTGTGTGAATGCTTAAAGCTTTCTGAAACTCTGTGATGATAGTCTGTGTATTATGGCTGTCTCAACTGTGACCTATACTGTGGTGTATGCTGCAACAGTCGGGCATCTAGGAGGTAGTCCTACCTCTTTAGTATATCCTCCTGGATTCACCAGGTCTAGTTTTCAGAACCAGAGCTCATTCTGTGGGCACTGATCTCAGCATTCTCTAACAAATATTGTCTTATGGCATAACTTGTTTCAGCACAGCTTTGCCTGAGAAACAGTGCTGAGCCTTCACTTGGGTCCTTCAGGTCACTCCTGTCTGTGTGACAGAGGAGCATGGCTGTGGGGAACATTCTGTGCCACTTGCCCCGGAGGAGCTTCGTAGCTGAGTGCAGTTCCTGATCACATGAATGTCTATTTGATGTAGGATCTTCCTGCAAAGTGAATTTACCTGGAGAAATTTAATAGAGTTCTGATGACCACTGTCTGTGAAATTGACATTGGAAAGATTAACAGGATAATTCTCAGACATCATTATGACAGGAACATGGTATTAGGCAAATTATAGTGAAGTCCCTGGTGTTTAAAGTTCCAGGAAGAACAGATATACAGAGAGGATTTCTTGCACTGGGGCAGCTTAAATGTCTCAATTATGTTTGAGTTTCTATTAGAGCAGTTCTCTAACAAATGTAATTCTCAGAGAGTTGCCCACACTTATGTGGACATCTTTATCTTGGCAGCCAGTTTGAAATGTCCATTTTGACAAACTGAGTAGAGATACATTTCTAATGCGATGCAATATGCATTCCATATTAAAGAAAAAAACCCTCAAGAGAGAGGTTTGATGTGACTTTAAATTAGTATTGATAATCAGAGAAAGACAAATGTAGTGAGCTTCTTATTTTTCATGGTTTCAAATCCTTTGCAAGTATTTGCCCAATTTGGGAACATTTTTTTTGTTTGTTTCACAAACTGCCCAGTGAACAGCAAGGGCATAGTTAATCACAAAAATAAAGAATGTGATTTTCATAATTTCCTTTCAACAGGCATTCAATTCTCAATAGCTTTGATTTTTTTCAAGTGTTTAGATCAGACAAAACACCTACCAACTTCTACTTCTTTTTTGGTCTGCTGAGTCTTCTTTTCACTTTTTTGCCTAGCGTCCCTTCTAAATTGCAGTTGAAATAGGAGAGCTGAGAGAAATGCATGATGCCCACAACACACAAGGATATATGCCTGACTCTTTTCGTGCCCCACTCTCACCTCAAACATAACATCTCCAACACCAACGTGGACTGTGGAACTTCCATTGCATTCAATAAGAATTGAAAGAGGGCCTCACTTTTTGTGTTTTGCTCTGATACTTTACTACATGCAACTTTTCAGCTACAATCCTCCCTGACAGTATTAGCCACTGAAGATCTAGATATCAATTTAACTTAGCTTTTAAGACTGCTCTAAGTCTTCAGGACTGATATTAATTTGGAGAAAAGGCAAACTGTCTTCTGGGCCTACAGGCATCTGTCTTCTCAGGGACAATAGCTGGGAAAACACCTAACTTCTAAATACTTTGTTCTAGCTGTTCCTTTAGTGACAAAAAGAAATATTTCCTTCAAGACTAGGTCCTTCATGTCCACTTCTTCAGGAAGTGTCAGTTAGAGTTTCACCATGGACTCAACAGATAATAACTTAGACTCTGAATGAGGATTTAATGCTGATTTTGCAAATTGATGAAACTATTGTAAAAATTATAAGGGTGTTCAGAAATACTCCCAGTACAATTGACCTCAGGTAGTATTTAAGAACTGCACAGCTGCTCACTTAACTCTGTCCTACACACAACAGCTTGGGAGAGAGAACAGGAAGAGCAAATGTGAGAAAAATTCCTGGGTTGAGCTAAAGGCAGTTTAATTAGCAGAGGAAAAAAAATAGCCAAGCATATAGCCAAGTGATGCAAAGGCTGTCACTTATGGCAAGAAGACCAATGACCAGCCAGTCTCCAAGTAAAACCTCAATTCCCTAAAACCCCCTTGCTTGACTTTTACTACTGAGCATCAGGTTGCATGCCAGAGAATATCCCTCTGACCGATTTACATCAGCTGTCAAGGCTGTGCTCCTGACAAGATCTCATTCACCACTACACTTTTGACTGGGTGGAGTAGAGAGGGAAAAAGATAAAGCCTTGATGCTGTGTGAGAACTGCTCAGCAATAACCAAAATGCTGGTCTGGACATTATTTCAGTCACAAATCCAAAACACATGTCCATACAGGCTGCGATGCATAAAATTAACTCTGTCCTAGTCAGACCCAAGAGACCTGTGAAACACCTTTATTAATTTTCTCAGGTGATTTTAGGAGGAGTTGTTATGGGAGATGAATGGAGTTAACAAATTAATAAACAAATAAGATGATAAGAAAATGCTGTTAGTGAATATGTGCACAGTTTGAAATTTCTCAGATTCTAAATACAAACTGATTTTTAGTAAGAAAAGTATTCAAATGAAAGATGAATATTTGCCTATGTGTTTATTCATATCTACTAATTCCCTAATTGAAATCCCTTCAGCATTCAATTTGCAAGTGTCTTTGTTTTGCCTTTTTGGCTCTAAGGAAATACTTAAAAGCCCATTGTCATCAGCTTCCCATCCTATGGGTGAAAAAACAATATTAAAGTACTGTATAATAAAAAAAAGTGGCCTAATTCTGCACCATGTGAATTCAATAGAAACGTCTGTATGCAATGTTCACCAAAGTGAATTTCCCTGCTAACTGGAATATATTGCTCTAAGATTTATAACACAAACATAATGTACTGCCATTCATAAGTACTTAATTTAAGATTAAGAATACATTTTAAATACCATTCCTGTTAAAAGTATGATTCATCAGTCTTTGATAGACTTTCCACTGCAAAAAGCACTAGACCTATGCTCACATTTTCTCTTGTACTACCCAACCCTTCACCTGTGAACAATGAACAGAAATTGATCATAGCACTTTTATTACACTTTCCTATAAGAAATATCTTGTTTCCAACAAATTTTAATAATTATTTCCATAGAGTAATTTTAATATTGATTCTTGTTTTGAGACTTGACACAAAGCCTAAAGTCACAGAATACTTTTTGCAAACTGAAAATTTCCATGTGTGCACATAAAAATTTGCAAAGAAAACATTGTCTTTATATGCAAAGGATAAAGGGCATTATAGCTACTGAGGATGTCTCATATTCTTCATCTAATTTTTTTTTTTATCATCCCTGAGTACCTGCAGCCATGTAAACAGACTTTGGTTTAGAAGCTATTTGTTGTTAGGCTACTTTAAACAAAACAAGAGCCACTGTTGCTAGAAAATTCCTCAGAAGGATTACCAGGATCTAGTCCAAAAATCATATGTGCAAGCAACTCTTCATTTTGCAGTGATCAAAAATCCACGTATGACTCTTTGGAATTTACAAATCATGGTTATCCACTATAACACAGGTTAGATCTAATTCTATGAAATCCCTTGACAATCTCAATGACTTCAGAAGTTCTTTTATTTTTGGGTGTCTTCCTCAAGACACAAGATTGTAAAAAATTTTTATGACCTTAATTTCTTCATTTCTCTTATTTTTAGTGGTTGCTATGGTGGGAAAATCTGCAAGGAAATGAATTTTTAAGTGGTTGAATTGCCTGGTACTACGTATGAATCAGATGCAAGGGCCATGACAGAATGCAAATATTCAGTGTAATTCAGCTACAGCTATACAAAAACTATTCTTGGGTTTTCTACTGCTAACTTTTTCATTGATACATGTCTTTTGAAGTTAGAACAAAAGAGATAGCAGTCTGAAAGACGGCAGCCTCATTAAGTAGTCAAGATTAATTAGATATTAGTCAAGATAATTGGAATAGGATCATTATGGACCTGCAGAGAAGTGGGAGGTTTATCAAGACAGAGAATAATGGCTTCTACATAGCATTAAGCATCCACTGCTGGATCATGAAGTGGTGATGTGGGTGGTGGGTTGACAGAGCCAGAGGTTAAGGTATGGCAGCTGACAGCAGTCATTGTAAGTATAAGAACACTTACAGGTACCCACCACTAATTCTTGGCATAAAATCTGTTGGCTGGCATATAGTACCAGTTTTTAGGGTAACCTATAATAATCCTTAAATTAAGTAATGAATGCACAATAATGAAAATTATGTTAAGATTTTGAATTAGTTCCATGCCTGAATTTTGACAAATCCGTCTACAATTCCAGTTAAGACTTGTATTGAATTGGAGCTGGTGTTAAGTTCTTGATGGATAGATATTTAGATGGGTCTTTATAAGTATTCCCACCAGAGTAAGCACAACTAGTGGCTGTTGTTAACCCTGAATTAAAAAAACAAATAAATAAATTAGGGCTACATTAGTATTGCATTCAAATAAAGTGTTCCAGAAGGGAAATAAATTATATATATATTTAAGATAAGCTAGTCCTGTGAGCTGCCTCCATTCCATTTTTTCTCATTTGTGACTGTCACTGTAACTATATAAATAATTTAATATGTTTAATTTTACAAGATGTCTTCAACTTAGTAAATAAACTTTGACTAGGTTAATAAAGTTAATGACAAATCAAATCAAATCTGAGAAGATAAACAGCCATACAAATATTGTACCCTTTTAGCAAAACCCACTTCTATATTTTTTCAAAATGTTGTAAAAATCCAAGTTTTGCAGAGTTTCTATGCTGTATTTGGATATATAAATTATTTCAGCTAGATTTTAAAATTTATGTGATTCAGAACAGAGCTTGGAGGAAGCCAGTTTTCCTCTGTCTGTGGAACTGTGGAAAGGAGAGGAGGGAGGGGATAGCAGAAGAAAGCAGAGAAGATGGGAAAGAGAAGGAGAGGAGAAGGGCTGGAGAAATACTGATATTTTGTATAAAAAGTCTTTTAAAAACTAGATAATTCAAATATTTTGTTTCAGTAAAAGAGAAGTAATAAATTTTGATCTTAATGTCTAAAAATTTATAGTATAATCTGGAAAACAGTCATATCAGTGTTGATATTAGAAAAATCTTTTCCTAAAAATGCCAACATGGATTTTTTTTAACATGATTTTTAGTATATCTGCAGTGTCTTTTAGTATATTTCAATATCTTCTCCCCTCATTGAAATTATTAAAAATTGACTCACTTTTGTGAACTTTCTCTTGTGAGTGACCTTTTTCACAAGCTTTTGATCTATTTCTACCTCAAAGACATTTTGCTACAGTATTTTACAGAGATTAAAAAAATCAAATTACTTCCCCCTCCCAAAACTATGCCAAGCATTTCCACCATGCAGCATTTTATTTTTAGGGATTCACATGAATAGCCTGATTTGCACAAGTGCTGCACACTCAGCATTATCTATCTGTGGGAATTGGAAATTTGATGCTTTTTAGAAATCACAAGAGGATCCATTGAAAATAATACTTAAGAGGAAAAAACCACAGGATATTTCTATATGAACATCATGCCCTTGTGATGAGCTTATCTGCAAATTTTCAAGCTTATCTGCTGTGCTACATAACAGTTTCCTCCATTTGCCATACAGAAAAGATTAAATTAAGGGCACATGAATTAGTTTAAATAGTGATAATTTGAACATCTGAATCTAAAAGAACATTCTTTTCCTTTTGAAATTGTTAGTTGAAATAGTGCTGTATTATGCTATTTTGTTTGAAACTGAGGACTATGTCATAACAGTATAAATTTGAAATATAACCTTAAACCTCCACATTGTGATATTCAGAACAAACTGTTTTCTTAATAAAATAAATCTCTCCCATGCTGGAAGAAGGAATGGCTTTATCTTTCATGTATTCCTTTCCTACAGCATCCTTTACAGGTAGATGGAATAAATATCTTTGTGAAATGACACTGCTCCTGAATTACTGTGTAGTTCAACATCTTACCATGGCTGGACAGCAAAGGCTCACACTTAAAAAACACCTGGATGTAAAACCTTTGTGAAAAGCTGATGACAATGGTGTGTAGCGAGATGCATAGGATGACTGAGGACAGTGTGAGACTCAAGAGTCTCACATAAGTTTGTTTCCCAGTACTGGGTTCTTTTTGTACAGATATGTGAAGGATGTTAAGAGTCTGTCATATAGATCCTGGAGTAGCTGTAGAAATTGTTTATCACAGAGCCAGATAAGAAAAACAAAGATCAGGGACTGAATTCTGACCCAGTGCTCACCAACATGAATTCAGAAGAAGTCCAGGGCAGTCAATGGATTTCTATCAGATTTATAGCAGTGTAAGAGAAAAAAAAACTTCGTTCAAGGTCTTTCAGTGCACTGTGACAGAATGCAAAGTTCAGCTGCTTTCTGCAAGGATTAATTTTCTTTCAGACTGTCCCTTCATCCAATGGCATTTGCATTGCTGATTCCTACCCTGCTCCTCAGAGGACATGAAAATATGTAGCTGCTCATCTCCCTGTTCAGTTTTTATAGATTACTTTGATGTTCAAAATAAATCTCATTATGCTGCAGATCAAAGAGGGCAATTCCTTTCACCAAAGCAGTACAATAAGCCAATTAACATTTTAACTTTTTTTTAACAATTTAATGCAGAGAATGTCACCATAATATATCTGTTGTGAATGGGTAGGTCTGCAGGTTTCCTCCTTTCTTAAACTGACCTAAAATAGGTATTAAATACAATTTCATAGTTAATAATTGTACATTTACGGTTTAAATATTTTGACAGTAAGCATATCAGAGTTTGAAATTTTTACTTGAGTATGAGTTTCAAAATTTTAACAAAGTAACTTAGATTCTGTAGTCATTCTGTACATTATGATTAAACTTGGTTTTGGTTTTGATTAATATTGATTGAGCATTGATGTTAATTTTCTGATGCAGGTGATGGACGACCCAATAAGGAAAGGTGAGCTGTTGGACCCTATACTACCTAACAAGGTAGTCTGGTTGGAGATGTGAAAGTGATGAGAGCTTTGGCTACAGTGAACACAGCTCCTGGCTTTCAGAATTCTGTAAGGAGAGAGCAGGACCATTATTAAGATTGTAACCTTGGACTTCCAGAGAATTATATTTGGTTTCTTCAGGGACCTTCTTGAAAGACTCCAATGGGAACATGCTCTAGAGGGAAGAGACATCCAAATGATCCTTTATATTCAAAAATCACTTGCTCCAGGCTCAAGAACACTGAATCCTGACAGGAAAGAAATTGAGCAAAAGGGATGGGAGACCTGCATGGATGAACAAGGAACTCCAGTCAAATCTCAAGCATAAGCAGGAGATACACAAGGTGGACTGAGACCTGGCTGAATGGCAGAGCTCAGAGGGACGTGATCAGTAGCACAGGGTGTAGTTGGAGGTCTGTAACAGTGACTCCAAGGTTTAATACTTTAAATTATCCATCAATGACTTGGATTAAGAGGCAAACTTCTCCTCAGTAACTTTGCTGATAACACAAAGCTGGGAGGAGTCGCCAATACCCCAAAATGCCGGGCAGCCCTTCAGAACATGTTGGAGAGATGGCTAAGGAAGAACTGTCTGAAATTCAACAAAGGCAAAAGTCTTGCACCTGGAGAAGAATAACCCCATGCACCAGCACAGGCAGGGATCTGATCTGCTGGAAAACAGCTCTGCAGACAAGGACCTGGGAGTCCTGGTGGATAACAGGTTTTCCATAAGCCAGCAGTGAGCTCTTTCTTGTGGCCAACAAGGCCAGTGGTATCTTGGGATGCATTAGGAAGAGCATTGCCAGCAGGTCAAGGGAGACAATCTTGCCCCTCTACTCAGCCCTGGTGAGGCTGCAGCTGGAGTCCAGTCCTGTATTTCTTATTACAAGAGAGACATGGAACTGCTGTAGTGACTGCAGTGGAGGCCAATGAAGATGATTAAGGGACTGGAGCATCTCTCTTACTAGGAAAGAGAGGGAGTTTAGCCTACCCAGCCTCTTTGCATTTCCTCTCTTATTTCCCTTTGTTTGGTTTCGCATTTTATTAGCAAATCAATTAGTTTATACTGAAGTACAGAAATGTATTTTAGACCAACACCTCACCCCCAACAAGGAACCATATGCATCAAATAATCTCCCTTTTTGTTGGAATAATTATATGAAAAGAAAAGCACCATTTTAATCAAGCTGCTCATAAAGTATATAAATCAGGAAAACATTTCTCCTCACCCTCCTAGCATGTTAAACATTAAACATTTTTTGAAAGCAAGTTCACTCAGGGATATGAACAGTAAGGAGAGACTATTTAACATTTATTTAAATTTAAGTGTTGAATGGCTGTTGACTTTTTCTCTCCTTGCCGCAAGTCAGTTGCTATATTAATTGCTTATTTCAGAAAAAAGTGAGTCACTCTTCTGGTATTTTTTATAATGATATTTCATGTTTAAATGGGCCTGAATACAAAGACTGATATACATCTGCAGCTACAGAAAGTGACAGAAAACATACCAGACTTAATACACTTCATGCTGCATTGCTGTTGCAGCTCTATAAAGTACAATTGACATGTTGATAATTTCATCTGAGAATAAAAACTCGGGTTACTACATTAAAGAAGCCTAATCCTGATGCTTAAAAGGAGGTGCAAGATGCAACTATTACTATTACAAACAAAGGTAAGCTTGATGTGTCTGGCTTTTTCAAATCTGAATGTCCTGGATACATCTCAGCTGCAGCTGAGTAATAATAAAAATCTTTTGTTCTATTGTTAACCTATTGTTAAATAGATTTTCTTTTAGATGCATTCCCATAATTTTAGTTTGAGATGATTAGCAATCCTTATCACAGTACTTGATTTTTAGTATACTAATGGCCATTTCAGTGAATAAACTTACCAGTAGGAATTTCTACAGATGCAAAAACATTAATTTGTTACTAGACAATTTTAAAGAAAGTAAAAAATAACATTGCATGTCAGTAGAATTTCCTGAGCCTGAAACCTGAAAGCTACAATCAATTAATCCCAGTGTAATTCTATTACACTATAGAAACAAATATATCAGTCAAACTCTGGTTCAAAACACTGCTGTTTTCAGTCAAAATTTGGATATTAGATATTTGCAATGGATTGCATGCGAACAATCCATGTACTGACAGAATTATATCCAATTACTGACAAATTATATGATGATTCATCTATCTATAAAAAAATTCCATTTTAACTAACAGCAACCTGTTTGCAGTCAGTTTTTCAACAGAAAGAGGAGTAATACAATAGATTTATTAGTAGTAAGTTCTCCATGCTAGCCTAAAACCTAAATAGAATTATTAGACCTGCTTAATAAAGCTGTATGCAGAATGAAAAATTCAGTTTTAGAATTTTCTCAGGTATTAGAATGTGAAAAATAAAAAAAGAAAAATTCTGCAAAATAAAACTCAAAAATATGTGATTTCAGATTAATTTCAATGAAAAGTAAAAAATTCAAATTGCAGAGTAAAAATGTTTAAAGAATATTTTGGTATATATTGTATTTTGATATATAGCATTGACGTATCATGATTTTGCAGTACAGGTAGACTCTGGCAGTTGGTTTTTTGGTATAATGGTGGCTGTTAGTCTATTTCTTCCCATTAATTTAGAGAAATTATATTTGTCAATGTTACCTAGAGCATGAAATATGTAGGATGTAATCTATTTTTATTTTTAAAATATGTATTTAGAGAAAACACAAGGTACATATTAAATTCATAGAATATATGTAAGCCAACCTGTGTGGTGACAGCTCTGGTCATAAGGGTATCTTTCCTCAGTATATGTGTGTCAACAGATCAAAATGACCAACACAGGTTTTGAAGCTTTGATGTGTACTTATGTTCAAGCGCATTATCGTGCTTCCTGTTATCAAGAATTTTCATTTTTCTATTACGTGTCATTTTGGGATCCTTTGACACATTAAACCCAGAACAGACCCTTCCAAACCTTTTCTGTGACATGCTAATCTTGACTAGCTCTTTCACTTCTCAGTTGACTTTAAATAGCTGCTATCAGCTCAGAGGAGAGCTTTGAGGTGCAGCCATAAAAGCCATTTTTCTGACTCTGATAACCTAGTCAGTGTTCCTCCCATCTGTACAGCCCTGAATAAATGAGAGGTCCTCTTACAGCTCTGCAGGAATGCTGCTTATTGAACTATGATTTATGATCATTGATTGGTGAATTAACAATAATGGCAAGGCAGGTGTGTGGGGCTGGCACTTGGTGGCACTTAAGAGAAATTCAGCAAGCAAGCCCTGGTTTCCCAAGGCAAAGCAGCTCTCCTTCCCAAGGACAGCTCTGTGAAGAGCTCCATGTTTTTAGAAAAGAATCGATAGAGATTTTGTAAGCATTTCTTGTTCTCAAAATAACAGATGTTGTTTGTCACTGTAAGTTTACTTTCTGTTCTCTAAACATTGCTCTCTGCCTCAAACCAACGGCGGTGGAGAGGCGCTGCGCCATTTAGCCAATCACATAATGGTTAGTGAAAGATCGTATAAAAGACACCTTGTTACAATAAAGTTAAGCCTTCTGATTCTTGGAATTGGTCGTCTTTCTCCTCGTTCTTCGTTCAACAGCGACACACATGAACCCTGCAATATCTCTTCAAGAGTGAGGAGATTTTTTTTGTGGAGGTAGCTGGTATGAACTTTGAAAAAATTAATAATGCAAAGGTTAAATACAGTAGTTGGTACAAGTCTCTAGTTCTGGCTGCCTATCTTCAGATTCTGAAATTTATGTGAGTAAATATGCAGAATAGGATCCAGCTGCCCTTCCAGCAGTGAAGGTGTGCATCCAGCTTCCCTGTGAAGTGCTACTGGACCATCTGCAGTGGAGAGCTGACTGGACATTGCAATGTAGCCAATACAAATTCACGATGTCAGTGGAAGCTGAGGGGACTTTGAGAGATGATTTGACAAATTTAAATTACTCTCATAGAATAATTTTTTATGACTGACAAGAAATAAACTTGGCACTTTGTCTGCGTAGAGCTTTCTTCCAAGGCTGTGTTCTTTGGGAATGTTCAGTCCTCCCTTCTTGTTGTTCAGGTCTGGTTTTCCACTGCAGCCACAAGGTCAGTTTGTTGCTCAAGGGACAGAAATAAGAGAGGAATTAAAATACAGAAATTCAGTCAGAAACAGCCCTAACCTGTACAGTTAAATATTGAGTGAGTAAGTTTTTGGAGGGACTCTGGAGCATTTATCCTCTTAAAGACAGTGGCCAAACCTGTACTCATACCTATGTCAAGACAATAAATTTTTGAGAAGCCTGTCAGTAAATATAGGGTCTCCAGCAAAAAAATTACTGCCACTATTAAAAGAGTTTCAAGTTTGTAGGGAATTTAATATCTAATGACATGAATATACTACTGTGCATAGGTATGTATTTATGCACAGATTATCCTCCTGAAAATGTGTAAATTAAGATAATGTCATGTGGTACATGTTCACTTTCCTTTTGAAATGGCACAATCTGCTTCCATTTTTCACTACAAAAAAAAGGTAATTTGTTCCTTGACACATTTTGTATGAAGCTTCTCTAATTGTGTACTTAGCAATTACCTTGTTTACTTTCTCTAGCTCTATCAACATCTTGTCATCCAAATGTAGCGGCTGATGATTGATGCTGTCTCCTGACATAAATCCATTGGGAAAAGGTCAGAATAAATTCTGGAAGCAAAATGTGTGATTCATTATTACAAATAATCTTGGGCCATTACAAGAATTTGTATACAGTACCTTCTGCTAGGAGTACTTTGGTAGATCCAATACCTTTTTTTTTCCATATTTGATGAAAAAGTAAGCAGAAGAAAAGAAAGTTATGAATATAGTAATCTCATACTTACATGAGTTTATAAACAATTATAAACTGATTTTTATAATACACTGTACCTGGAACATAGAATGACCATAAACTTGCATGTAAGCAAGACAAAATGAAAAATAAGTTTATGTTGCTTGGGACTTGCTTCCCAATATAGTATTTTTTAAAAGAGAATATAAAATAATTGTTTTTAGAGAAGATAAATTCAAAAAACATAAGAATATGTACAGTTTTCATGTTGAAATGTACCTGATGGCTAGATAGATATCTGGGTTATGTAAAATGCATTACAAATATATAAATAAGGTCAATTTGATTCTAGCATATTTGTAGTAAAGCTAAGTTGTCTTGACTCACATAATTAGAAATCTAATCTGGAAAATCTTGCAACAGCTTGTGGTGATGCACTTTTGAAGTTGTCAGAATAACACTTTTAAAGGCATTTTTCTTTTAATATGCTCTGTCTTAACAGCTCTTTTTATCAATTTCCTTTTGTCAATCTGCTGCACACAAATTACCCTTGATCACATCATCTTCCTTGAAGGTCAAATTAATTAATTAAAATATTTGTAATGATTCCTTGCCTTTATACTGACAGATTCTGAAGTTTTTAATATCTGTGTGCATGCAAAATCTAGCTTAATAACTGAAAAAACGTTTTCGGCTTACCATCGCACAACACATATTGTGCAGAGATTTTAAAATAATTCCTACCAAATTCTCCATCTAGTTTGATTTCTGATATGTCCATTTTTTCTGGTCCTTTTTTTCCATTTGGTCCTTTAAAGCACTGCAATGCCTTAACCTTTGCCCAAAAAAAACCCAAGAAAAGTCGGGATACACTTTTCACAGGTTCTCATTTTCACAGCAGCTTCCATCCTCTATGGTTGAAGACTCCTGTGTGAAGTTTGTTCTTTCAGCTCCATTGTCAGATTTCTAGATTCTGGCCTTAAATTTCTACCTGATTATTGTCCTAGACAGAAAAGCAGACTTTGCTGTCTTAAAATGGTACAGCCAAACTTTATATGAGAGTTGTTCCTCCTCTGATGAGTGATCAGACATCTCTGACAAGACAGATGAGAGATCCTACAAATTTGGTGGGTTCATTCCACCCATTACTGTAATAGAGTTTTTTAGGAGCTACATTCTAATTTTAAATTTTTAACAATTCTTTCGCTGCTTTAACTCTTATTTCAACTAGCAAAATGAACCATAAATTCAGAAATCTCTAAACATAAACCCGCTTATTTCACTGACATGACTTACCTTTCCATCTTCCTTCATACCTCCAAAAATTAATTTGTACTGAGAAGAACCACTTGTTTTATCACTAGAACACTAAACAGATTTGAAGAAGCATTTTCGTTATCACTCTAATAGCCAAACAGAATTCAGAATTAGAGAAACTTCATGGGTTTAAAGTTGGGAAACAGCTAACCACATATTAAAACAATCTAAGTTCAGGAGTAAATTTGAGAGTGTAACTGCTGAATGTGATTGAAAACTAAATGCTCTGCAGTTGTCAGCAAAAAAAGTTTCATGCACGGCCTTTTAAAAGCTTGAAGAGAAGAGTGTTTTCTTTTAAATTTTTGTCAGATTAAAAATCTGTAGTTATTTTGGAAGAGTGAATACATGTTTTATATTTCAATCTAGATATTTAAATATGGTTTTAGCTGTTTTGATTAATTTTATAGAGAAACTTTTTTTTTAAGGTTGTGGATTTGGCCTACTTTAATCTTCCATGAGAAAAAATATATACTTAAATTGCTTGTTACTCCCCATTGAATACAGCACAACCCTGGAAAGGAACTAAGAAGTAGATATCCACATTACAGATGTCCAGAGTCCCATAGGATAATCCCAAACAGATTACCTGAGAGAAATTTGAGTTGCATTTCCATTCATGTCAGACATCAGCACATATTCTTATTTTGACAGGTTTTTTGAACCACTACAGTGTAACCTCAGAAACCCTTAGAGGTTGATTACCACCATTTCCCAAAAGGTGCAAATGATGATTTATGTCATTATGTAGAAGATCAGAAATTTTGTTTTTCTTTTGTTCTCCAGCCCTGTTGTTAGAAATTAATCTAATTATCTCTTTTTGTCAATAACTGACAGTGTACGAGCAATGCTTTTGTTTGGTATCAAGAACTGGGTTAGATATTACAATCTTCCTCAATTTTATGTTACAATAGCTGTTATTAAAAAAGCTATGCAATTAGACACTGATTACTTTTAACAGGCTTGCATGCTTCAATTTTTTCCTGTTGCACTCTTTCTACTTTTAATAATTTTGAACAGTTTGTTCAATTATTTTATGATTTCCTGCATTTTTATGCAGGCAACATATTACAGATTATTTCAAAAACAGCAATAGACTTCATCAGACGCTCTGCTCAATGCCTTGCCATCCTCCTGCACCTCTACAGAGTCTGTAAGAATATGGAAGGACAAAAGTACTTGAGGTGGATTTCCCTAAAATGTTGCTTTTATTTTTTCCCTTTTCAAACAGAGCATAGCAAAAAAACACCAGCAGCAGTTAAAAGTCCTAAAAATGTGCTTTGTTAGAATTAGAACAAGCCTCCTTCTGAGTAAGAGAAAACAAACTTCTGAGTAAGTCTGGCTCCTAAATATTTTATTCTATTACATTTAAGGATACTTAAAGATATCCATCTACTTTCATTAATCTAGTTTTTGCCTCAAATGAATGGTAAAACTATTTCAATATTTCCAGAGAAATGCACAACATTTTTCATCTACTTTTTAGGCTTCTACCTCTATTAGGGAACACTAACTGGGTTTTGTCAGAGGAAGTTAATTTCACTCTTTAATGCTTTCATTAACTTTCTATTTATTTACAGTTCATACCCTCCAGAAAACTAGAAATACTAAAGCAAGTCTTAGAGCTGATCAAAATCAGTTGAAACAGCTTCCTAAAGATTCTGTGAGGTAAGAGTTTTTAGTGTATGTGTTTTTAACAACAGTATCAAAACAAACTCCTACTCTCTTCAGTACAATTAGCTATTTTCTCTTACGTCTATGAATCCAAATTTTGGAACAGCTGTTGCTATAGGCATGGATGGAGATGCCTTGCCAAAATAAATGTTAGTAATTCTGTTAAAGGCTTGTGATTTAATTTATAGATGTGTTGTGTCCCATAAGAAATTCCTTGGGGTTCTGATGCCTTTAGGTTCATCTGTGTCCATAGCAACAGCCTGATCACACTGGACACTGAGACACAGCACTACAGCAAGCTTCCCATACACTCTTAACTTCTGCTCCTGAAGGTGGGCCAAACCATTGATATGTTTGTTAGGCACAGCTAAGTGGAAATGAAAGACTTTGAAGAGTTTGTAAATTCAAGATAGATTAACTGAATAGATTATTTTCTTCATTATGTCATAGGGAAAAAGAAACCAGTGTTATATTGGCAACCTGCTGATCAAGCAAAGAGACATGGCAAGAACATCATAAGCTATTTACAAAGGCAGTAATTAAAATTAATGAAATGTTGAATGGACATGACAGAGTACAGGAATGAGAAGGGAGATTTCACTTCTTTTGACACTCTTTAGTATAATGGGATTCAAATAAAACCCATTCCTATTAAAGCTAAGAACAGTGATTATTTTGAAGTGGATTCAGGTTTAATTCATGTTTGTTTAATTTCGTAATGCTACAGTTTTTGTCTCCTTCAAGTTATACGTGAACATAGATGAGATGTCAGCAACATCAACCCATCTGTTTCTGGAAGCACAGAAAAAATGCACTGACTAGGTTGACTTTGGAAAATAACCAAAGTGGTTTTCATTGTCCTCTAATCCTTTATGTAGTTAGTTTCCTGGCACATGCAGAATTGCATGTGGATTATTGCAGAAAAACAGCCTTTAAGAGGTGTTTCCATTTCCAGATAGCACCAAGACTTTCAAGGACAAAAGAAATAATAAATTTTAAAAAGAAATTTTAAATGGCTTGATAACAATGAACAAATTTGCCTCAACCATCTACAAGTACTCTTTGCAATAACATAAATCTTGTCAAATTGCTTACAATCAGCTATTTTCATTGTATGGTCGATAGAAAGCACAATTTATAAGCAAGTCTGCAATAAAAATCTGGACCTAAGAATAAAGGAATACTTTTGTATTTTATTTTAATTAAAGAAACTGATGTCACTTCATATTCCAAGTTTTCTGACATATTTTATAGAAGAAAGGGTGGGGAAATTGACAGAATAATTTTTTGTGTCCAAGTTCTTGCTGGTCTGGTGCTGAGCAGTCAATGAAGTCAAAAGGTGTCAAAGGTAATCACCATTTTATAAGATCTACTTTTTATCTTCTCACTTATGTGCAGCAGAAATTTTCTTTTTTCTTTCTATCTTCCTGAATAGCTGCCACAACAGGATTAGGTGCATCTTATGTTTACATGCCCAATAAATAATCAGCAACTGCTGAGTCGAAGTTAACTGCTGAGTTGAAGTTACATTGATACGTACACAAAGTTTATGTCTTTTCTCCTTGCATTTGATCTTTATAAAGGAAGCAACATAATATTATACAATTAATCTTATGCAACATACTCAGCACACAGAAGGTTTAGTTTTAATTTACAGGGTTATAAGTAGCTGTAGTCTCTCTGCTATGTGTAGCATTTTACAGCCATAAATTATTTGATAGCAATTATCCCTTAAAATGTAATGAATGCTTGTTTTCAGTGACCTGAATTCAGAGCAGTTGCAAAACTGAGAACAAAGGTACTTGAATACTTTGGTGCTATTTGGTCTTTTCTCACAGGAAAATTACATTTGTGCATTTCGATTAAATAATCTCAACAATAAATATATATTTTCATGTATTAAATATTTTCATACATGAAATATATTCATGTATGAAAATGCTTTGACTAAAGTATATAAAAGCTGCATATTTTTCTTCCCTAGGCTGTCCACAGGCCTGGTAAAAATTTATCTAAATAGACTGGAAGATTAGGATTGATACATTATTATTATGATTATTAATAGTGATGTTATTATTATAAATTGTAGGCTCAAATGATGCCAAATAAGACAGCAATGGTGAAAACTGAACAAGGCAATAACTTCTCTTTCGAAAATGGGATATCTGGCATCAAAAAATATTAGGAATTTTGGGAAAATGAAGTATTTATGTTTTGGATATAATTTGCTTTTCATAGTTTTTACCACTTTTGATACATCTCTGAGGCACTACAAGTATTATGGATTACCTGGCTTGGGAAAAGAATTTTTCAGAACATGACTATCACAAATGAATCCCAGATAATCTTCTGTAATATTCTTTGCAATTTTGGGCTGAGTGACCATATCTCAGCTTTAAAATGTCTCAAAAATCCAAACTAGGACCTGTCCATAGAACATATTGTCATTTTTTCAGGGAAGCAGAATAATTCAAAGGCACACATATGGTTCCTAAAGAGTGGAAGAGCTCCTGTTGCATAGACATAGTCAGAACTAACTCCTTGGGCATTAAATACACTACTTGAGCATGCATAACTACAAAAAAATAGTATCTTAATAATTGAGATGTTTCTATACTTAGAGAGTCCAGATAAATATTACTTGAGAAATCTGGACACAGACCTGAAACAGTCATTATCAGATTTGCACACTATAATCCATATCATGGTCTGCCATTCCAGAAGCAATTACGGATCATTAGTTTCAATAAGGAAAAATTAGTTGGCACTGTGGACAAATGGCATCACCTACACAGATGGCTTTGGGGAGCTGGAAAGCATTCTTTTTTTCCATCTCTGTTAGAGTAAAAGCCTAGTCCTCACTGAAATTAATTGTAGTATGCAATTTTCTTCACTGGGGCTAGGATTTCATGCTTGACTTCCTGTACTTTGCATTTCCAGTGTTTTCTGTTGCCTTTCAGGTATGCATGCACTTGCTCCATGATTTTTCAAACTTCAATTTGCATATGCTGCTTTAGGTGTACTGTGATAACTCACATCAGTCACAGCACAACCTTTAGGGTGTACCTCGGAACAGACTTGGCAGCAATGCTGGTAATATATTTATTACTAAGTATTTACAGAACACAGCTTCCCAGCATTAGATATTCAAGGCACATTTAACAGCAACGTTCCAAGGCAAAGACCTTTCCTCTAGAGAGAAGCCTTAGACATAATTAGAGGACACTAGGAATGAAAACTGTGGATAAAGCTGTGAATGTAGGGAAGGATTTCTGCCCACAAAAATCTTCGATGACAGCAGAGAATAAAGGTAACTTGCCACTTGTGTTTCTTGGCAATATTTATTTATTTATTTATTTATTTATTTATTATTAAAGTGTTCAAAACAAGGAATATAATTATTTTTTTAATTAAAATGGATCTTAAAGTGATCAAAATGGATTTTAAATGGATTTTAAAGTGGCTGCAATTTATTTTTCAGAGAATGTGTTATATTTCAAAATTAAGTAACACAAAGGAGAAAAAGATTATGTGCCATGGAACATCAAAATGTAGCAAACTCTGTGTTACAGAATTTGCAACTTTGTGCCTATCATCACAAGCAGGTTTTTTGACTCTTTGACTGAGAAACTTATGTAAGTAATCAAACCGGGTGGAAAATTCTGAGCACTGAATGTTAAAGTAGAATTCAGAGTCTGAATATCAGATAACTGGACATACAGGCACTTCTTCTAATAAAGAACAAAAAACTGATTTTATTTATATAACAATTCCCATTCCTCTTCTCGTGTGCCTAAGGGCTGCCTAAGGAATATTAAGCACAGTCAGAATAAAAGAGAAATAAAGAAAGCCCATTTCCATAATCACTGAAGATCAGTAAACTTCCAGAAATTGATCAGTAGACTTCAAAAACTGAACCTGAGCAGTTAATTTTTTCCTAGAGCATATCAACATCTACTGAGACAGAAACCAACCAACCAACCAAACAAAAATCCCCAAACAACCAACCAAGAAACCAAGTTAAAAAAAAAAAAAAAAAAGATGGGCTTACTTTTAAGGTTTCTAATATTTCCCATATGGGTCAGGTTGGATAGTATATCAAAGTCAACTGTAAGTATAGAGAAATCTACTTTTCTTGGTATCTATTAGCAGCTGTGATTCTCATCCAAGCCAAAATTTCCAGGGCAGAAGCAGAAATTAAAAATAAAAGGCAAAAACTATACAAGAAATGAAAAAAACTGGTATATATAACTGACATATTTTTGATGTCTACCCAAAGGCATTTGATGGAGAAATCAGAATCTGCATCCATTTCCAAGGTGAATGAAATCTCAGTCCTGGACTTTGGAAATACCCTCTCATAGTTACGTTTAAGCTATTCTAGGCAGTTATTTTTATTAAAAGCCTCCAATAATGGAGATTTTTGGCTTCTTCCCTGGTAGTTCTTACTCTATCCAGAGTGAACAAGAAAAAATTACTTTTGCTTTTACAGCAACCATTTAACATTTTAACCCTTCTGCTGTATCTTACTTCAGTACTTTTTTTTTTCCTTTTTTTTCTTATCCAGTTTGATCACTCTTTCTTCCTATGTCTTTGTGCGTGATTCCTTTTGTAACGAGAAGGAAAAGTTTCAGTTAGTGCAATTTTTTTTTTTTTTTTAATTCATAGACTCAAACTGACTTAGTATTTTAGCTAAGCTCTTTAACAGTGTTGAGTGGCAAAAGCTATAGAGCAGCAGGTGTATTTAATGTGTTTCATGTGCAATATTGCTGTGTACAGTTGGAGTGAGCTGGCTTTCTTTCCTTTTCTATTTTTTACTGCCTAAGTGTTATCTCATTGACCCATGTTTAGTGCTTGATAAGCACAGTCTTCAGAAATCTTTTCTGTAAAATGCTTCCTTGCCATTTGTTTCCACCTTACACTGTGAAGTAAAATATATCTAGCTCTTCTTAAACTCATCCTTGTTTTTTTCAGATAATTTTGCAAGGTTGATTTGAATTCCAAATTCAATACTCTAATGTACTTTCAAACATTCACAGCTTCATATCCTCTGGAAATTTAATAAATGTACACTCAGATCTCATTCCAGTCATTAATGGAAACATTGAAGATTTGCGGACCTGGGCTATCTTCAAGACTGTGACATTCAAAATCAAGATTTAAAGTCTGTTGGCATCTGTCCTATTTCCTTAGTGAGTTTCACCTCTCATTTTAAAAGGATTTCGACACAATGAGATTTTAGTGTGATAGAGATGTATGCAGTACATCTGCACTTGTCTTTGAGAGGGACAAATCTGATTCTTATTTATGCCTCAACATATGTTGTACATGAGGTGCAAAACTACTCCAGGGGCTGTACCCGTGCTGGGAGCCCTGTCGCTGGGGAGGCTTCCCCTGGCGGCCGAGCAGGGCACAGAAAGCTGCCGCGATGGGGTGCGAGCGATGCCCCCGGGCGACGGGGCAGGTGCCCGGGAAAAAATGCCCAGGAAATCGGGCTCTGGGAGGAGCTTTAGCCCGCAAACGCAGCGAACGGCGGCACAACCTGGGCCCACCGTCCTTCTGTTTCCCGGAGGTAGAGGGGGCTCGCCCGGGGGGTCGGATTGCTCCCCCTTCCCCGCTCGCCTTTTTCTCCCTGCGGTCCTGCTTCTTCCGTGTCCTCACTTGTCCGTCTGTCCTGCTTCTCCGCTTCCCCTCAGCGCTCGGCCCCTCAGCGCTCGCTGTTTCCCCGCGGAGCCGCTGTTCCCGGCCGGCGGAAGGGACGGACGCGCAGCCGCTGCTGCTCGGGAGCCGCGCCCGGCCCGGCCCGGAGCCGCGCCCGCTCAGCGCAGCCTGCGGCGCGCAGCGGCACCTCCGGCTGCGGGGCACAGCGGCTGCGGTCTGCCCGTCTTCTGTTTCTCTCTCGTCTCTCTTTCCCCCTCTTTGCTCCCTTTTCTGTCCCTCCTTCGGTAGGAATACTTATCTTTGTCAGTAAAAAGTTGTCAGATAGAATATTGCGGCTTTTGCGCTTTATTTTCGTCCGAGAAATCGATCAAAAATAGTTCTCCCCTTCTCCCCTTTTACAGTGGGACGGGAGAGCCTATGAATGTCTTGACAACTCCATCAACAAATTTTAGCTGTTACAACACTGCTGTGTAAATCATCAGCTGCGGAGTGAGCACAAAGCTCAAACAAGTGTTGAGAGGTTAACTGTTTGTCTTTCCTGCTCAGGCCAATCCTGTACATGATACATTGAATAGCCCTCATATAGAAAGTATGAGGTAAGTCTTTCACATTTCCCTATCATTTAACTAACTAATAATACTAATAATAACTTAGTATGCAAACTAATCATTTATGTTCTCCATCAAGCCTAAATCAGGATAATCAGAATTGCAGGTGCTGGGTCCGGGCTTATGATTGAAGTATAGAATTTCTGGTGATTTTGTTACATGATGGAACATATTCTAAATTGTCTCATGAAATACAGAAAGAAAAAAAGGAAAAAAAAAAAAGAAGAAGGAGTGAATTCTAGACTCCAGATTAAAGGGAGTAAATAAGAACATTACTTGATCTTGAACTTCAGTGAGTTGCTAGCAGCCTTCTCTGCAATAAGCCTAAAACAATTGGACAAGTAATGCTGTTGAAGACCACTGAAAGCACAAAACACGGAGTACTCTATGTCTCAAACTATTTATTTTCTGAGGTAATGAACCTCTGATAATACAAACAAATTCTAGATGGCAAATAATTCCCTTTCATGTTAATGATGTTTCAAGAAATCAAATAATGTAACCATAAAACAGTCAGCAACCTTAATCTGCAGGATGCCAGGTATGAATTATAGGCAAAATTGCAGGATGTAAAATACATGTGGGCTTGGGGAAGTGTATTAAGTCACAAGGATTTCAAGTTTGTAAAGGATAGATCTGTGGGCTACTGCCATTTACATCCTACTCAGCCTGGGAATTGATGATGTATGGTAGCTATTAAATTGTGGAAAGTAGGGTTATGCTCTGATCCCTACAGAGCCACTAATTGAGTTGTTCCTATATTAATGGATAAATGTTGCATATAGCTATGGATACTACAGATCTACAGTTCTGTGTATGATGGCATAAGCACAGACTCAGAGCAAACAGCATTCATTCAGTCTCCTATGGTCCCCATCCTCCACTAAGATTTCAACTACTTCAGTAAATGATGACAAATGCTTGAAGCCAAGATATGTGAAGAATGAAATTATTTTTTCAAAGTTAATTCCTCCAAAGAATCATCACCTTAAAGGGTACTGTCAAAAGCAGCTGGATTGAATTTTACATACTGAGGAAGTAGGAGAGATGTGTGTGAGAGAAATATAGGCTATATTTGCAAAGAGATTTTTCTTATTTTTTGGTTTGACATTTTTGTAGCAGATAGTTTTTTGTTTTTCTAGGTAGGACTGTGAACATAGTGACTTTAATTGTCTCTGCTGCCATTATCACATAGTTTTTACATATGCTGTTGTTTTATCTTTATGTTTTAAGGATCAGGATTCAAATTCAATGTTACAGAATTATGAAAAATAATGTGTGGGAAAAAAAGAGTTCATCTAATTGAGCTTCCTGCTGAAATTATCAGACACACTCTAAACTCAAACCAAACCGAAAATTCTGGAACAGCAAAATCACTGAAGGAGAAGAAAAAGAACAAACCCAAACCATTCTGTTTCCTAGGAAATCTTTCAAAACAAAAAGAAAGGGAGCTTTCCTTTCATGCCAACAGTCAATACAGCGACCTTGTGCAGACGGACTTGCTGCATGTTTATGCAAAAAATGAAATTAGGAAAATCAACTTTAAGGATTAAATGTTGACAAATTATTCTGAGAATGATAAAAATAAATTTTTTCTATAATTGTTTTATTATTTTGTTTCTAGACATGATCAGGAATCTAGAGATTGTTAAGAAAAAATGTTAAAACTTATTTTTAGATACTCTGTTACTCACTTTTGTTATTCAGCTAAATTGAAAATCCCATCATATTCTTGATTTCATTATCTTCAGAAAGATAATGTTATGTTATCTAATCTGCAAAAAAAAATTCCTGTCAGTTGTTTTGTTCAGAATCTCCTGATGGAAATCCATGCTCTTCCTGTGTGAAAGGGTTTGCTTTGCAACGAAGACATAACATTTAAACTACAAATCTATCCCTTTATTTGCATACCTTTGTGAAAGGCAAAACACTTAAAAGGAACAACTTTTAGAGCAACTAACAAGTGTGCTAATAGAATTTATTCCTTCCTCCCTTTTGTATTTCTTCTGCAGAAAGGAAAGCTGGTGATACATATGGCTTCTTATCTTAAATATTTTGCCGATATCACCTTCCAAGACAATTTTAAGTTACAGTTACAGACCAACCAGTAATTTTAGTCCTAGAGTGATTCCACAGATGTAATTACCCCAATGCTACTTTTTAGATCTACTGATGAACAAATCTCTAAAGGGCCCTGAAAGTGTAAAGGCAGCTAATTCTAGAACAGCTACAACTTAGCACCTTTTACGTGAGGAAAACACTGATGAAGCTTCTGGCTTTAGGCAGTGACAAAATAGTTAGCTGTCACATTTCAAATTTAAGAAAAATCTGAAAATTTTGTGAACTTCCAATGGCAGATAGAAAACACCACAGCTGTATACTCAGGATATTTCAGTTCTGACTCAGTGAAATGCATTGGAAAAATTAGAGCAAAACTACTGATAAAAGCTGTTTCTGGAGAAGAAGAAGTAAAAATGTTATATCCTTCAGTCATATTGGACATTTTCCAGTACTACCATTTTTAGTCCTATGGGTTTGGACAATAACTCAGTTCAGGCACCTGTGTGGAAAGAAGGTAGGGTTTCCAGATAGCCAGAAAGCCCAGTGCTGCAATTTATGCACAGTGATGCACAAGTCTAGAACACGTTAAACTCCTGTGGACGCAGCATAGAGATGTTCCAGCTTATCTGACAGGTAGATCACGTTGCATCTGCCACCACTCTGACATGTGCTAGACAGTTGCAATTCAGCTTTGCTTTCACAAGTTTATGAAGCAGACCAATCAGGTACAGGAAGAGAGAAGGGTTGCACAGATGGATTCTGCCTGCCCACTTTCCCCATTTGTAAATCAATTCTTTAAATGCATTTGTCTCCCTGCTGTGCTCAGTTCTTCTCAAGAGGTGATGTGATTCAGAATAGCCTCTCTGCATGGAAATGGCAGGTCACCATTTTTATAACAGAGAAGCCAGGCTGCTCATTCCATGCAACAGAAGTCAAATCATTAAAAAGAATAAGCAGTTCTAGGACCCAAATTCAATGCTTATTAAAGGCCTGTTTCTGTTAAAGATATACTTTGAAAGTTCAAATGAAGCCATTTTAATTTTACCTCCTTAACAGCCAAATTCTCTTTAATTTTATTTTCAAAAAGATGTGTATACAACCTACCTGTCTAACCATCCCGCTCCTTGGTATCTTGGGATTATCTCAATCTGAATCTATAGACAAGAAAAAATTTTCTCTTTCTTTGTACTTGTTATCAAAATAGGATTAATTGAGATTTCCATTCAGTTATTGTTCTTTGACAGAATTTGTCTAAAGAGTGCAAATCCATACAGACTGTTGGAACTGTGAGATAGAAATGGGTCTTCATTTGGACTGCTAGGAGAAGTGGGACAAAGTGTGCCAAGGAAAATTGATGGTATCCTGGGCTTCATTAGGAGAAGCATTACCAGCAGGTTGCGACAAGTGATCCCTCTGTGCTCAACACTGGTGACTATCTAGTTTCATACCTGGAATACTGTGTCTAGTTCTGGGCTGCCAAGTACAAGGGAGACATGGAGCTTCTGAAGAGAGTCCAGTTCAGGGCCATTGAATTGGTGAAGGCACTGAAGCATCTCTTCCATGAGGAAAGGCTGAGACAGATGTGACTGTTTAGCCTGAAGAAGGGAAGGCTCCGGTTTGGGATCTCATCAATGTGTACAATTATTACTTGAAGGGAGGATTCAAATAAGAGGGACCCAGGCTCTTTTCAATGGTGCCCAGTGACAGAAAAAGAGCTAATGCACTCTAGCTGGAACACTGGAGGTTTCTCTGAATACTGGAAAAAGTTTTTTTACTGTGAAGGTAACATAAAATGGGCACAGTTTTCCCAGAGATGTTGTTAAGTCTCCATCCTTGGACATATTCAAAAACCATGTGGACATGATCCTGAGCAGCCTGGTCTAGGTGGCCCTACTTGAGCAGGGATTGTTGGGCCAGATGACCCCCAGTGGTTCCAATCTGAACCATTCTTAGATTCTGTGGCAAGAGACTGTAAGGAAGCTGTCCATTTAAATCAAACTTATACCATATTTTCACTATTCATATGAAGCTGAAAGGCTCAAACATTCCCCATAATTCAAACATAACTTTTGCATTGAACTTTCAGGCAGACTTTCACACTTTCAGTCTTGGTCAATGCTATTATTAAAGATATATTTTGATTTGTTTACTTTTTACTATGTTAGATCAATGCAGAATTACACATTCATTTAAACTGAAAAAAAAAAATCCAGCCAAAGCAAAAACTTCAGGATAGGTTCCAATATACTGAGTTAAGATCTGCAGCGTGGAATATCACCAATAAGCACATTGTCTGAAGTTACTTGGTAAATTGCAAATAATCTAGCCTTGCCAAATGTTTATACCAGATAATGGAGTTTTCAAATTCAGAGTGTAGGTACTTTCACCAACACTCATTTGTATTTGCAGTATTTCTTTGATGTTCTGGAGACAAAACATCTGAGCTGAGGAAACTGTAAACTACATCTAGCTGTTGGAAAACCTAGGAGCTTTTTGATGTGGCTTTTCAATACCCTTTCCTAGGAGATCCCCTTCTAAGTCCTGTTTCTTTGAGAATGCACGGGGAGAACCAGAGCTTCTCCTATAAGTCCAGCATTCTGAACAATCAGTATTGTCTCATCTCCTTTATTTCCTGCAAGTGTCTCTGCTTTACCTGCTTTGCTTTCACCCAGGAGATTTAGCTGGACACCGAAGATACGTAACACAGAATAAAGAAGCATTAATTTAAGTTGCCAATTTAAAAGCATTTATAGATAAGCAGTCTTGAGATATTATCAGAACTGATACAGTCAATGACATTCTTTAAAAAGGGTCCTGAAAATGCTTCTATATTCAACTAGATAAGAGTGAAATAGTAATTGCAGGAATTTCACAGTGAATCTAATATTTCAACCAAGTACTAGCCACAGGGAAAAAATTATATGCTTATATAAGTCATGACAATTTCAAAAGGAAATGCCTTATAAAGAGCAGAAAGCATCATGGGTAACAATTCAAAGTACAGTGTTGGTAACCCTAATTAAATTTAGCTGAACTTACCATGTGGGATAGTGGCTAAGAGAAAAAAAGTTCATATATTTTGTGCATTTCTTATAAAATGTGCCACATTCATGCTTTTCCCTTTCCTTGGATTCATTATTAGAGATCTGGAGGTGTCTTCCATGCTAATGGGAAATTAAAACTGAGTAAAACCATAGAATTATAGATTTTCAGACAATACCTAAATTAGCACAGAATTTTTTTAGTTCTATATGCTCAGAACTGAAGCCTCACAACTACTGTGTTAATTCAACGCCTTTCTTTTTTTACATGTGAATCCAGGGACAGAATCACTAGTCTGTCTTTAGCTTTATAAGGGGGATAAGAAGAATGAAAAAATGTAATATGATTGGACCATAAATTGACAAAAAAGAGTAAAAAATAAATGTAATCCTAATGGATTAGGAGTTTTCATTTGTATTTCATCTCTTGGATGTATCAGATTAGGGACTCAGTGTAGTATTTTCATGCATCTGGTATGGAACAAGTACATTTATAGATAAGATACACTGGTTTTTTTTTTTTCTTTTTTTACCTACTTTCCAAAAATCCTCTTTTCATTTCTTCTGGATAAAGCTGAAATAAAAAAACATCTGGAAACGCAGCCTATGAAAAATAAGTGAACAAAACCCCCCCAGGAAACAAAAAAAACCCCTCAAGCCCTTCCCAAAAAACCTAAACCCCCTTAAGGATTCTAGAAAAACAAATGACCAAGATGAATCAGTACAACATTACCCACAATACCCCAGAGTAAGATCAAACTTCAAATTCTTATTCTGCAACCTCCAAGGCAGGGATTTGATCTGTATTTTCTCCAGCAGTATGCTTAAATAAGGTCGAGGAAAGGTGTGCCATGGAAACTGTTTTACTTCTTAAAGAGATTAAGCATTCACCAGGCCAAACTGTCTTTCACTCCAACTGCTAAAGACTGTCACCTCAGATGATAGGTAACTGAATATTAGTCCCCAGTAAAAATCAGGTTATAGGAATGCTTAAACTTGTGGCCATGTGGGACAATTGGTTCAAAATAGGCTGTTCTTTGCCAGCCACAGAGAACCATTCTATGTCACATCTGAAGTCCATTTCTGAGTATTTTTAGACCAGTTTTCTGCTTGTATAATGTTTCAGTTTCAATGAATCAGCATTTTCCTATGGAGAAAAAAAGAATGTCCTATGAAACATTTTCCAATCGCCTTTATTTTGATGTATTTCAAGTTGTTGAAAAGCAAAGTACATCTCTGGGAATTGCTTAAATGGAAGAAAAAAATTTAGTGAAACTTATTATAAAGGATAGATATTAATTCATTCTTATGACCCAGCATTCCCCTCTGGGGAAATAAATTCTAATAATAACACATTGGTGAGCGTATTGTGCAGCACATTTTTATTTGTTACTGACCAGATAATATCCAGACACTATTTCATGATGTCACTGGATCTAAATTATCAAGGACTCTATTGTAAATAATGGATGACATAGAGAAAACCTGTTGTAATTTGCTGGAAAATGTCCACATTTTCTCCACTGGAAATGAGTTGTGTAAAGTGGCAATGAACTGGAAAATTCAGATTGTAATTAAAGAAGACCTAATCAGCTGGAAAACTGGATGGATTCAATAGCAGAACCTCCCACAGTCTGTAGTGACTCAAATGTGCCTCTGGTACTATATCACTGTATCACTTCCTGAGGTATGTTTCTTTGCATCCATCTCCCACATTAATTCCTCTGTTCATATTTGTCTCCCCAATCAGTCTTTTTCAATTTAGAGTGATACAACTATCTTACTTCAGGTAGAAAACTCTGCACAGGCCTTAGCAACTCACTCAGGTACAAAGCAGTGGAGCACACACAGTAGAGTTGTGCTGGAATGGAAACACCTATTCTTTTGCTCTGCAAAGGTAGAGGTTGACAGTACAGGTTTGCTGCTGAAATGTGTAGCTCATTTATAAAGGCTGGGCCACTTCAGTCTCCTGCAACAGGAGCTCTGTTGTGAAGTCCTTGCTGTAGGAAAATGTTAACTTTCTCCTTAGGCTACTTTCCAGAAATGGCATAAAAGAGACCTAACTTGGACAACTTCTGCTTTTATTAATGACACCTTGAAAAGGAATGGGAAGCTTGTAGAAAGGTCAGTGATGAAAGAAAAATGTGAGATATAATTAAAACAGAAAAATTTCTTTTAACCAAATGTGACTATCCATCATCAGCTCTTACTTTTATGCGTTCAAACATGCTGTTTTCTGAACTCTTAATACTATTTTAAATATGTAAAATTTCTTCCAGGCAACATATGACCATAAAAAGAACAGTTTTTAATTTCTAAGGTTATATAATGAAAAATTTATATTGGCTCAAGACCTTGCAGAACCCTGACCAGTCAGATTATATATTGCAGGTGTTCTTGGTGAGGAATGTCTCTCCACTCATAAGTTATGAGTTAAAAGATTTAAAAATGATGTTATTGAAGAAATACAATAAAACACCAGCTTGGGAAAACGGAATAAATATCAGCAGGAGGTGTGATTACTGCAGCCAGTGTAGTTTGCCAAAATTCCCAAACCTAGTCATTTAGGTGATCTACTTGTGAGGCTAATGGGGTGCTAGGTTCTGCCTTTCTCCACTGTTTTTTGGTTGTTTTTTGTTTTTTATTTCTCCTTCTTCACTCCCCAGTTAAGTCTATCAGAAATTTACAGGCATGTTTGGGGAGGAACTAGTCTATTGTGTTAGCTAGTTATGTGGGGCTGACTTTCAGTGGGACTTAGAAAAATTCAGCAGCAGACCCTGGCTTTCCCAAGGTAAAGCAGTTTTCCTTCCTAGAGGATGGCTCTTTGAAGAATTTCATGTTCTCAGGGAAGGACTGATAGAAGTTTTGTAAGCATCTCGTGTTCTCAAAATAACAAGTGCTGTTTGTCACTTTAGTTTGTTCTATCCTTGTGTGTGTTCTCAAAACCTGCTCTCTCTATCTCAGCCAATGGTGGTAGAGAGGAGTTGTGTCATTTAGCCAATCTAATAACTGTTAGTGAAAGACCCTATAAAGGGACTGCATTGTTACAAAAAGAGAGCCTTCTGATTCAATGAAACCTTGGAGTCCTTCTTTTCATCCTCTGGGACAGAGCGACAAGTTATACAATTATAGCAATTATACTAGTTAGAAATAGTGCCTTGACAGTGTGAAAGCTGCACAGTAGGGTGACATACAGGCCTCCATTTTTGGCATCTTTGCCCAAAGAATCAGTCCCCAGACTCAGTCACATACATGCCTCACTTTATGGTTCTCACCAAGCTGTGCTAATTGTCTTTAGCAAGACTTTTTCTCATATCAGTTTCAGAGAGAAATTGGCATTTTCACAAATCCGAATTTCTCTGCAGCATGGAACTCCATTAAATATGGCCATGGTCCCTTTCTACATTGCCCTAACCAGCACAAAAGTCCAGAGGGATTATAAACTTCAGCATAATACATTATCAATGGCACAAGCCATGCCAGATGCTTGCCTCTCACCATACCTACCCCATGAAAAACATGAAAAACAGTGGCCTCCAAACCACTGAACTCCTGTGGTCTGAGAAATGACAGATTTGACAGCTTCTCCACTGTGTGAAGAGGCAGTTGACCCCCGATGACCTGTCTGAGCACAGCTAAGCTGATAGCCAGAGTGTATGAACTGTCTCTAGAGATTCTGGCTATGCTTATGTCACAGTAATTTGGGGTCATATCTTTACTGGACATGCACTATCCACATAGTCAAACACCTGCTCCAACACTGAATCTTAAAAGTGTTTTAACAAATTGGCATACTTTGGTGAAGACCTGCCCCACACAGAAATGTATCAACCCACAGATTTTTGAGATATCTTCTCTTCAACAGAGATACTATCTCAGAAAATTAGGTAACTCCTCCTACTGAGTGATGTAGAGATGTAAAGTGACCTCTCTTTTTCAGGTCTCCAGGCTGAATTAGTTACATTTAATGGAAATGTTTATTATTTTAAGGGATTTATTAATCTCTCTCTTCTTTATTATTGAAGAATGATTATGTATTTTATACATAGTCAGCTGTTATTTCCTTGATAGCCACTGTTGTCTGCAGGCTAAAAGGAAAGGAGACGAAAATGAAAAAAAGAACATTAGTTCCAAGAAGCTAAAGGGGTTGAGTCACACTTAGGGAACGTTCTCTTACACGCTGTTGGTGTAGCAGCAGTAGTAGCCAGAAGCAGTGTTATGTTTGCAGGTGGAGGAGAAGCAGAAATTATTCTGTTTCACCTTCTTAGAAATGTAGAGTGGCAGTTCCCTCTGCAATGAGCCAGGCTGTGGCAGGAAGAGGCGCAAGAGAGAGTCAACTGTATTTGTGTGTTACCCCAACTGCTGCTGTCTGACTAGAGCTTGATGGTGCTCTCCTGTGGACTGGTTCTAGCCCAAGATTGCTAGCTGCAGTGTGCTGACCTACGTTGTCAAAGGCCAAAAGAGTGCACAGCTAAAAAATACAGTACTCATGCTGGTTTTTGGAGTTGGGATTCAGTCTTCATCTCCACACTGAAGCCAGAGCACTTCCATCCCAGTTTCTCCTTTAGGAAGAATTCTAGCATTAGGTTAGGTTATGAAGACCTAGCTCACTGAACTTTCTTTTTTTTTTTTTTTTTTTAAGTCATTGAGGCAGAAAACTATCCACAGACTCATTGCTGTAAATCTCACACCTTAAGAAGTCTTGAATGCTCAAAGTGGCTTCCTGATGACATCTCAACACCACTAAGAAAGAAGCTAAACACTCAAGATTGTTTAGGAATTCAGAAAGTCTGCCCAGTGCTGATTTAATACAGAGATAATCTATTCACTGTGTTAAATTGTGAAAAGTACTGATTGAAATTCAGCAAGGCCAAGTGCAAGGTCCTGAACCTGGCTCATAGTAATCCCAAGCACAGGTACAGGCTGGACAGAGAACGGGTTGGCAGAAGCCTTGGGAAGACAGACTCGGGAGTGTTGGCTGATGAGACACCCACTGTGATCTGGCAACGTGTGCTCACGGCCTGGAAAGCCAAACATATCCTGGCTGCAGCCAAAGCAGGGTGGGCAGCAGGCAGAGGGGGAGATTCTGCTTCTCTGCTCTTACCTGGTGAGACCCACCTGGAGTGCTGCATCCAGCCCTGGGGTTCTCAACATAATACAGACATTTCCTTGTTTGAACAGCTCCAGAGGAGAGCCAGTGATTTGATCACAGGGCAAGAACGCCTGTCCTAGTTGGAGCTGTCCAGCCTGGAGAAGAGTGCAAGGAGACCTTATGGCACCCTTCCAGTACATGAAGGGAGCTTACAAGAAAACTGGAGAGGCACTTTTTACAAGGGTATATAGTGACAGGACAAAGGGGGATGGCTTCAAACTGAAGTCAAGTAGATTTAGATTGGATATTAGGGGCCCATAAATGACACTGTAGTAAAGAAACTCTTCCTTGCAGTCCTTTCTATAGCTCCCAGCACTACAGCAGTAGGCTTTTTTTCATCTAGTATTTTCTTTACAGGATTCAGTTTCAACATACTCTTCTTCTGTTGTGGCAGTTCATGATGCCAGAAATACTCATATTATGAAGAGATTGACAGTTTCTCTGTGGTTGTAGGAAAGATGTTGCAAGTTCCTGCCATGTGGCTGATCTCTGAATCCTAGTCTCCTGATGAGATATTTTTCATGTTTGTTACTACATAATGTGTTTGTGATTGTATTTCTGTGCTTAACAGTTGTTTGTTTTGTTTTTATTTTTGGGTTTTTTTTTTCAAATGGGAAAAAGCCGTAAATTAAAATACTTATTTGGAAATAACAAATTGTGATACTCTGAGCGATTTAATTCTTTCTGCTTTCACCTGAAAGTTTTTTTATCTTACTTTTCTCTGCTTCACAAAGCTCTTATTTTTTTTCTTGTACTTGATGAAGTGATAAGGAGACAGCTCAGCTCCTACATGTAACAGAAAACACATACCACAATAATTTTTATAACTGAAGCTACATTAAAGCTGGAATTACTGGGATATCATTGGTCTGTATGCTCTACAAAACCTTATAATGTCCAGGAGAAACCAGCCAGAACACTGTGAAAGTTATTAACTCAAACACTACTGACTAGTGACTTAAACTCAGTATTTTCTAGTTTTATGTGTTCATTAATACTGGATAAACTCCCCTCTTAAAAGTGCTCATTTATCTTTGGCTAAACAAAATGGGAGTACAGAGAGAAATTACATTTAGAACAAAATTAATTATGCTAATTTTAACTCTTGATATTCCTTAAATTTTTATTTCATCATATTGCTAGCCTTAAAAATTCAGACATTTGGAAACAAATAATTTAACAAAAATAGAAGCAAACAAAAAATATCATCTGTTTACAGACTTTTCTGAAAAATGTTTAGAAAAATGAAAGTAAAATACAGCCTTTCCTAAAGAAGGGTGAATTTCAAGCAGTCCCAGTGAGGTTCTTTTTTATTACCCCACAATTCATAAAAAGGATCCTTTTTTTCAATGAGCATGTACAGTGGGAGTAGAGGCAATCATCTAGTAAAAGTCAGAGAAAAGTCATGTTCCATTATACTTATGAAATTGATGGTGTGATGGTTTTTAATCATTTCTACAGACCATGATATCCTATTTTTCTACAGCAGTAACACTGATTTTCAGTTACATTGAAGTCTTCAAACTGACATGGATAAAATCCTAAAGAGGCAAATATTTCAGTAAAGAATTTCTCCACTTATATCCAGAACTGACTGCTCTTTACCAGATCATCTAATATACAAGTTCTCTAAGTAGTGCAGCTGTGATACTGACTTGGAAAAAGCAGAATATAAATACACTGTTCTTATACATCTTGTATGTATATATTTTCATTAAGTAGACTAAGTAAAATTATAAGTCAGTGGCAATTCTGAAGGTTATTTTTCATTCTTACTGAACTTCTGCACAGTTCCTCATCCATAGCTTTTAAATTACCTTCCAAGCATGAAAGTCATCTCTACCTTTTGCAGAAGAAGATGCCAGTGCACAGAGAAGAACAAACTCTCACAAAGCATCAGCATGACAGACCTTCTACAGCTTCCCCACGAGGGGAAGTGGGGCAGGTACTGATCTCTCTCTGGTGGCCAGTGATAGGATCTGAGGGAACAGCGTGGGGCTGCATCAGAATAGGCTTAGGCTCAGCACTAGGAGAAGGCTCTGCACCCAAAGGTGGTTGGGCATAGGAACAGGCTCCCCAGGGAGTGCTCACAGCACCAAGCCTGACAGAGTTCAAGTGTTTGGACAATGATCTCAGGCATGTGATGCAATCTGGGGGTTGTTCTGTGTAAGGCCAGAGGCTGGACTTCATAATCCTTATGGGTCCTTTTCTCCTAATCAGAGATAGAATCAGGAGATTCTATGATTCTGTGATTCAATGATTTGAGATGCCAGCGATATTGCTGTTTGAGAAAAGGTAGATAAACTCAGCTTTAAAGGCAATTTATTTTTCATTGTTACTTAAGCTACACAAAATGTGGAAGCTTACCTGAATAAACTGACTTGCATGTCCAAAATTATCATCATTATCTTTAAACACCTATTAAGACACTGAATTCCACATACAATAGTGTGAAAAAATAATTAGGAAAGTAGTAGTGAGCAACTAAATGTTTCATTACATGTGTTGGCATGAAAAAAATTATGAAGCCTGTTTGCAACTCCGAGAGGTAGGACAGACACTGGTTATAAGTGTGGATATATTGCTATTGCTAAACAGGTGCTGCTCAGACATCTATTTCTTATACATAGTGTTCTTCTAAACTACTGCCATGTAAATTAATTTTCATATGAGAAATAGACATATACAATGTTCACTTTATGGCTGTATCATCAATCAAAACATGTCTCATTCCATATATAACTACCTTTGGAAACCACTGTTATGAGTGAGTTTCATACTTGGTCTAAATTTACAACCTTTAATTTCCCTGTATGGCTCAGGATACTCTATTAATTTATACTGTTCTTTGTTAGTATGTTTCATAAGTGCCTTGAAATTGCTTGTTTAATGGAAAATGCAAGACTTGAAATGTGACCTTGCATAAATTTCTTTTCTCTGTAAGAGTAGGTGGCTCACCTTTTGTTATTTTTTCTCAATTGCACAAACATACGGGTTACTTCTATGGCTAAGATCTTGGAAACAGTTAATACACTAGAAAAAATTAATGTAAAATATTACTAGGCCTTCTTGCTGCCTCAAAATTGCATTTTGACCACATATAAAACAGCCAAAATTTGGATTTGCTAGGACAGCCTTTGACAAGGCTTTTTAAAATTTCAGATATTTCAAGTCTGTAAGTTGCTTTTATGTTTTTGGAATGCAAATGAATTCTAATTTAAGGACACTGGTAGAATGCAAGCAACATAAGAAAATGTCCATGGGTTTTAGATGATAGCTTACATACTAGACAGTGCCAAAGATTTGAAACCCTGCATTCCAGGGTGAAGAAAAGCCAAAAAAACCACACCAAAAAAATAACTCAGACATTGGCAGATTTTTGTAAGAGGGAAAAACAGAGGGTTCTAGCAAGGTGAGTGTTAAATATAGTAAAAATGCTCCTACTTTGATTGGGCCACTTTGCACTAACTCTGAAAGGATGTTAATGACCACTGATAGTGAAGGGCAATGAAACAATTAGACATTTCTATTTAAATAATTCATTTGCATTCTGAAAAATGATCAGTCATCAACTTTGCAAGCTGCATCTCAATCACTTCTTCTGACACTGCTGCACTATATTTTCCATTTTCCTTTTTAGCTCAAGATGAAAGTCATGAGACAATTGTGATTTTATTCTGTGCATTGCAAAATACTTTAGGGCTAACTGACATGAGTACTGGGAGCTTTGTGTGGAGAGAGAGGGAGAAAGGATAAGGGATAGGGCAGAAGAGCAGTTCAGCCCAGGGAAAGAGAAGACAACTAATGCAATTTTTTCTGTGGGAATAAAAAGTTCTTTCTGCTTCAGGACAGAAGGAGAATGATTAATCATTCAGTCAAAATCAAGAGGATCTACTGGTTCACTATTGCAAAAACATCTAGCTACACTGAAATTAAAATTTTAATGGATGAGTTTGGAGGAGTTTTCAAAGCTATTGCAATTAGCAACAACTAAAGAGATAGGTAAAGCATGTGGTTTGGAAATATTTATTGTAGAACTTCCAAATCATTGACACTCTGGCCTGAAAAGCACCAGTGTGAAACAGCAAATGGGGATACCCTTTACCCTCTGTGTAGGGAAAATATCTGGGACATGTGAGGAAAATGAGGAGTAGGAGTGAAGTGTGATGTGCTTCAACAAGCATCCTCCAGCCTAATGGCTCCTGGAAAACAAAGTACTCATGTGCATTAGGATAGAGGCAGGGATCAAGTGGAGACCAGGAAATGGAAGGGAATATAAATGCAGCTCAGAGGTAGTCTGAATCTGGGTCATTCAACACTGCTGTCTTCTGCATGGTTTTTTTCCCTGTCTTTTGCTATTATTTAAAGGGGTGTACTCCATAGACTGGCAAGAAGTAAAAATTCCAGGTTTACATATTCTGGGTTTCTTTTATTTACAGCTTGATTTGTCTGAATATTTGATAGTCCTAATCCTTTAGATCCTCAGCACAGCCACAGATCAGCTGGTGACTGATGACTGTGACTGTAACTTCAGTAATTCTAAGACCTCTGAAAAAAAACCTGTTAGGAAATACAACTTCTTGTTCTTGCACTGCTGTTTGGTATTTTTACATGCCAGGATGCATCAAAAATTAAATTGCTTGTTTTAGGGCACGCCAGAATATGGTGTATTGATTGGGTTAATTATTCTTTATGTTCAAGGAACTGAGCCAATTACATTTCCTTTTTTTTTTTTAATTTTGCCTCTTCCTTTCTCTATAGTGAAATGTACAAGGGTAGCTTGTGAATTTCTCCAATTTTTATTATTCAGGAGGATAATTGGATTAAGCAGCTAGAATGAATTAGAATGACTTCTTTGATAACAGTGTTTTCTTGAACCATAGCAGATTTGAGACAGTGGAAATGAGAGGACTTCATTCAATAATTTGCTAAACATATCTTCTGACAGAAAATCCTAATGAATCTCGAAGAAGTTGCAGAAAGTTGCCATCTCCTGAGGTTGGGGCTCTTTTTGACATAATGCAGGAATGAGACTCCAGAAAATATTTCGAGGAAAAGAATCAGTTTACTGATTTACTTAGGATTTTATTTATTTTATTTTTTATTTAATAGTTTTCAGTTTTCTTTTGGATCAGTCACTTATTAAGCAGGTGTAGATGCTGTGTAGAAGAATGATGAAACATGGGAGATTATTATAGCACATGAAAAAAAGACATAAAACAGTTAAATGTCAGTGAAGTCAGAAATATAATGCTGCAAATGATCTGGAGAAAAGATTTACACAGGAAAACTTTGTAAGCTTATATCAGGCACAGAACTAGCTAAAGAGTTTAATCCCTATTTTGGATCAGTTGTGTAAATAAATTAAACAGCATGTTATCTTGTTACTGTCAGAAGCAAACCAGAATACTGATGGAGGAACAACATGTTGCTGAATATTGCTGATGCATAAATGACAGATGGATCTCCAGCTAGGGTCCATCGGAGGACAGGGCAGCAGAGACACAGGTGGCTGATCCCTTGCTGCATCTTTGCATGTCTTCCCAGCTTGGTCTGCTGCCTGTCTGGCCACACTGAACCCTGGGTGCACTGACTGCCCCCACCAGTGCTGACGTGGCATGGTCTCTGCAGACAAGTTGCTTATATAACATGTTTTATACAGGCTCACAGGAGCGTGGCTAAGAAGACCAGTGTTATCCTGGGCTGCATTAGGAAGAGCATTGCCAGCAGGTTGAGAGATGTCATCCTGCCCCTGTACTCAGCATAACATGGAGTGCTGTGTCCAGTTCTGAGCTCTTCAATCCAAGACAGACATGGAACTCCTGGAGCAGGTCCAGTGGAGTGCAACAAGGATGATTAAGGGACTGGAGCATCTCTGTCATGAGGAAAGGCTGAGGGAGCTGGGCCTGTTCAGTCTTGAGAAGAGACAACTGAGAGGGGACTCCTTCAGTATCTGTCAGTATCTGAAGGGAGGGTGTCAGAGGATAGATCAGTCTCTTTGCAGTGGTGCTGAGTAATAGGACAAGAGGCAACAGGCAGAAACAGGATATTGTATCAGATGTATAGGAAGTGCCATCTGAATATGAGGAAGAACTAAACAGGTGAGCAAGCACTGGAACAGATTGCCCAGAGAGAGTGTGAAGTCTCCCACACTGGAGATATTCAATAACTGCCTGGATGCAGTCCTGTGCTATGCGATCTAGGACGATACTGTTTGAGCAGGGAGGTTGGGCCAGATGACCCCACTATGGTCCCTTCCAACCGGACCCATTCTGTGATTCTGTCTTGTCTAATCCATTTTCTTACTTAATTTCCAAATTTTCTGTAAATGTAACCATGAGTATGTGTAACCATTTGGATTTGTGTCACTTTGCCTACATTGATATAGTGATGAAAATGTGATAGCATTCACTCATATAGCTACTTCTGCTTTTGTTATTTTCTACGAACAATATTACTATGAAGAGTAGCAAAATCTATGTTCAGTAATATATGGAGCGGTTTTGTTTGTTTCTTCGTTCATTTGTTTGGTTTATTTTTTGTTGGAAAATGTTATGACTGGTATCCTTTTGAATGTTATTCAAGGTCTTATTAAACATTTTTGTCTCAAACTTTAAGTTACCTCAGAAAATATAATGATCAATACACAGGAATTTAGACACTTTATTTCCAAAGTTCTGTCATATTTAATCATATGCTTCTTTTATTGGTGCTTTCTGAATTAGAGACAATCTTGAATCATGAGTGTGAACATTGTGAAATATGATGTTTGGACCTTGGCCAAATTTCTGCCTATTGCTTAATGCCAAGACTTGATCTGTTTTTAATTTGCTGTGCTGAAATTTCTGGTCATAAAAACTTTCTCTTTTTGTTTATCTAGAGTCTTCCCAACATAAGCTCTGCAGAGGGAGACAAGTGAAGGAAACAAACACCCAGGCCACCTAGGTCCAAAGAAGTTTTCTATCACACTTCAAAATTAAGTGACTTAAATTGGGCTTTAATTTACATGTTAGATTTAATATCATGCTCATTGCATATTAATTAAATAGGAATGGATCATTACCAGTCCATTTAATGGGGTGTTACAATGGCTGCATATGAAATATGCAGACACTACTGTTACACTGTCCTTAAACCTCAGTAAATATGCTTGAGTAATTGCTAGTGCTTCAGCAATACACAGTTGCTAATGCACCTCTACATCAATTCATTGCTGTAATTGATACAAACAGGTACCAAGGAGCTTCCAAGAGCCTGTGTTCCTGTCCTTCTGCATAATCATTAAGAGCATTATAAGGTTGCTTCTTATAATTTTTAAATCCTTTTAAATGGCATGAACACTATGGGAAAAGGACTAGCTTGTATTATTTCATGGCTAGAGGTAGCAGTCAAATGGCTTCTCCCTTCCTTTTATTCCAACTGACTTATGTCTGGGCAGATGACTGACACAGAGAAAATGACTTCTTGATTGCTGGCTATTTCTCACTTTGTAAGGACAAGTGACTTTCTTGTGGCAGTACTGTAAATACTACTTCTGCCAAGTGAAGTTTGATTTTAAATAGTCAGTCTTTTAACTGATGTTTCTGGCTTGATTTTGGGAGTTCTCACCTTCACACCATTTAACAGTAACTGGTGATGAGGTTAAAATATTGCTTGTATAAACCTCAATCTGCTAGTACCATGGGTTTCCTGGCGATGCAGTACTTAAGCAGTGCCTTCTTAGCCAAGTCACTTTCAGTCAAGAAACCCTAGTCAAAACTTTCTTCATATATAGGCTGGATCTCTATAGATAAAGTAGGATGGAATGGATTCAAATAATAAATTAATCTTTCTTTCATGAGTTTAAATACTGATATTTTTTCTGCTCTTTTCAAATTAAATTTATTTATTAATAGTAAATGGGACATCTTTGCCTGCCTTACCTAGTTAGACGTGCTCCAGCTCATAATATTTTTATTATTCAATGTTTCTAATACTTTTGATCTTAATTTTTTGTAAATGATTTCTTAGTGATGTGAAGGAGAAAGTAATTTTCCTACCTCTGTCCTCACTTTGTCAGTGATCCCAAATAAAACCAACAAAACCCAAAAAACCCCTCACATATAGTTGGAAAGAAAATATAACTTGCCCCAATATCAGAAGCTTTGGAATGCTTTAACATTATTAATATTTATGTATAATTCTTCTTCTTAATAGAGAAAGTTGTCTTTTTTATGTATTTTGTACAAGAGAAATGGGGAGGGGAGAGAAAAATTTTAGGAGTGATTTGAAGTGTTACAAGAATTCAATCAGTTACTTATGGCCAAAATTCTAAATGTTATTTGTATGTTAATTTGTTTACATGCTCATAGTTGTCTATCAGAATATAGCTTTTTGTGCAATACAATTACTATCAACCCAGCTGACTAAAACTTTGAGGCAAAATGAAACAAGGGATTTCCTGCAAGGAACAAACCAGGGGAAAAAAATGGGCAGGAGGACAAATTCTTGCCTAATTTATATCCTGCACAACATCACAGAGTTCAGTGTTGCTGTGTGATTAATGATTTCTATAGTTAATGGGGCTGTACTAGAGTAATGAAGAGAAAAAATATGGTCCATCAACTTTCATGGAGTGACACTGACCATATATTAGTGCAAGTCTGTGGCCTTATCTTGTGCAAACTGATCAGGGTTTTCAAGACTAGCTGTTGATTTGTTATATTTCAGTATGAAATATGTCAAAACAAAGCTATATAAACCAATGGCTTACCTTCAATAGTTACTAGTCCCAGACTTTCAGAGAAAGAAGCAAAATGCAGAAAAACTAGCAAACTGTTCCAAACTATTACAGGTGAGAAGGGTATTTCCCTCTAGTCTCAGTTTTTATGCCTCCTTCTGTGTCTAGGTCCTTGTCTCATACATTTTTAGCCAATCTAATATAGCAATTGGAGCTCATATTGTTCCTCATAGATGTATTACATGCTGGTTTTGGGTGGTTTTTCATGGAAATCAAAGCTCTTCACATTGAAACACATAAATACTGAATAATTTGGAGGTAACAAAAATTTTTTATTAGGAATGGCTGACCTTCTTTCAGTCCTTGTGCCTCACCAGAAATGACCTTTCAGTTTACAACTTTCTGTTGGCCTTTTCAGTTTGACAAGATCTGCTCTCTCTCAGCTTCTCATGTAAACACTGCCTATATAAATTGTCTGTGGGAAGATGGTATTTTGTCACTTTCTGACAGGCTTTGACTCCCTAACCATGACTTACTTGGCATAGAAAATGGGCTGGTCAATACAAAACAACAGTCACAAAGCCATGTCTTAGCATGAGAAAAATAGAGGTCTCCTCTCAGCTGTGTCCAAAAATTTGATAGCTGCTAGGCTGTAGGTAAATTTTAAGAGTTGCTGAGGAGGCTGATCAGCCTGGACTCATCTTTGAGCTCTGTTGCCTGCCCACATGGTTGTTTGTTTTTTAGGCTGATGGAAAACACTTGAGAGCAGGGACTGTTGGAGCAATATGCAGGATGATGGGTTTTAGCTCATGAGGTGCATTCTCTAGCAATAGAAAAATTGGAATATATTATTTACATATGCTGTTGTGTGGCCAGCAGGGATTTTTGATAAAAAAAATTCCGAAAGATATCAATCAACCAAGACAGCCTAGAAGGGACTGGATTATTTGGAATTTTTCCCAGATTTTCAAGGTTTGCTTTTGAATCTTAGCTTGGGTCAGATGATTGTAGAGCAACTCCATTCAAAACATCCAGAGAACCATACCCAGAGAAGCTGAACTTGGTCACAAACTGAATTTTAATCCCAGTAGTAGCCTTTGCCTGTTCTGGATTGCTCTTGGGACAGTGGAACCATTGCATATATGCAGGATAACTGAAAGTATTAAGTAAAGCTGCAGTAAACATCCTGATTTTTGATTTACAATAGCAAATTTTCAATTTATATTTTGATACTAAAGTTTGAGTAGTTTGCAGAGTCTCTATTGTATCGTTTCCAAGAGTATTATGGTTCATTCATTTTTTATAGGTAAGGAATAATTTCTTGTAATATTGTGTTGATGACTGTCATATATTGACATTTATAATTTAACATGATCTAATATAAAATGTGACCTAAATATAGCCTTATATATGTGTGATGTGACTATGAGCTAATAATCTATATTCATGCACAATTCAATAGTATATGAATCAGAATTTTCTCCAGCATTGTGATGAAAGAGTTTCCATGTCCTATTATCAGAATTGGTCACCACTGAAGGAGGTGGCTGGAACTGTATCTGGTAACCTCTTTGTTGTATTGATGAAAAGCAGCACTGTCTGGGGTCATTCATTAACTAGGAAAAGGAACTATTCTGGTCCCCCAAATTTTCTTTTGTATTCCTATGCATGCTGAATTTTTATCCTTTTATCTTTAAAGCGTAGCTGTCACTGACTGTTGACATTTTTAATGAATATCTACATCTAAAGCCTCGTGTTTCCCTGGATCTTTATACCTATAGTTTCTCTTCTTTTACTTGCATTTTCCTAATTATCTCTTTAGAACATAAAAACAAGAATAGCTTCCATTTTCTTTAAAAAATGAACCTGATCATGTGAGTGTTTGCATAGCTGAACAACCCAACACTTAAAAAAGTTTTATGTACCACTTAAATAAACAAGGCAGCTCAAACTTAGGTTTAAGTACACATTGAAATATATTGATAGAGCAGTTTTGAAATGTATAATCCAAACCCCCCTGTTCTTCTCTCATTTCGGCTGTGTATCATACTATCTGTAAAGAAAGAGAGTAATTTTCAGGCAATATTTTCCAAAGTCAATCAAATACACTTGGACTTAAGTAATACTGAAATTGTACCTAAATAAAAATTTCTACATACAATTGTTCCAAGTTCTGTGTTTTGTTTTTTTTTTTTAATGAATGCTGGTTATCTGGAAGGGCATTCATTTTGTTATTTTAGCTGCCACATTTTTTTCTTATAAGTTCCTGGCTTTTCTTTCTTTTTTTAACAACTGTGACATCTGTTAACATATGCTTTAATGATGCGTACATCATAAAAGTTCAAGTACACAATGAGTAAATTGTGACAGCGTTGACTTTTCTATATCCCTGTGTATGTGTGGAAACTTACACACATATTTCATAGTTGGAGAAACATGTGTTAGTGTTGTGATATGAGTGCAGAAATATCCCAAGGTTTTTTTTCATAGATGTTCATTTGTCAGCACGTGTTTTCAAGTACAGGTAAATGAATAAAGGCAGCTTTGTGTACTTTCATATAGAAACAAGCAAAAAACCTGAAAAAACACTTGCCTTCTTTATACTCTTAAATATGCTCTTGAAGCTAGTGGTTGCTGTGCAGGTACTGAAGAAAATTAAATTGGTAGAAAATAAGAGAAGCAGAGGGAGGGAGAATGCAACTAAGAAAAGATTTCATAACAGAAATTCAGAAAATAGATGAAGTGTTAGTGAGGTAAGGAAATAGAGGAACGTAACTCCAGATGTTAGAAACAGGAAGAGAGATGGTTCTTACAATGATGGCAACCAGATCATGTGAGAATAAATGATGGAAATGAGATTTGCACTGGGGAAGAGCATACTAAAGACAATCGCTAAAGTTTTCGCTAGCACTTGTTTCTTCTATCTATGCAGTATCTGCGTTACTGCATCTGGAGGAGAACACTCCCAGCAGATGCAGTACTGGGGACATCCAATTTGCTGAAGACTTTTCTTATTTTCTTCTTTTTTCCCTACTAAAATAGTGGTGGGATGCTTCATAGCTTAAATGCCCATGATCTAGCCTTTCTGTGGGATCTTGAGGCTCTCCTTAAACCTAGATCTAGCAAAAACTCTTCATAAGCTTTGGAGCCTAATTACAGAACTAGAATTTTTAAAACTACTGGTCAGAAGCTGTCACACTGCAATGCCACACAAGATTTGCACACCCTTTGTCTGTTCCTGTTGTTAAGAATATGCACACTAGGTTTTCATGTGATTTTCAATGGAGAAGGAATGGAGGTGGCTGGGTGGGTTTTCAGGTATTGAGGATTATGTGATGTTTTCTCAATGCCCATTAGACTACTGCATCTTCACACATTTCATTTGCTATTGTGACTCCCAGAGTGAGATTTTAAACTCTGCTTACTTACGCAGTACTTATGCTGTTTAATGCACTCTGTTAATACAAATGGCTATGATTCTATGGCAGCAATTAAGCATCCAGATATTTCTGTGCATCTGGGTGTTGGGCTCTCTGTGTCTCACTGCCAGTCTGTAAAATGAAGACAATTTTTTTACACTAGAAATAAATCAATTTC
>VWZV01008293.1:47911-140084 GCA_013397155.1 Irena cyanogastra | reverse complement strand
AAAAATCGTTTTCTTTTTATTCTTGGATACTATGAAAGTATAAAAAAGTCGAGTAAGTCAAACTTGGCAGACAAATAACCTGTGGACACCCTACAGGGTGTCTTTTTTTTAAATTATCACCAACACTCTAAATAACCACTAGTATAAGTTTCAGCTCATGGATAAGTGGATTCCATTGAGGTAAGCTTATACAGAATAATAGGAATGATCATAGGTGCTCTGGAAGGTCAACAGAGAATACCTGCATTAACAGATAAATCCTTCCATTTAGGTTTTGAGACCATAATTGGAGAGGCATGACTGATTTACTGTTGGACCCACTGCATTCGTTCTCTGTTTAAGCAGAGTTCAACTTTCAGGCCTGGAAATTGGCAGGCTTTGCCAAAGTAATTGAGCTGAATAAGATCAAGAACATATAGTTATATATTTCAAATAATCTTTGTTCTCTTGCTCAGTCTCTTGGTGTGCAGGGCCCTACAGTATGATTTATTGGGGGAGAGAAGACCAGATGAATTAATACTAATGTCTCACGATGTTGTTCAGTTCGTTGTAAATTGAATCTGTGGCATTAAAACTGATGACAGTAAGCATGGCAAAAATTAATAGTAGTGCTAATTACATTTCAATAAATTAACTTTATAGTCTTTCAAACAGCCTTTTACTAAGGCAAGTGAGCATCAGTCCCATTAACTGTTGGACAAGACCATTATAAATCAGAAAAGCAAAATGCCACAAAGAAAGAAAGCCAGGAAGATTTCTCTAATGGTTTTTCTCAAAACGTATCATGAGTCTACATGAAGCTGCATCAGGTAGCCTTCTGTATCAGTAATGAGTTGGAGATCTAGTACTATCCATGGAAAATATAAAAATTACCTACTGTTTTCAAAACTTTGTTTATTGTGTGTCACAAATTTGCTGCTGGAACAATTAAGGAATGATGTAAATTTGTCAGAGTTTTTATGTAAACCGCTTTGAGGATGATAGCAAAAAGAGAAATGTGTAAGGATAGAATTCATAGAATATTCAGGTCGTCTCTGATGCAAGCATGGGCCATAACTTTTAAATTGGCCATATGTATTTCACATCACCTTCAGTGAGTTTTGCTTCACAGGAGTGGAAGAAATCCAGACTGAAATTCAAAGCCTGTGATTTGAGGACAGCATATTAGCTGGAGTTGAACTTCATGCAATTAGAGTATAGCTTTATTTAATTCATAAAATAACTTATGCCTCACTTTTTCAGTCTGAGAATTATACAAAGACTGAAGCTTGTGAATCAAAACGACAATGGACTACATGACACAAAGGACACTTGAGAAGTAAAATTCCATGTAATCAGAGAAGCCATGAGTGAATAAATTGCCATTTGTGCATCAGCTCTGTAATCCTGATGTGTGCATAGAAGCAGTGCAGGGCAGTCAATGTACCTCCACAAGCATCTGGATAAAGAGGCCACTGGCTGCATGAATATATTTACTCGACTGTGATTCCTCATCCCTTGCTAATTCACTGCAAACCACTAAGCTGCTTGACACAAAGTTGTATTCTTTTCCCTGCCTTGGTATTTCAAAATATCTTTTAACATACATGTTAAAAGATGTTCCTACTGGATTGAGCTTTAAGCAACAAAGAGTTAAAGATCTTTTAACTTGCCCTTTATCATATTATACGTATTTTGAGTTCAGCATGTATTCGACCCTATTTTTATTTGTTTAAGTACTTAGACTTTTTTTCTTCTTCACTCATCAAAAGCTGTCAGCTTCTACAGGCTTCTCTCTCACAACCCGAGCCAGCTGTGCCAATAGGAATTGTGCACACAGATATTTAGTAAAATCAGGCAGACAATTTTAAGGACACAGAAATATCGATAAGATATGATGAGAGGAATATTTTCTAGTCTGTCTAGACTGTCTTTCTAATTCTAATACAACAGCCAAGTATACATGTGGGTAGCTTGCTGTCTGTTCTATTTTCATTGTGCAGCCTATCAAAATCTGTTAAACAGATTTGCTGAAGCTGCAAGACCTGGTCAGAAAAGAGCATGCTGTGGCTAAATCTCTAATTGCTTTTGATGGGAGTCTGCAGAAGGAACCCTAAGCAGACTGTCCTCTCCAACCTGTCTGCTTTCCAGCTATGTGTGCTTTAACTCTGCTCTTTTGTAAAATTGTAGAGTGACTCCTGCTTTCAACTCACAGCCTAGAGAGATTTGATACATGCTATAGATAGTAAGGAGGGAATTTAGAAAGGATGATGTTACCTTGCTTGTCATCCTGGAATATTCTCCAGAGTAAATGGAGTCAATATTCTCCATAGCCAACCATGGTAAGTTCAGGGATGTTATAGACTTGATGATGTTCATGAGCTAAAACTATTAGCTATAGTTATTAACTATTGCTATTGCTATTAGTTACACCTATTGCTTTTGTTAATAATCATTCATCAGTGATTATAAGTAACAAACATTGAATATTGAGACAATACTATAATTAAAGAGAACACCAGCTAATGTAACTCCAACATATAAACTGCGTAAAAATAAGATTCAATGAAAACTAGATTTCATTACAGTATTTCTAGAATACATTTTCTAGATTTTCCAGATACATTTTAGTTCAAAAATTTATCTTAGTTGCCAGCAGCACAAATAATGCATAATTACACTAAAATGTACTTGGGAACCAGATACTGAAAAAGGATTATATAAAGGATTTAATAAAAGTATTATATAAATATCATATAAATTCAAATATAAATAATAATTTATTTCCAAAAAGCCTAATTAAACAAACAGTATAATTCAAAACAACTGAATTATGTTTCTAAAAAGATCATTTATGGATGTATACAATCATTGTTTTTATCTTTGCTTGATAAAATAGCTTTATTTAAAATAAAGCTGAAGTAAGCCAGAGATGCAGGATCTCAAACTCTCAGCCACAAGTGGACAAGCAGAAGGGGAATTTTCCTCACTTTATTCATCTGAATTATTCATTCCTAGCTGTAGATTTCCTTTTCATTTAAATTCAAAATTTCCTTAGCATAGTTCATTTTGATGTCTCATTTTTGGTGACCTATTGATCTCTGGTGGAAGAAGTCCCTTTTTGTCTGTCAGCCTTTTTCATCCATTTGATCAGAGTAATTGTCACCCTCACCAAGGTCAAGGGCCTGCTGCTAGATAAAATCAGCATTTATATAGAATCCTTGGGAGGTCAACCATCTTCATCTCTCAGCAAAGGGGAAATAAGTGGCAGAATTTATTTATAGTCCTTTTCTTTCTTCTTTTGTTAAACACTGAATGGGCCAGATTCTTGAAGGAATTTGGTAATGAAAAAATTGAGCAGACATGAAACACATGGCTTTGTAAGAGTTTGCAGATCTGCTGTGCTGTTTCAGATTACCACAAAGATAGGAACTGCTCACAGAACAGGATTAGATGAGCCATTTGTGTTCAGCACTGAGGTTTTGGTGGGTTTGACAGATTTTACTATCTGAGATCCTCTTTGGTATTTAAGGCATAATTAGGTAATCTGGACCTGGAAGTGAATTTTTGCTTTGGATTTAGCCTAGCATTAGCACAGTAATTTTAAAGTTCTTAAGTGAAAAATGCTCTCTAACCTATAACGTAAATTACCTTATTTTAGCTCAGAGACAATTCTGGCTTATCTAGTGCATCTGTTCACCTTTGCTGCACCAAAGAGGCAAGAAAAATTTAAATAACTCTGCACCAACCTTGCTACAGGCCTTAGCCTTCAGTGTCTTCAATAGCCTTGTATTAATGGAGACCAAAATAAAACTGAGAAGTTGTGTTAGGCTGGCAGCAGAATGCTGACTGATGTGTTCTTGGGAAGGTTCCTCAAACTCTGAGCAAATGGCTGGTTGGGCAGACTTTTAATTTTCTTGGCATACCTCGTCTGATCTGCAGGACTGAACTTTTCCTGTGTATTTAGGGAACAATTTATCATATTCCCTCTAAAGCAGGGTATACATTGCAGAAGGAGAAGATAGTTTTTATCTCAGTGAATTGTTGTTGCACTATACAGAGATCCACTGATGAAATTTTTATCTGTTTGTGTTACAGGTAGTTCTTCAATACTTTTCCAGAGAGACAGCAGAATAAACAGAGACAGGGCATATAATTAAATACTATTTTTTAAGTTCTGAACACACAACCCTGATTTTGGAAGTGTGGATTGAATATTTCAGAGGATAAATACAGTATCAATTTTTTATTTCCATTTAATATTGTCTCATTTGTTTCACATGTGTGCCCATGTGTTTACAGACAGGTGGAGTATTTGATTTATCTTTTTATTAAAGTCCTGCAGTGAAAGCTCACACAGACTGAAGTAGTTAGATTAATCCTAAAGCCTTTCTGAGCTATCTTTTTTTCCCACTATAGATGTCCCCCTCTTGAGAATGACAACTTGCCTTCTTTTCCCTCTTAAAATGTCTTTGCCTATAGTAAGACAAATATTGCTGAATTTTGACTGTTTAAGCATTCATAAATCTGAGATTATCTAAAAATCTTGGACAGTCAAAAACCTTAAAGAATGTTTGTTTCTTGTTTTTCTAACTGCAACTGTGCATAAAAGTGCATATAATTGACATCAGCGGAACTGCCCTTTAGACATTAGGTCACATTCAAGATACTCTATATCACTTAGGATAGCCCATATTTACAGTAGGTTTTACCAGTCATGTCTTAAATAAGACACTGAAAACATTAACTGTCATTTGTTAAAGACTTATCAGCAAGGGTCCTTATTACATTATAAAATATTTACTGGTTAAGGTAATGCAGTCTTCTCAAGGTCTCACATTAACCCATTGCTGACATTAAAAAGCAAATTTGGATACTAATTTTGTATATAATATATAGTTGTACAGCTATATTTACAAAGAAGGAGTTTAGCTTATACTAGCTGGCAAGGGAAATATTTCAGTCACTACAAATTCTGGAGCAGCAAGAGAAGTGGCAGATGTAATGCAAAATATCAAACAAAAAATGACTTTGAAGTGTCCATTGGTGGCTTCTCAGATGTTATTTATTTATTTATTTCTGACCATCTCTGCCCAGTAAATTTCATTTACTACCTCTTTCGTTTTCACTTCCCTCTAATGATAACTGCCTGCTATTGATAATTAATCCAGATAACGACACTCCTGGATATGATACCACATCTCTGGACACTGAAGTGTGTCCAACAGGCCATTAAAATCCCATTAAATCTTTATTCACCAGTCCCAAATTAAAAATAAACATTGATGGTACATTGGAGAGAATACTGATTTCACTGACCTTGCAATGCACCTTCCAAAAATTGTAGCAGAAAGGACTTTCTGTGTCACAAACTCAGATTATATTTTATTTATTTTTGTTCCAGAGCAAATAGGAGCTCTCTTTTAGTTATTGGACCTTGAGAGTCCAGTTTGTAACCTGCTGCCCAACAAATGTTTAACCTGCTCTCATGCAGCATGGAGGACGTCTCTTTTCCTGTGGAACTTTTTACATGCCCTTTATGTCAGTCTAGAAAACCAATCTCTCCTTACTGATCACATTTCAATCTTCATAATTAAAGTTTATCTACATATGTCTCAGTCTAAAATCAGCTCATTTATTTATTTCCATTTTCTGTTATCACAATGTTTTCTGTTTTCTCTTTCTCTAATATTTCATTTTTAAAAATTTTCCTTTATTTCAACCTTACTGTTCCAGACAGTTGCTTCAAAGTCGGTTTCTTTTGGTTTATTCTTGTAGCTAAAGTTGTTCTTTTCCTGTCCCAGTCTCTCCAGTTTGTTCCATTCTTTAATGATTTCTGGAATCATTTCACCACCTAACCATCTGACAAGCTAATATTTGATCTTTAGCATTTTTCATCTCTTAGAGGCCGCAAGATTGGAGTGTTGTTTTATCTCAGGAGTTTGCTAAAGGAAATCCTGTAGCTAGAGAAAGCTTTAACTAAGGGGAACTGCACATTCCTAAGTAGCAGGTGTCATGTAAAATTGTTTTAAAATGTGCTCACAAATTTTGGTGAAGCAACCTGGATTGTGAATCTGAGACCATTTATTTATGCTGTGAAACTTGTCAGAGATTTTGTTTCAGTGAGACAAAAAATACTGAATGGCAAAGAGTTATTCACAAGGATGGTTATATGTAAATACATAATGCAGTGATAATTTTCCAGGGATGTAAAGGAATTTCCAGAGAGAAATAGTTGAAGTAATTATTATAAAACACACTAACTTGCTTTTTAAGTTTCTTTGCTAAATACATATGTGAGTAAAAGTAGGGTATTAGCTAAAATTATTTAATCTGCATTTTTTCCATTGTATGATTCAATTTACATATAGTGAATCATGGTTTGCCTTTTAGCTCTTATTAGCTCGAGGGGCTGAACTACTGATTGTTCAATGCTACAATCTTTAATTGATGTAGTATTTTTGTTTGGATGACGTACTTCAGATGTAGATGTGAAAATAGAAGGAGGGAGGGAATCCTGGTCAGATTTTACTGGATGATTTTTTCATTTGTGGATGGAATAACAGCACTGCCCTGACCATGACATGATGCAGCACTGGGATCAAGATACACTACTGTCGTGAAATTCCCTTCTTGCTTCCTCCTTGCTATAAAATTTATGGCTATACAATCTCTTTCAGTTCAGCAAATAAGGACATTTAGCCAAAGCTCTTCCCCTTCTTCTATTTAATGCACTTGTTTCAAGCGTGCACAGCTCTGGACTGAGATTTGGAAGGCTCTAGGGCTGTAAGACTGGAAGATGGCAAGGAAACTGGAAGGGGAAAAATGTCAATGAATAATTGTTTTCTTTTTGTACAGATACATAATCTCAATCAAAATGTAGGCTGTTAATTTCATATATTATGCATTTTGCAAGGATTGGGTTTTTTAAAGTAAAATAAGGGAAAATTTTAACATTACTGAAAGATGGAAAACAATTCTAATTTTCAGCAAGTCCAATAACTAATTTGCACTTTTCAAAGTGTTTCCTAGAACACTTTGTTCTAGGAAAGGAGAAGAACTGTACAACTGTAACAGTACTACTCATAAATTTTTTTTCTTGCTGCCTGCCTGTGTTGTAGACACAATATTTCTGTAGGTATCAGGTGAGTAAACAGAATAACTTTATAAGCATCTTCCAATAACTTTATAAACATCTTCCAAGTAGATAGGTTCCTATTGTACTGGTATACTTGTTGTTTTAAGAAAGTGCACACCTGTAAATCAATTCTAAAAAGTTCACCTATGGCTTGTACTTTTTTAGTTGCCATAATATGATGTAGCATTTATAAAAGTTTATAATGACAGATGCTTTATGTATAACATGCAGTGTTTGGTATCCCTTAAATGGCACAGGAGTCTGTGGAAAAGTATCTTAGTTATCAGTGCTGAAAGTAAATGCTAATTGAAAATTTTCAACCAAATGCAAACCAATATTCGAATGATGGAATAATCAGAATGAACTACGTAAATATCAGGAAAAAATATCAGAATTTCGTAGCACTCAGAAGAATGAAGAATTTTTTTGTGTGTTTTTTTGGGTTTTCTTTGTTTGCTTTGGAGGGTTTGTCTGTTTGCTTTGTTTTTTTCTTTTTTAATGTAGTCCCTCATGGGATGTAAAAAATTAAGTAATGAGGAGGAACAGGTTAACTGTAGGTTAGGTATGTAAGAATTTTTCCTTTGTCATCATTGAAACTACCTCAAAGATCATTTTAGAAAACAATATATATATGTCCTGATGTCATGGTGATTATTCTAAATGAAATGAGCAGCTTTGTTTTAGGTTAGCTCATTTTAACTAGAAGACATTAGATTCTTTTTATACCTTAGAGCAGGAATACTGATCAAGAAACTAATACTGGACTATAACTTCTGGGGATATTTTAGGGGATACTTGATATCTTGCTGCAAATTGTGAATAAAAGAGAAATGTCTTGGTCTTGAAATATCTGCTAGAAAATGCAGCTGAGGAATTAATTAGGGCAGGTAGCTGGGTTTGCAGCTGCAGTGCAAGTTGCAGATTGAGCTCAGTGTCAGGGGAGCCCAAGGCAAGAGGCCCTGAACTGGTTCTGAGCCTTTGCATTACAAAAGACCCAGGGACCTGTGGCCCAGCCAGGTGACCAGACACTCAGAGACATGGCAGGAGCCAGTGACCACAGGCTTTTATGTGCTTGAGGTATAATAGCCCAGGTAGTCCCCTGTTCAGAGTCCATCCTCAGAGTTAGCTCAAGCTGTCATTCTGTTGTTGCACCATGATTAAATAATTTTAAGGATCCAGAAGTCTGTAGCCCTTTTCCCAGGTGTGAAACCTGGGGCTGAACTGGCAACAGAACCTTGTCTGACTGTGTGAGTGTGGGGTGTGCAGGTCAGGCAGAGCACCTGCCAGACCCTTGGAGCCACACCCTGGGAAGTGAATTTGGTCCCAGCAGTGAAAGTCTGTGGTGGTGCCAGTGTGACTGACAGAGTGCTGCCTGGATGGTCAGACAGGAAAGGTTTCCCAACAAAACACAAGGTTGTAGTAGTGTTTCAGGACATCAGTTTGAATGAGACTCCTTATGTACACTTGTATATGTAGTGGCAAAAGCTCAGTTCTTTAGATTATAAATTTTGGAAAGGGAGACAGGTACATGACTTCCATTTTATTAATTTTTTTGGATCAAGTATATTAAAAATTGTTTTACCTATATGAACATCTCTTTACAGGTGGTCAAGTCATAATAAACTTTTAGGGTATGGGCAAGTTTCAGGCATAGCTTATGTGCAAAAAGATTGAGAGAGACCCAAAAACCATAAAATATGCACTAACTGTTCCTAAAGTAAATAGAGTTTATAAAGCACAACTTGTATAAGGAAAATGCCTAAAATTAATAATGGCAGCCTGTCATTTTAGTATTTTCTTATCTGTCTATATTTGCATGATGAGTATGATAAGACACTCTTGGGGTAGTGGACCAGGTAGAGAGTGAAAAATCTAACATAACCTCATCCATATCACATATTGGAGATATCCCTTGAGGTGCCTAGCAGACAAATTAAAGCCCTGTCTCTGTCAGGGGAAAATTTTTGTTCTGTTTTTAGGAATCCAGAAGTGACTTTTTGTCCAGAGAGTATTTCTGCCCAAGAGAATAGTGCAGCAGGAAACAATACTCACAGTACAGATTTGAAGACACTGGTGAAAAGACACCTTTTTATGGGCAAGCAAAAAGATAATTTTTTTTAGACTGGGCTACACTGCTGGGCTCTTCTCACACCCAGCTGGACTGCGGGACACTACAGCTTGGATCAGGAGAGGGTCATGAGCAAAACTAGGATGAGCTAGATGTTTAGAAAACACCCTACACAGGAAATTGAAGGATCCAGACTAGTCTGACCTAAGAATGGAAGATACACAGGAAGATGGAAAAATATTTGGACTAAGAAGGGTTGCCAAAGAAATAAGAGGCTCTTTATTAATGACAATGGTTAAAAAAATAAATTTCAGATAATAAGCTTGTAGTTCAGAGAGGGATTATGTAAGTTTTGGAACACTGGAACATATTATCTGTAGAGGATGTGGAACCTCTCTTGGAGATTTTTTAAAAGGAGCTTGGACAAATGGCTGAGAAACAACTGTGGTACAGTTGGCTTTGAATTTTTAATAGAAATTCACAACACTTTCTGGGTAAAAACCCCCATAAAATCAAGCACCACAAACACTACTAAAAACCCACAAGTGTGTTTTTACTTACTGAGAATGCAAAGCAGCCCAAACTCTGCAAGGCTTTTCTTCAAATTTAGGGGTTATTTGCATAGTATGCTTTATTCAAATTGACCACCTATAATGCCATGGTTAGTTATCCTGAACTTCAAATGTACTGCTGTCCTAGAATTGACAGTATATTGACTGACTCTGTGTCAGAAGAGCAAGCTGATGCTACACTTTTACCCTATTCACCCTTATTGTCGGTAATTAATTTCTGCAGTTTATTTTTACTGAGCACTTTTCCCTTAACATACCACAACTGGAGTAATACCCTAGTGCCATCCTTTCTTCCTCCATCTTTGCTTTTGAAGTCCATTGAAAGACCGATGAAAAATATAACAACAATAATAATAATTTTTAAAGATGGTAATAATAATAATAATTTTAAAATCTCACAGAGTCAAACCCCAGGAGGGAAAAATGTTTTAGACCATCTTTTCTGTGGACAAGAGGCAAAGTAACTACTCCTTCTGACTGTGGTTTGCTATAAATTATGCAGTCTTTTTGTATTTAAAGGTGAGTTTCTCTTCCCCTTAGAGGTAGGGGACAATTCATTGATGTTAATGACTGAGATAAGTATATTTCAAAGCAGGCAGTTTCACTAGGACTCTTCCTGCAGATGAGATTGTGAGCAATAGAAACTCTTTGGAATGAGAAAAAAAGTTATTTGAGAAAAAAGTTATTAAAGAAAAAAAAAGGAAAAATAAGAATGTGGTAGTATTCTTGCCAGTGATCTTTTAAAAATAGCTTATTGTTTGTTCCTATTCATGTACGCAATCTTTTGTCTTCTGCAGTTTGTCAGGATTATTCGAAATGAAAATCTTCTCAGTTTCTTTACCTTCTGCTTGTCTTGTGCATTGTCTGTAAAAATAATCAGAGCACCATCTATTCAATCATTCAAGTTATTAAAGATAAAATGAAGTTGCACCAAGCTCAGAACAGAGGTGTCTGGGGCTCTAATTAATATCTATTCTATCTGATATTTCTTAACAAATTGTAGCTACCAGGTGACTGTGGTTTTGCAGCACGTGTGGGATCTACCTGACACCTTCATATTGGTCTCATGGCACAATTTCAGAAATACTGTATGAAGCAATGACAGAGGATTGTTGAAACTCAGGTTTAAAACAACTAATATTTCCTCTTTATTTATAAGAGAATAACAGATTATATGAGGAATTTTGATTGGTTTGCCACAATATCTTCCTGATAAGCCCACACCAACTGCTACTGATCTCCTATCCTTTTTAAGCTTACTAGAAAAAATGTGATTAATTTGTTCCAGTATTTTGAGACACCCGCTGGTCTGTACCACTTAAGCTCCCAATTTTCAATGTTTTCTTGGTTTTTCTTGTTTTTTGGGTTTTTTTAAATATAGGTGCTATGGTTAGGAATAATACTAAATAGCTTTAAACGACTTCTATCATATGGGAGTGTAGTTGCCATAAGTTAAAATAATGCTGCATCTATTTTAACCTGAATTTCTAACTATCTGTCACTACCCTCAGTTATGTTAACAGTTTCATTGCTGCTGGTATTCTCAGTGAAGGCTAATGCTAAAGAGATATTAGACTCCTGAGGTTTGTACTGTCTTCTACAAAATAACCTTCTGCAGAAATTTCTCACCAGTGCAGAAAAGCCCTTTCCACTCTGTTGAATGGAGGAAACACGTAGGCTTGATTTTAGTACTAATGTGCTCGAAAAATGCATTAATATTTATTTTTATGACACTTGGAAGTTGTTTTAGAAATTATATAGAGGAAAAGATAAGGTGACAAAATACATGGAGGCACTAATTATTTTCCAGGATCTGTTTATTCCTTGTGCTCTATCAGTTAAGAAGTCTTCAGGTTTCTCTGCATCTTTGTCTGCCAAATTTGGCTGTGTCCTTGTGGAGCTGAATGGAAACCTTGAGGAAATTTCAAGTTTCTGGAGAACCTGAGGGAACCTGAGGAACATCTCTTCTTAAGGCAACTGGACCAGAGTTTTTTCACTATGAAATAATCTTTGAAATATTCTCTGCTCTGCTTATGTGTGAAAAAAGTACAGGGAGTGAAAAAAAAAAGGGGAAAAAAAAGAGGAAAAAAAAAAAAAGCACTGCAGGTCTTTAGAGAGTCAAGCAAATAATACAACATTACAATTTATACATGGCAGGAGAATGCTGTCAGGACTGTATGACACCTCTATGATATTTCTATACACATTAACTGTCAGGTTCCTAGAATGATAGAAATAGAATGAAAGAAAATCTCAAACTCAATTCCTTTTCTGTGTGACCTATCATCCTCTTTGTTTTGCCATCATCCTTGGCAAAATTGGAATAGTTAGATGTCAATGACTGTGTAGGATTTTGACACATGAAATAACTTACTTAAGTAGGTAAACCTAAGAGCAAAATTGGGAATGGAGTCTTACACAGAAGAAAAAGAGTACATAATAAACAAAGCTTACAGAGGAATTTCCTGTCTGCCTTGCTCCAGTGCAAATCATGAGCAACTTGACAGACATGGACTGTTGGTTTTTTTCAGGCTTTTTGTCTTCTATATATCCACAGGGGCTGGGTGTGTAAGCACCTAGGATTAGATTAGGATCTCTTTTTGAGCTAGTACAATGCCATATGTCTCATCCTGATGTATAGGTGGGCCTCACTGTCACTGAGCAGTTCTTCTTTGGGAGTATTAATTTGTTTATGACTACACTTTCTCCTTATTCTCTTAGGATCAGATACCATCACTTAGAAAATCCACTGTATGTACCACATGTATTTTTTGATTGTGTGATTTTATGTGCAGTGTTTTTGCATTTCTCACTTTATCAATCTTTCCACTAGCTTTTGTCGAGCATGGTTTCGCCAGGAACCTATTTTGCAACATGAGTTCAACCAAGCATTTCAGAAATCTTTAATGAGAGATGGGTATTTATTCAATGGGATAATGAGGAAATCCTTGTCTAAGGTCAACCTCATAGCCAGCACTTTTGATTTGGGCCTGGCTAGGTCAATTGCTTAAAAGAAAAGAATAATAAAAAACATTTTTAAGCTACTTTCCCATAGCGTGCTCTAGCAAAGTACATTTGGATGCCAAGGAAAGGCACATTAGCAAAATCAGTTAGCCAAGAATCCATTTCTAGGGGAAAAAAGAATACATCAGTGGGAATACTGTTTGAGTAAAAGTGTTGTTTTAGAGGGAAACACTATGATTCAAAAAGTCATTATTATGTTTTTCATTATTATCATTGTTAAGCCAACATTTTACTTTCATGAGAAGAAAAACAAAGTGTAAGGATTTCAGGAAAAGAAAAGTATGACATATAAACTTATGGCCTCTCACAGATAAAGTTTATAAATCTGGGTTAGGGTTCATGAATATCCCAGGATGAAATTAAACAGGGAATGAAAACATAGATAGGGAAAGAAATCAAGGAATAGCAGAGGAAACTTGATGTTCCTCTAAAAGTCACTCCAGAATATGAAAGGTCTGGCTTACTTACAGAAAGTGCTTGTCTTTTCTGGATAAGGTTGCCAGAAGTCCAATTTAGGTAACAAAGTTAAGTGCTTGAATTAGATGTGTGGCTTCACCTTGAATATTGTGAGCAGTTTTGGTAACTACAATATAAGACAGATATCCAGCTATTAGAGAGTGTCCAAAGGAGGGCAAAAAAGACAATGAAGGGCCTTAAGGGGAAGCCACATGAGTGGCTGAGGTCCCTTGGTCTGTTCAACCTGGAGAAGAGCAGACTGAGGGGAAACCTCACTGCAGTTACAGCTTCGTCATGAGGGCAAGAGGAGGGGCAGGCACTGATCTCTCTTGTGACCGAGGGAATGGGCTGATGTTGTGTCAGGGAAGGTTTAGGCTGTATATTAGAAGAAGGTTCTTCACCCAGAGGGTGGTTGGGCACTGGAAGAGGCTCCCCAGGGAAGTGGTAACAGCACAAAACCTGACAGAGCTCAAGAAGCATCAGGTCAATGCTCTTGGGCACATGGTGTGAGTCTTGGGGATGGTGCTGTGCAAGGCCAGGAGTTGGACACAATGATCCTTGCAGGTCCCTTCCAACTCAACCTATTCTGTGGTTCTGTGACTTGCTCAGATTTAGTAGGCAGTCTGTAAAATAGGAGATAAAAAAAAGTTCTGTCTGAATGTTTATTCTTAGCCTTTTGATTCACAATAAAAAGCAGTATTTCAAGTCTTTGCCCAAGTTTGGGGTGGATGGGAAAGCTTGGCATTTTGAAGATTAGTAGACAAAAAATAAAAGTAATAAACACACACACAAGAAGTCCCAAGACAAGCAAGCCAACGACTCTCCCCTGCCAAAACCCTCCAGACAATAAACCAACCCAAAATAAAGCTAACAACAACATAGGTATACAAAAATGAGTTCCCCTTGAGACCTTAACTGTTAATGTATTCATGATCAGTCACAGAAGACTTCAAAACATTCAGGATGTCCTGAAGAAAAATTTCATGATTTCAGATTATTGAACTATGACTTTTTAATTTTAATTGGCTTCTTTGAGAACTCTTCATCCAGTTTTCTAGTGTTGCTGAGTTTCCACTTCAATGATATAAGCTCCCTCTGCTTAAAAAGAATTTATAGAGCTACAAGGTGTGAATACTGAGTCTGGAAGACTGAAATAATTTTCCAGAAAAAAGATCAAGACAGGATTTTTCCAGTGATCATGCAATGTACTGGCCTTTGAAGCAGACAGGAAAAACAGTTGCATAAGATGATGAGAGCAGTAGCTACATCTTGAATCGGTGACATCTTTTCTGCTGCTTGTATGTGTCATGTTTTAACTCCAGCCAGCAACTGAGCCTCACAGAGCTATTAACTCCTTTCTCCATGCCCCCACCCCTGTGGTGGGATGGAGGAGTGAATCAGAAGAGTAAAAGTGAGAAAACTCAAGTGGTGAGATAAAGACAGTTTAAAAAGTAAAGCAAAGGCCACACATTCAAGCAAAGCAAACTAAGGAATTAATTCACTGCTTCCCATGGTCAGGCAGGTGTTCAGCCATCCCCATGAAGGCAGGGCTTCATCCTGTGCAGTGGTGACTTGGGAAAATACACACCGTCCCTCCAAATGTCCCCCACTTCTTAGTTCTTCCCCCAGCTTTATACACTAAGCATGATGTAATAAGGGCTGGAATATCTCTTTGGTCACTTGGAGTCACTTGTCCTGGCTGTGTCTCCTCCCAGTTCCTTGTGCACCCCTAGCCTACTTGATGGTGGGATGGTGTAGGGAGTAGAAAAGTGATGATTAAAACATCCCTGAACTGTTTTTCAACAGTTTCCAGCACAGCTCCAAAGCATAACCCCATACCAACCACTATGCAGAAAATTAACTCTACCCCAGTCAAAATCAACTCAGTATTTTATACAGAAAGAGAAGGTGAAACCACATAAATGGCATGTGAAACTAAGCATCTCTGTAACACAAAAAGCAGCTCTGTAGTCATGACCATTTTCCAGTCATGATGTCTCTCTATTTTTGCCTGTTTTTCTGGGGTGGTAGAGGCAGGCTGAAATGTGGGCAACAAATCTGGTGGCAATCTAGTGTGATTAGAGTCTGTTTTTGTGAACATGATGTTGTAAGCCCAAAGAATGAGAGATTTTAAAGCGAGTATTTATATATCTGTCAATGTAAGGAAGTAATTCTGTGATAAGCAAATAGAAAATTTTATCACATAAAGCTCATTCAGGTTTTTAAAGAAAAAGACCTTGCCTGTCCCATGTTGTCTTGATGACAATTTTCTGCCTTGTGAAAAGATTCGTGAATTGAAAACCAAAGGCTAGACAGCAGTGGCTAAAGGGGTGTGCTTGGCAGGCAGGACAATGCTAAGATTTTTATCTCTGGCTTCTTGCTAAGGTTGTTCCAAAGCTGTGAACAGGGGAATTGGTCAAAATCTCCATTATCTGTCATGATTCATTAACAGCTGTATGCCAACATATCTTCAAGCATTAAGTTAAAATTTGACTATTTCTGTCCTGTGATTATGATGAACTATAACCATGCTAACCTTGCTATCATTGTTTTAAAATTTTTGAGATGTGGGTCCAGCAAAAAATCACAAAGCATTAGGAACAAGAGTATCAGAATCCTGACAAATTAAATTGGTGAGGTAGGAACTGTTATTTCTACAGGATCAACTTCGTATGAAATATCCACATCCTGCATTTACATGGAGATTTTAAAACAATATTAACTGTCAAAAATTGTCCAGAAGTTGTCTTTAATAAAGATTGCCATACAAATACAGAGGTAAGATTTTCAGCATGGCACAGTGTCACACTGTAATCAAAGTCTGACATTATTAATGTGGTGTATAATTTTTTTCTGACTTTGGTAGTGGCAAACTGCATATCATGCTGGACACAGGCCAGGAATATATTTACTTGATGAACTTCTTCAGCAGCTGTGCTTTCACTAATGCTACAAGGATAGTAGATGCTTTCCCATTTACACAATGCAATTACAGACGTATCTTCACATTATTCCATTTCTTTTCCTCTGCTATTCAAATCTTGATTCTATCCAGGTGCTTGGTGTTCTGAAAGTGTTCTTGCTTGCACAGATGCAGCTATGTCTCCTATACTCAAGTACATTTAAGAGTTGCATGAGAGAATAGCATCTGAAAAATGATGAGATTTTATAGCGATTACTGTGTAACTTTGGCGATGAAAGCAAAAACTGTGATATTCTGACAAGGGGAGGTGCTGCAATTTCACCCTTTATTTTCTGTAGAGATCTGAAAAATTGCTTGATGGCCTGTATTGGGGGATTCACCAAAAGAAGCATGAGCAGCAGATCTAAGGAGATAATTCTGCCCCTTTATCCACTCTCATGAAACCCTACCTGTTGCTGCATCCAGCTCTGGAGCCTCCTGGCATAAAAAGGACATGGACCTCCTTGCTGGAGCAAGGCAAGAGAAGGAACATGAAGATGATCAAAGGACTGGACCATGTCGCCTGTGAAGATGGGCTGAGAGAGTTGGCATTGTTCAGGCTGAGGAAGAGAGATAGAGACCTTTCAGCAACATTCCAGTACCTAAACAGGGCCTACAGAAAAGCTGGAAAGGGACATTTCACAAGGGCATGTAGCCCTAATGATAGGACAGGGCTTGAAACTGAAGGAGAATGCATTTAAATTAAATATTAGAAATAAATTCTTTCGTGTTAAGGTAGTAAGGCACTGGGACAAGTGGCCCAGAAAAGTTGTTGATGCCTCATCACCGGAAGCTTTCAAAGGCCAGTTTGGATGGGATTTTGAGAAGCCTGGTCTAGTGAAGAGTGCCCCTGTCAATGGCATGAGGGTAACTAGGTGATCTTTGAGGTCCCTTCCAACCCAAATAATTCTATAATTCTACAGAATCTATGGAACAACTGTTCAAACCCCTGTGCCATGGACAAGGAACTTTCTATGCAACGAGGTTACTGAGAGCCCCATCCATTCTTATTTAGAGGGATGGGGATTCCCTGCATTTCCAGGGATGGAGAGTCCACACCTTCTCCGTGCAGAGGTGGAGAAGAAAATTAATTTTCTTGTCTGTGATCTTGTGGACCAGAACATAAAAACTTCTAAATATATTATGGTTTTAAGGACTATGTGGAGAAGAGCTGGTGAAATAAGATCCTCAAAACTCTCAAATGCAAAATCATTGTAGTACCCAACATTTAACAATGCATTTTGCAGATAACAACAGTAAAAAGAGATTTCTAAAATATTCTTTACACTAACCTGGTGATTTTTTTTTCATTTAAATATTTCATAAAATGGTTTCTTTTGCTAGGACTATTATTACAGGCAGAAATGGGTTTTCTGTGATAATTTATGTGAAACCAGAGGAAATTTCTACTTAATTTAGTTCTTCTAAATGTATTGAATATGTCCCTAAGTTTATTCATAAAGCCACAAATGGCTGGTCTGAAATGTAGGGATTGCTCCTGGCTAAGCACTTAAGTAACAAGGTATTATTTAAATCTATAGCCACTGAAATGTTTGCCTCTACAATAAAGGTTTTGCGATAGATTTCATCTTGTAATGTGAATTCTCTGTCCACTATTACTACTGTGCAGGTTCCTGCGTTCTTGTGTGTGCTGATCTTTCTGTATGTGGGAGAGGCAGCTGACTAAAAGTAAGCAGACCAATGACATGCTGCTAAAGACTTTTACTTTGCCCACATATAGTGAAGATTATAGGTATCCTCTAATTTATACATGTTTCATTTCAAGTGATTTTGAAGGATTGAATTTTTTGGGTCTGGATTCTTTGAAATCATACTTATTTAGTTTTGAAGAGACACGGCCTGCATTTCTGCCAGCAACACAAATCAAACTATTTCTCAGATTTGCCAGAAGGGTTTGATGAAGGCAAGGTATTTCAAACAAACTGTATATAATGTTTCTGTCAAAATTAAATGCAGCAAACCATCAAATGACATTAAAGGCTTCATTTTAGTAATTTAGAGTGTGAAGTTCAAAAAAAAAGGTGTCATGCTGTCATGTGTGCACTAGAGGGCAATGCAAGAATTACAGTTTTGACGGATATTTGATATTTCTTTCCCTCTGTCCTCCCCTACAACTTTTTTGTGAATTTTTATAGGATACAGAGAGCATACATTAATTCAAAATATGCCTGAGTGGGATTGTGTTAAAAGTACTTGGAATGTACCTCTTTGTTAATAGATACGAACTGCTGGCAGCTCAGATCCTGCTTCACGGAGAGGCTTGTGTAATGAATTTTGCAGATTTAAAAATAAAACCAACATGTACTAAACTCTTTGATTTACTTTGATACCTTAGGGAGGAATGAGAAATAATTCAATGTCATTGTGAATAATCTGGTAGATATATCATTATTAATTCACATGACAATTCTTAGTGTGTAAGAAATAAAGATTCTTTCAAACTGTTGCAGATATCTACCCTGAAATGTCAAGTGGAGGTTAATATTTATGTTAATTAAGGTAAACAAGTTGCCTGGCCCTTTTGGTGATGTTCATTTTTACTGTGCTCTCAGCACTTAGGCGCCTGGAATTCTCAGCACAATGACTTATAGGCCAGTTTATGGTTGGCACATGAGCACTTTAGTATGACATCCTGCTCTGGATGGGTATGACACCCTGACTGAAGGGCAGCTAGATCCCTTTTGACCTTAGACAATCTACTAGGGAGATCAAGAGACTCTGGAGAAGCATCAGAGTGTGACTTTTTATACCCTGCCCCTCAGCACCCTACCCCCACAAATCTGCTTGCAAAACATAAAATGATAAATTTATAAATATAAGGCACCAGAAATAAAAACATCCTTTCATTCTTTTTTCCTGCAGTGACAAGAGAGATATATTCTAGATTGTAGACAGACCTGCCTTGTAGATAAATCGTCTGATTTCAACATCTCAGCAGTAGATAATAGATTCCCTTAGAACCACATAATTAAAATGTGACATTTCAGCTACAGTGTGCCAACTTGCCACTGCCATTGCCCTAGGATTCTGGGGATGTGGAAGCCCTGCAGGGCACAACAAAACCAATCTTATGTTCTTCAGGGGGAAGTTGTAATGTTGTGTTAACAAAGGTAGAGATCCTGAAGGGGGCAAAGGATATTTTTTCTTCATTTCTTTCTTTCAAATGGGAAACCTGAGGGGAGCCTGTTTATTATAAAGTACACCAGATGAGAGAAAACATATGCAGTGTGGCAGTAAAAATTAATATTTTAATTTCCATTACAGTTAAGAGAGCAAGGGTCTGGCATGATTCAGAAATGTTCAAAAGCGAGGGCTTTTTCCCAGGATGATGGTCTTTTGTTTGGAAGTGACCTTTTTGGTGCTTTAACTCTCAACAAAGCAAAAATTTTCTTGTAGCTAAGATTAGGTGTTTTAAGACTTACAGTGAGCAAAACTCTCCATGAATAGATTAATTGTGTGTATATTAGTGTTCCCTGAATATAGCCAGTCAACATAATATAGGCTGAATATAATAACAGCCTACTTTGGTAAGAGCAAGAGGGTAGGATCTGGACTTTCAAGATATCTGATGTCTGAATTCTTCAAATTCACGCTGCTCATGTTGTTTCAGGGGTTAAAAATCTACAATCCATTGTGCTAACTTAGACAAGATGGTTAATCAGGAGATCCCCGTGAATGATAAAAGCCTTTCTGTAGAGCAGAGCACACTCAGTGAGTGTGGGACCCTGAAGTGCCACACTGCAGAGTCATAAGGCAAAACTGTCTTTGACTTCAGTGCTTGCTTAAGTTTAGAATTGACAAGCAAAATATCCTAGGAGAACCACAGCTCTTTGTATCTGCTTTGTACTCTTTAAAATGTTTTCTTCTCCAACAAAGCCCTTTTTTCATCTCTTGAATGGCACTTTGAATTTAGAGAAACTGAGTACAAGGAAATCTCCTTGAGACTTTGTTATTGTTAATTCAAATGCTGGTAATACTTGGCATTCATTACTTGAGCATACCTCTAGCCTGAGTAGCTAGATTGTCAACAGTGCTTTTATTTTTGATTCTGACATCTGTCTAGAACATCTCACTTTGAGAAATTACACTAGGTACCTCTACTCCATTTCTTACCAAAAAGTCTGACTTCTCTCCCTTCTGTGTCCTAGAAACACCTCTTTTGAGAGTAGTTCCTCTGGGGTTCTGTCTTGAATAAAAGCAGCAGAAAGGAGACAATTGCAACGTAACTTTTATAACGTGTGGACTGGAAGCAACAGTTCATTTCCCTATGAATTATAGTCTCTGCTGGGTCTGAAATTAACCAGCACTGAGGAAAATACAGCAGCAATAAAATATTCCAGATTTTCAGTAGTGTTTTAAGTGAATAGCTATTTTATACTGGTTGATTGTTAGCTGTTCAGAACATCTACTGTTCAGAACAAAGGATGGGGATTTCCTTTATCCATTGGGAATTCAAAAGAATAATTTTCAGTAGTCAAGGAGTAATTACTCCAGTTTGAGTAGAAGCCAGGTCCTCTGTCATTATCATATTTAGAAATTGGAATTTTCAGTGGTAGAGCACAGAAATGTTAGCTTGACAATGCAATGGAAACAGCAACTTTTTGGTGATACCTTGGATAACTGGAATGGTACCACACCACTGCCTTAAATCATGGCAGACCTGCAAACAGTGTAATTGCAGAAATCAAAGGGAGCTAATGAAAAGAAGACAATGAGGAGATGATGATAAATACTAGAAGTGTGTTTTTCAATTCTAGTATAAATAATAGAACTGTATTAGGGTCCTAAGGAGTAGATTGGTGAAAAGAGGAGATGGAAATCGAGGTGTAGAAAGCAAGCTTTCTAAAAGGCAAGGAGTTTCAAGTAGGTATAGAAAAGCTTAAGAGTTCATAGAGGAAATTCTCTACTCCCACACCTGCCACTTGCAGTTTCTAACAGAGACAAGGAAAAAAAGTCTTTGCATGAAAGAAAGAAAGAAAGAAAGATGTGCTGGAGCTGATCAGGAATGTGTTACAAGAAGAAAGTTAATCAGTTACAATTAATGACAAGATGTAGGAGCTTCAAAGCCACCTGGGAGTTCTCTCAGGGATGAGAACTTTCAGAAAAAACTTCCATCCAGATAACAATGAAAGAAAGCTTACTGAAGACCTGTGGGCTGGATCATGCTTAATCATAACTAGTGACAACTGGGAAGAATGTTGAAAAGTCTGCTGAAGATAATTTGTCTTGTGGATCGACACACATTAGAAATATAACAGTGCCAAACAACTACTTGTGTGCCCCATTGTCATTGTTAGACTCAAAGAAGGATCCAAAACTGTTCAAGAACAAAGTTAATCATCCCTTCAGTGAAATCCTGTGAGCCCTTCTGTGAGCCTCTTTCCTCCCAGCACAGCTCCTCTCATACAGATGAAGTCTCTCTAATAACTAAACCTTGTGTGGTATTTTTGGCAGATGTAATCTAGGATGAAACCTATGGCTGTTTTGACAGATGCAGCAGATATTCATTAAGAATTTCCCCAATCTAAATGAACTCTTGGTACAGCAGAGAATGGAGAAACTGATTCAGTGGTATTTTAAGTGACAAATAAGAAAAGGCACACAATGTTTGGTTTTTTCCTGAGAAGTTGCTCCAGAGTTTCCACTGTCTTATTATTTTTTTCAATTTTTAGGAGAAATTTTCAGAGATAAAACTACAATGCAAGAATTTGCCATTGTGAATAGGCACTTGAGTTAGTCAAAGAAGTGATTTATGTATATTCACACATATATATAGTAATTTTGGAGCTATTTGTGCACACAGTGGACCTCAGAATGGAAGCACTGATTTGAATTTACCTGTGGTTTTGAATTTACCAGTGAATTTACCTGGACAACAGCAAGTCAAACATCTTAACTTTTTTTGACAGTCTTTTAATCTCTTTCAATTATACCAAGGCTGACTTGCTGAAATCCTTTCTGAAATCGGAAATTGTTTGGTGGTGAGAGCATTCAGATTGATCTTTGCTTAGCTGCCATATATTTCTAACTTTATTTTGTTTAAAACAGTATCTATGGCTATCAGCTAAGAGGCATTTGCCAATTACTAAATTCCACTGCTTCTTTGGTAATAAAGGAAAACAATAATAGTACAATCTGCCAAAAATATAGTTATCACACTTGCAAAAAGTGGCCATGGCTACAGACTTCCAGTATGAGTAGAGAGAAGCATCTGTATTCCCTAATTTTGTCTAAAATTGAGCAATATATCTCTAAATAAATCACTGTCTACTGTGAAGAATACCCTCTAAATTAACGATCACTTTTCTATTCACCTTTATTGCACAACCACATACGAACCATGATGCCAAATCAAATTTCTTTCTGTTTCATTTTCATTTCATTTATATGGACAGCTTCTCCTCTGATGACAACAAAATTTGAAGTCTCTAGCATATTATGCCTGCTCTACGCTTGGCTGAGCCTTGCTAAAAACCCTTCTGTCTTTTCAGAAAACTGCAGGGCCACATTTCTTGTTTCCATTATAGTCCCTGTCACAGAGAAAAAACACCTAATCACAGTCCATAACCATAGCTCACTTCAATTATATCAGTGATGGTAACACCCTGCATTTTCAGATGAGAAACAATCTAGTAATTGCAGATGTTTTCCAAGACCACATGGTGCACTTGATGACATATAAACAGATGATCAGGAATAAGGAATAGCAACAATACATGTGAGACTCATAAAAGCTGTATCACAAGGCATATAAATGTGGCAGGGAAAAAAAAACAAAGCCAGAAAACAAAAAAGTACTACAAGATAAAGCTGAAAGAGAGATAAAAAAATTCTTCCCACATGCATAGTCCCAAGGGAGGAAAAAAAGAAAGAAAATTGGGAAAGGGGAAAGGAGAAAGCAGATAGAAATTTTGTGAGCTGGACAATAAAATTTCAAAGTTCCATTAAAAAGGGTAAAAAGAGTGACAAATTTGAATGCCAAGCAAGAAGGTAGTGAAGTAACCTAGATTTCACACACAACGTGATCTATTGAATAGACAAGAAACTGGTCTGTGATTCTTTCTGCATTTTAGTTTGAGATCAAGTATCTTAACTGCATGACATTGTACAGGTAAAAAGGATTTTATTTCACATACTCTTGGGTGTTATTATGACTGCTGTCACTACGCTTACAGTACAAAAATCCTGTTACTTATTAAAATTACAGGGTGATTAGTTCTCTAAACAACCTTGTACATACCTGTCCTATGGTCCCCTGCATTTCCTAAAGGTATGTGAGCCTCAGTGGGGAGGGGACAACATGTTTATGGAGATGGCATTGAATCTATTTGATATTTGGCACTGTTGGATGATAATTTCCCATAATTCCCCATCATTGAGTGAATAGAAAATGTTTCAGAATATCACCATATATTAGGATGCTAGAAACCAGGGAGTAGAATATTAAAGACATGCTAGCGGTCTCAGACACTCAACCCTGGACAAGGCCTGCATTTTCCTTTAAAAACCAAAACAAGCAAAAAAATTAAAAACCCAAGTGAGTTCATTTGTGGTGAAAAAAGAAAAATACCTGAAGCCCTAAGGCTAATTGCTAGTTGTAAAGTGTAGTCTGCTTCCCTCACCACACTGAGAGGTGCTTCAAATTTATTACTTGCTGTGTTGCTTTAGGGGCAGATTTGTGAAAGGGGCAAGAGCTTGAAATAATTCACTTAATGGACCCTCAGTCATTTAACCAGCTATTTCAGATGGAAGCAGTGCTCTGATTAAAGGGGAGCTGCGGATACAATGAATGACTGCCATGAAAGTCAAATGGAAATGGCTTGAGGAGGGAGGGAAAGGGTAGAAGAGGGAAGATGAAGGTAGGAAGCAAGACCCTGCAATGCAGACTAGTAAATGTGACAGACCAATCTATCATGGTCTGCAGAGGCAGAGGGACTTTCCAAAGACTGTTAAGCACTATGACATGGCTAACAAGACTGTAACCATTCAAGCACATATTGACTGAGCTATATCCATGGATAATATTACAGATAACTCTCTCAAAAGATGATGTCTTCTGCATCAAAAACAACACGTACTGTACTTCTTTTGATGGACTACAAAGGTAGTTTTCTCACTCATTTGAAATATTCATACACATGTGGAAAACAAACCCAAAACATGAAAAACTGTTAGCTTGCTTGTTTTCTAGCCTCATCTTTTTCCCCTTTTTCTGGTATGATATGCAAAGGTCAACAAGAAGTCAGGGTAAGGGCACCTGGGTGAAATTCATGTGGCTGGTTCCAAATATCAAATTGCTATTCCTCAGATTGCCACGATTTCTTGGAACCACATGCAGCAAAGAAGGTAGGACTGACACCTTTCTGCTGCAGAATCCTACCTGACCAGTGGGTGCATCTGTGTTGTCAGAACTGGGACTCATAGGCATTTAGGCTTTCATTTATCAAGGGACAACAACACATAATTGCAAATCCTCTTCCCCTTCTTTTGCTCCTTCTTTATGAATACACAGACATGCCTAAATACTTGTGGTCTTTTGGTTATTTCCACATATGCACAGGTTTATATATATGTATATTTCCTTTTTGTGTTCATTTAATCACCATATTTTAACTAACCCTTATATGTGACTACTTTTAAAATACCTGAGACAGAGTATAGAGGGGCAATATGTCTTTGCTTTTGTACTTTTGGTTCTTTATTTCACCGAGTACACACAATAAAATTAATCGCCTACATTTCTGTTACTACTGATGCAGTAACATTTGAATTCTTCATTTTGTCTTGTAGTCTGTCAAAGTTAAAATTACTAGTGCCTGTTTCAGTTAGTTTTAAGTAAATACTTGTTTTTCCTTGGGAGTCTTAATATGCCTTCAGAAGCAAAAAGGATGAAGCATAATATGGACCTATGGAAGCTATTTTTTTTCCTAAAATAAAAACCTTTTTGTGGGCCAAGCAGGTGACCTTTGGAAAAACAACAACAAAAAAGTCATTCAAGCAAATGACATAATTTAAAAATGTGATATTTCTATGTCTTATGGTTTTGTTTGGTTTACATTTTTAGTGAGTAAAAGATAACTCAGCCTTGATATTTTTTGTGAACTGAATCCATTTGCAGAGTCTGACCTAGAACTTGATCAGTCCTGTATTCATTGTTATTAACAGCAAACAGGGGGAGAAGACAGCTCATTTTTGAGCATCCTGCTTGTATCATTTTCCTGATGTTTCAATACACATATGTACTTTTTACAGTAGTCTATATATAATCTTTCAAATTCAACATTAGCCAAAGTGAAATTCTGTGTTGACCTCTGCCAGGTCAAGGATCTCCTGCATTCAGTTTATTTAGTAATTTAGCAGAGACAGAACATGGGTATGTCCCAGTATTTGTATCTTGAAGCTGAGTTACTGAAAGGTATAAATCTCTGCTGTAGTCCAGCTTAGAGTAAAATCCCACCACTAAATAAAATAACCGTGAGCATTCGATATCATAAAATCATAGAACATTCTGATGAAGGACAACATTCACTACACCAGGTTGCTTCAAGCCTCATCCAACGCGGCCTTGAACGTTTCCAGGGATGGGCCATTGACAGCCTCTCTGGAAAACATGCTCCAATGCCTCACCACCCTCACAATAAAGATTTTTTTTCTAATATCTAATCTAAACCTACTGTCTTTAAATTTTAAACCAGTCCTCCTTGACCTATTACTATATGACCATAAAAAGTCTCTCTTAATCTTTTTTGTAGGCTCCCTTCAGGTACTGGAAGGCCACAGCTAGGTTGCCCTGGAGCTTTCTCCTTTCCACGCTGAAAAATCCCAATTCTCATCATCCTGGTTACTGTTTCTATATTCAATTATGTGGGGTATGGATGTCAATCTTTTTGAAGGAAAAAAACCCAAAAGAGTAATGTAGAATCTACATTACGGAAGAGATTATTTCAGATTGTGTCACACTGGAGGCAAGTTAAATCCATCTGTGGATTTTTAGCTTTTGCAATGTAACCCTCTGTTAGCTGCATTCTCAATGGGAGGTGATAGAGTGGCTCCCATTCCCTTACACCCTTCTGTCATTCATCCACATTCCAGCTGCATTTAGACTCAACTGAATTTAGTAAGCAACTGTATTCAATCATCTTCACCTATTTTACTGCAGTAAGTGATTTGACAGCTTAGGGCCCTCCTTTCTCTAGCACCTGGATGCTACTTCAAATACACTTGAATGAATCACATAGGGCTGTTAAGAACTTGATAAAGTTGCCATTCTTCATGCAAATGAGCCTTTTTCTGTTACTGATGTGCTAGTTTTCATCTGTATTTGCAGAGAGAATATTAAGGTGTTGAGATGACAAGGTTACAAATGAGGAGTCCACACACACACACACGCACACACACACACACACACACACACACACACGAGCCCACCCTGTCCAACAAAAAAAATGGCTGGGTGGAATAGCAACTTTATCTTTCCTACCCATAAGGATATCTCTGTTAGCTAGGGGTGATATGTTATTTTAGTTATCTTTTCATACATCACTGCAAAGGCAAGGTGGGGATATCAGTTATGTGAATGGAAATGGGGAGAAAATCCACTGAAGTTCGAAGTTGCACACACACTGTAAAATCTGCCAAAATGAGAATAGAATGAGGGAGTATGGAGTCATTCTGATTTTGCTATAACCCTGCAGATTTCACTGGGGACTCATGGCTTATCATTACATCAGTGAGAGGAGGACTAGACTCTAGATATAAAAATAGATTTGGAGGGATATGTTTCATAAGTAAAAATGGGCATTCAAAAAGCTGGTCCTTTTCATTTGCTGGATGAGTAAATGCTGCAGTTTGTCTCTCTGATTTACTGGGTAAGAGTGCAGAAGTCCTGACACTGACTTCAATACAAAGCAAACTGTCACCAGTAAGTCTGTGTTCAGATGCACTGAGACTTACACAGGCCAAGTTGTGAAGTTAGTTAATTAAGATAATCTTCCAGTGATCATTGAAAGCTTCTCTGTTTATGTCACGACCAAATATAAAATATACTTAATACAGTTGTAAGTCATTATAATGATTGTGCCACAAAAGCACTGATAGACAGAACATGCAAAATGCTAAGAATGCTCATTTTTACATAAATGAAAAGCAGTATGTGAGAAGACATGCACCATAACTGTCATGTACTAAAAATGGAACAGCGATGAATTTAAGGGTGTATATGTCCTTGTGCCCTGATGTCAACTAAATGTCTCTTCATACACCAGTTTCCCTTGATAGATTCTCAGGGTATCCAGTTTCAGAATGAGTGTTGGCTAACCCAGCTATAGAAGGTGACAAGTGAAAAAAAAGAGATCAGAAACTGTTGGCATGTGACAGTGGTGTTGTGTGACTCTCATTGAAGTGGTCTGAAATAGAAGCTGGACCAGCCACTGGCTCCCTTCATTGCAGCAGGGCTGCGAGGTGGTTCTAGTTCATTGCCCATCCCTGCTGAGTCACAGGTACTGCTGCTGCTGGTCCATTACCACTGAATAAACTCACTTTGTGTAGTTATCAACTATGAAATGTATTTAAATCAATTAGAATAGGAAAAAAAAAAACAAACACAAAACATTTAATACATTCGTGGTCTCATAATAGGTTAACAGGACAGTTATAGAACATAAAAAACAAGCTGACACATTTAACATTTTCTGTTTTGTTTCACACAACAGAGAGTTGCAAGAAGAGTGGTGTGCCCAGGAGAGATGTTTCTTTTTAAGGTGTAGAGAACCCTCTATTATTGTGTAGGGGTTAGATTGCTATGGTATCAAAAGTAAAAACCAGCATACAATAGCGACAGATGAGTAATTTTCCTGAGGAGGTTTTAAGGTACTGAAGTGAATTAAGATAACTTTATGCTGTTGCTGTTCTTACCAGTTAAAAATAATGGCTTATTTCACCAGAGGAGTAAGAGAACTTCACTGAGTTCCTAGTGTGTCCAGTGTTTTACAGAATCATAGCATGGATACAGTTCCTCTCCTGGGGTCTTGCAGCATAAATGGTCAACACACATAAAGAACGCAAAACCCCAGAAACACTCAAATAGCTGTGTTGAGTTCAGAAGCAGAAAAATAAAGAACATCCACAAACTGCTCCTGAAAGACTGTGGGTAACTTTGAGCTGAACTTCTGTGTGCACTTTGTGATGGAAGATAATGCCTCCTGACCCCTGCTAACAGACGTTGAACTTGCGGTGCACAAAGGTAGGCACTGTCATTTCTGTCTTGCCAAGTATAAATGAAGAGACTCTTCTTTTGGCTGCAGATGTGTCTTCCAGTTTGAAAGGCAGTAACCCTCTGCCCTGGTAGAGGGCCAATCGATTGACTAAAAATACAGCATTCTGACATAAAATGTTCCCTGCTGGGCAGATTTCATAGTAGACTGTTGAGATAATAGAGTAGCGAAAGGACAAACTGTTCTTTAGGACAACAAAATAATTTCAGCTCATGCTGTAGTTTCAATAACTATTTCATAACTATGTGAAGTGCTGTTATTTCTCATTTTCCTCTCATTTAAACATTTCAATGTTTATGTTTTGTCTTGAATGAAGACTGTCACATTAAATTCTTTACTCTTCAATTGATATAACACATCTTTTTTCCCTTCCCCTCTCTGTTGAGATCTTAACACAATATTAAAAGATAATCAACACATGAGAGAGTAAAAGTATGTCAAGGAATGTATATTGAAACCAGGAGAAAACAGTGGATGAAAAGGCCTTCTATAAAATGTTAGAAGATGTAGGGAAGAAAGCATTTATGGAATTAACCTGTCATGCTACGGGTGATTCCAGGCTCTACAGCTTTTCACATTCTGTATGTGTCTATTCCATAATTAGGGTGGGAAGGAGAAAGATTGCTCCTTAAGAACAATTAAAATAATAGCAATTATTAAGCTGTGCATATTTTTCTTCTCATTATGAATTAAATGAGCAAACACCAGTTTATTTCCTGCTCATTTTTTATTCTCTTCTCTTGCTAAAAGGCATTAAAAATCTTTTATACTACATGGAGAGATTGGAAGCTTAATTACAGTGCTTCTAAAGTGCTTTGAGATCCTGAAGTAAAAGATGTTATTGTACCATGAAAAAAAAAAGAAAAGAGCTCTTTCTCGCCTCCATTTTCTGCTAACTACTTTATAAAGCCTCTTTTGTGTTTGTAACTTTATTTCACCACCTGCCTGAACAGAGGGTGGGCTTCCTATCATACTAGCCCATGAAATAGAATATAACCTAATTCAGAAGACATATCTTTGTAACATATAGCCAGAATAAGACCTTTATTCCTGGTATTTAATAATGTCACACTTTACGTGAGCTTATCAATATGAAATTCTGATACTTCTGGAACCCAGATAACCTGACACTTTTCTTGTGACCTGCTGAAATACCTCACAAATACAGGATACTCACTCTGATCAAAACATTGGCTCTATGGGATTGGAGCTGATATATTCCATCAGTTCTGGACTAGAAAACTATGAGAAAAAAGCCAAGTCTTAATGTGATCCTTCACTTCTGAAATAAGTATTCAAAGATTTTTTTGTGAATAAGCACAAGGAAGGCCAGCTAAGTAGAAAGTTTAGTTTCTCTTCACAAAACCACAGTACTCAGTTTTGTGTCTCTATTGGCTTTCAAAAGAACTTTCACTGTTGAGAGCACTGATGGTTCAGAGCTCTGATACATTTTTTTGTTTCACTTATAAGGGGTACAAATGAAGCCCAAGCCTTTACTGTTATTTCTGTCTCTTCAAAAATGGGAAGGTAATTTTTTCAAAGTATGTGAAATTTCTGTATCCAAACATCTCACATCATACATGTTTGAATGTTTATAGAACAATCTTTCCTTTCCTCTTCAAAATGAAAGATGCTTCCCTCACTAGTCGGACAGGAGACATGTAGAGTTCTTTTAGTAAGTTTCTTTTCATATCTTCTGTGTTGGGGAATGTATATTGTTGACCTTGGATTGTTACAGAGAAATGCATGAACTTTTCCAGCTGAAAGAAAACTGTGCACTGTTAAAACACTCCTGATGTCTCATCCCATCTAAAAACCTGTAACACATCTGTATTTGGGCATTGCAACACCATCCTTCAAAATGGACAGGGAGAGAATAAAGAAACAGCCATATGGTCTTAGTTCAGCCCATCACTAGTGGAAAATGTGCATTCAGCATGCATTTGCAATAAGCCCAGCTGCCTCCAAGTGTGAGCTGTATCTAGTCAGCTCCTACAATACTTCTCTTCCTTTACACAGCTCCCTTCTATCTTGTTAAATCATCATTGACTTCTTCACAGTCCCTCAGCACATGACAGAGTGGCAGCAGCACCCACTCAGTCCAGCTGTGATTAGAGGTGTTGCTTTGGTACATCATCCTTAGTCATTCTTGTAGGTTTCAACAGCTTGTAAGTCAAACACACAGATGAACCCTGCAGCTGGCCAGAACAGGAGTAATAGATTGCACCTTAACACAGGAATGATTGCAGCAAGGCAGATCCATCTGTATGAAGAAGTGGGACAGCTTGGTTCTTTCATATGTGTTTGCAAACACACAGCCAGCACCACAGTCCTGTGTGCTGAACATCTCAACCAAGGATGAGTTTTAGTCCAAAAAAACCCAGTGAAGTTAAGAATGGATTTTCTTTTTCCTCTTCTACATTTTTAATTTCTTTGCCATTCCCCAAAGAACAGATGCACTTTATCATAATCCCAGATTGACTTAAGGGTTCTTGAGAAAAAAAGAACCCTTGTGGTGTGCAGTGTTACAACCCTACTCCAGGCTCCTTCCAATGTAAGTCTGGGACAAGTCAGTGATGCACCCTTTACAGGGAATAATATCCATCTGCTCATCATGCAGGTAGCACATTGTGATTACAAGTAGGAATATACAATTTACGACTTGGCTTGGCCAGAATTTACCAAAACTACAGGATGATTTCGGACAATAGTAGAGTTTTATAGAAAATATGCAAACTTAAAGCTCTTTAGGAGAAGGTTTAAATCAATGAAAAGAAAAGAAATTACGTTCTTTCATGGGCTAGTTTTAAAGTTCTTCAGACTCATTCTCTAACTAACATTCTATTACAGCCTTTGAGTCCTTTTCACATGTGATATTTTAATGTGGAGTGTTTTTCCTTTTGTATTTCAAGAGATACAGAACAAAGATCTTACATAAGAAGGTTTATGTCTTAATGAAAACAACCAAAACTGGGTTTGCTCATACAAAGAAATAAATTTTGCCTTGCTGTTTCCTAGAATTCCTTTTTGTTTTCCCCTTGCACAGAGCGGTTGTGTTTCTGACCTTCATAAAAAGAACCAGAACAGATTCTATGTCTGTTTTTAAGCAAACTGCTCTGAACCTGAGCTGATTTGGGCCCTGGGTTTTATGTCTTGTAGGCCTGATGGACAGATTGTNAGGGAGAGAATAAAGAAACAGCCATATGGTCTTAGTTCAGCCCATCACTAGTGGAAAATGTGCATTCAGCATGCATTTGCAATAAGCCCAGCTGCCTCCAAGTGTGAGCTGTATCTAGTCAGCTCCTACAATACTTCTCTTCCTTTACACAGCTCCCTTCTATCTTGTTAAATCATCATTGACTTCTTCACAGTCCCTCAGCACATGACAGAGTGGCAGCAGCACCCACTCAGTCCAGCTGTGATTAGAGGTGTTGCTTTGGTACATCATCCTTAGTCATTCTTGTAGGTTTCAACAGCTTGTAAGTCAAACACACAGATGAACCCTGCAGCTGGCCAGAACAGGAGTAATAGATTGCACCTTAACACAGGAATGATTGCAGCAAGGCAGATCCATCTGTATGAAGAAGTGGGACAGCTTGGTTCTTTCATATGTGTTTGCAAACACACAGCCAGCACCACAGTCCTGTGTGCTGAACATCTCAACCAAGGATGAGTTTTAGTCCAAAAAAACCCAGTGAAGTTAAGAATGGATTTTCTTTTTCCTCTTCTACATTTTTAATTTCTTTGCCATTCCCCAAAGAACAGATGCACTTTATCATAATCCCAGATTGACTTAAGGGTTCTTGAGAAAAAAAGAACCCTTGTGGTGTGCAGTGTTACAACCCTACTCCAGGCTCCTTCCAATGTAAGTCTGGGACAAGTCAGTGATGCACCCTTTACAGGGAATAATATCCATCTGCTCATCATGCAGGTAGCACATTGTGATTACAAGTAGGAATATACAATTTACGACTTGGCTTGGCCAGAATTTACCAAAACTACAGGATGATTTCGGACAATAGTAGAGTTTTATAGAAAATATGCAAACTTAAAGCTCTTTAAGAGAAGGTTTAAATCAATGAAAAGAAAATAAATTACGTTCTTTCATGGGCTAGTTTTAAAGTTCATTCTCTAACTAACATTCTATTACAGCCTTTGAGTTCTTTTCACATGTGATATTTTAATGTGGAGTGTTTTTCCTTTTGTATTTCAAGAGATACAGAACAAAGATCTTACATGAGAAGGTTTGTGTCTTAATGAAAACAACCAAAACTGGGTTTGCTCATACAAAGAAATAAATTTTGCCTTGCTGTTTCCTAGAATTCCTTTTTGTTTTCCCCTTGCACAGAGCGGTTGTGTTTCTGACCTTCATAAAAAGAACCAGAACAGATTCTATGTCTGTTTTTAAGCAAACTGCTCTGAACCTGAGCTGATTTGGGCCCTGGGTTTTATGTCTTGTAGGCCTGATGGACAGATTGTCAGTCTGCAAACAAGCTGCCTACACAGATTATGTGTACAATTGGCATGTGGTGTAACAGCCTTTTCAGGATATTACCAGAAGATAGGGAAGAGGAGGAGTCCATCACAGCAGACTTCCTGCAACAATACTGCAGAAAGCTTGAAATATTTTTGATATAAAGGGAAATTATTTTCCTCTGGGTATCTGTCCTGGTTTAGTCACCCTAGGACAGCAGCCTTTGTGAATCACATTATACTAATCCCAGTTGCAGCCATAAGTAGCAACAGTGCAGGGTCATTCTCAGGAGTCATATTTAAAATACAAAGAAGGCAACAAAAGACAGTGTAGTGGCATCCAAATGTATATGACATACATGCTTCATTTCTGTATTTCTACTTTAAAAAGGATGGGTAAAGCCTATATCTACCTGCCTGTGAGACATCCTGCCATCACTTCTTTCTCTTCACTTTGAAAGAAAAGACAGTAAATATTAACTCATTAAATAATGCAAATTTGATTAGGATGTACAACAGGAGGAACAGTGAGCTATAGTCAAGAAAAATATTCTTATAAATCCAGAGTTTCCACAAACTGATTTTAAAGAAGTGGCAGAGAAGTCTTTGATGTCATTTACAGAATTGGCATCCTATTAATCCTAGCTGGGAACCTGTCCTAATTTACTCATGTCAAAATCCTAGATAAAAGTTTGATTGGCTTTAAATAAATTACAGATGGTTATAGAATTAAGTCCGAATTTACTAAATATTAGGTGCTCTTTTTCATTTCATTCACTGATACATTTATTTTACTACAGCTATTACTCCACCATTCTTGATATGTCTGCTATGAGTTTTGTCTGTGTGAAGAAATTCATGGCAGAAGAGTGACTGACATTTTAAATTTTATTTTAATTTACTTTAAAGACTGAAGATTGATTTAGAAATAACGGATTTAAAAATTCACTGCATATTGTCTTTGAGATTTCTGTCTGATTATTTTTAAGCGTCACCTGGTACAGAAGACATTCTCTCACATTATGTTCGTTAATTTTTGCTTTAGAAATATTTCAAAGCAGTTTGGAGGTAATTTTTGTCAACATTGAAAGTTTTTAGCAAGTAAGACCTGGAGTGGTAGAAAAAATATCTTGTAACAACAGTGGAAAATTAAGGAATGCATAGTCTCTCAACTGCAATTTGATTAGCACACAAAGACTCTACACACACTGACAGTAAAAAGACAGTACCTTTGATGTCAGTGACAACTCGTGTGTCAATAGCATTACTGAGAAAAGTATGTTGAAATATATTGATGGTCTTAAAATAGATGAAATTTTTCAAAACTAAAATTAATTTTCCTTTGAAACTGATGCACATCTTGGTGTGTTTGTATCTTCTGAAAAGTCACTAGTATTCAAATTCATTTAAATAATGCATATGGCATACATCAGAAGAGAATTGCAAAACCAAACAGTGAGTTTGTTTCCGCATAGTTCAAAGACAGATGTGCACAACTGATCAAATAAAAAGTGTAAGCGTGCCTTTTTTTATAATTTTTTAATATTTGGAAGTCAGTTATAAAATCTATATAGCAATAATAATCTAATAATATTTTAGGAGACCTTGTTTCAAATAAATAAATAAATATAGACAAATCATAATCTATCTATATGCATTTCTGGAAAAAAGGAATGACACAGAGGTGAAAACATAATTTGTCAGTACTTATTTTCAGAGTTCCTTCTAGAACATTTGTACAGTCCTGCCTTAACCAGAATTACCAAACAACACTTCCATTTGACAGCCCAGTATTAGAACTGTCTTGTTCCTTCTCTATTGATTGTTGATTTTCTCATAATTATCACTTGTCTACCACTGCTGGTTTTGACTGGGATAGAGTTAATTTTTTTCCATAATTGCTAGTAGGGGCGATGTTTCCACTTTGTGCTGGAAACACTATTGAAAATTCAGGGATATTTTTGTTACAAGCTAATTTTGTAGCAACAAGTTGTCTGTGAGCCAGCAGTGTGCCCTTCCTTGTGGCCAGGAAGGCCAGTGGTGTCCTGGCGTGCATTAGGAAGAGCATTGCCAGCAGGTCAAGGGAGGTGATCCTGCCCCTCTACTCAGCCCTGGTGAGGCCACAGCTGGAGTGCTGTGTCCAGCTCTGGGCTCCTCAGTCCAAGAGAGACTTGGAGCTCCTGATGCAGGTCCAGTGGTGAGCAAAAATGATGATTAAGGAACTGAGCATCTCACTCACAAGGAAAGGCTGAGGGAGCTGGGCCTGTCAGCCTCGAGAAGACACAAATGAGGGAAGGCCTCATCAATATCTGTCATTGTGTGACGGGAGGGCGCCAAGAGGAAGGATCCAGGCTCTGCTGAGTGGTGCCCAGCAATAGGATGAAAGGCAACAGGCAGAAACCAATGCACAGGAAGCTGCCCCTGACCATGAGGGAGAACTTCTTCTCTACTTTGTGGCTGACTGCCCAGAGAGGTTGTGGAGTCTTTTTCTTTGGAAACGCTCGAGAGCTGTCTGGACACAATCCTGTGCAATGTGCTCTAGGATGACCCTGCGTGAACAAGGAGGTTCCACCAAATAATCCCTTCCAGCCTTAGCCATTCTGTGATTCTGTTATCACCAAGCAGTGCTTGTGAAGAGTCATAAGGTCTTTTCTGCTCCTCCTGTCACCCCTACAGCGAGTAGGCATAAGAAGCTGGGAGGGGGCAGATCCAGGACAGCCGACATGAACTGACCAAAGGGATGTTCCATATCATATGGAACATGGTATCATAGTCTGCATATAAATCTGGGTGAAGAAGGAAGAGGCAGAGGAATATTGAGAGTAAATATTTTTATCTTCCCAAGTAACCATCACATGTGTTGGAGTCTGGTTTTCCTAGGGATGGCTGAACACCAGCCTCAGGACAAGAAGCAGGGAATGAATTCCTTATTTTGCTTTGCTTATGGTCATGGCTTTTGCATTACTTATTAAACTTTCTCTGCCTCAACCCACAAATTTTCTCACTTTTACTCATCTGACTCTCTCCCTCATCCCACCTAGGAGGGAGAGTAAGTAAGTGGCTCTGTGTTCCTTAGTAGCCAGCTGGTGTTAAGCCAGTAAAATACACCAAAATATCAGACATGGATATATTCAACTGGATAATTTCTATTTGAGGCTAAGGAAAAATAATAAATCCACTATAAAAATAACAAACAGTAACTCTTCATAGGCAAATGAACACAATGAGCCAATTCCTCAGTAGCATTTGACATGTTACATTAATCTCCACACAGCCAGCTCCAATATTGCAGCTTTTGACAATATTACTGTGCAACCTTTCTGCCTGTAGAGAGGATGAACAATAATTTTTTTCAGGTAAGGATGCAGTTACAGGGACCATCTTAACACCATGAAGAAACCAGGAGAAGCTGTGAAGCTCTGAAATCTAATGAGGATAGTCCAGAATTTTGGTTTTTTTTAAGGCACAGCAAGAACTACCACAAGCCGCAGTGGCTTCCCTGCACTGTAGAAAGTGGCATTTCTCTTCCATGAACTAAATAAGACCAAAAGTTAAAATCAGAAGTATATCTGGCAGTTTTATTCTTAGGAACAGGAGATATGCTCTGTTTTTTTATCTCACATGATATTAATATCTCACTGACTTTGTCCAGGGATATCTAGCAGCCTTGAGTAGATATTTCTTTTCTAATGGGCTGGATTATACCAAGGAGCCTGGCCACTGGTAAATCATGTAGTATCAGCACATCTAGCATGCCACACTCTGCACTGACTCTGCAGACTCCACATCAGGGCCAGACTTTTTTCTTTATAACATTAATTTTCTTTCTGATTGAAACCTGCATGTCCAGAGAACCTTCTTCAGCTTTTAAGCTTTAGTTAAATCCAGTGTTTTAACTTCTCTTCCTCACCCTAATCTGGGGTTAGGAAGGAAGTTCAGTAGATGTTAAAGTGTCTGGTGCTTTCACAGCAAGAACACTATGTTAGAAAGTATGCAGAAATGCAAGGAAGGAGAACAGCTTATTTGCATCCTATTTGTTACTCTTAGCATGTGATTAAATGAAAACTTAGAGAGCCAGAGTTTCACTACATATTTACTAGATTGCTGATGGTGTGGCATGATGCTTCCATCTCGCCCTAGCCTGGCATCAGCTGAAATCAAGTCTAAGATGCTGCTCAGAAGCTTAAGTGTTGGTAGTTCAACTATGCACAATGTAGGATATAGCAGTCCCAGATAATAAATAAAATGGTAGGAGCAGATGGTTCTTAGATTGTGCATGGTTCTGTGCACAGTCCTGGCTGGGCTTTCTTGGCATAGAACCGGGGATGGGATTGATAATTTCTGATTTACTGTGCAGTATACACATGAAAAAATAAGCAATATTGATTATGTTTATTGGAATTATGGGAAATATTTTATACCCAAATACAGGAGATAATTATTTGGCCCTATTATAGGGAAGGAGAATTTAGATTTCAACACAGGGCATTAGTGCTCTCAGTCAGAAGGAGAGTTTTGTGCATGGAGACCCAGGCAGATCTGAAGCAGTTTAGTTTAGTGAATATTAGGAATGTGAAGTCTCTCGGTTTTGTGTGGATGGTTGTATACAGTAAAACCCAAGGGAACTACTTAAAGCTTTGCAAGGGAATTTCATGGAGTCATCTATAGAGGCTTCCATCTCAGCAGTTTGAAGTCTTAGATTTACATATTTGCAGGTGAAATGATTGAGTTGATTCTTCAAGAAAATCTGACCTAAAGCAAACAAATTAGCTGCAAATGATATATAAAAATGGTCTTATTTTTCTTGGTTTTCTTACAATTATGATATTTCTGAATAAAACCATATTTAAATATAAAAATTCTTGAGATTTTTAAAAGTTTTTTTCCTTTAGCTGATCCTTATTCTGTGGTAGTAGTGCACTCTCACTATTGTGTGACCTTATTCAGTCACATTCACAAATTGAATAGTAAAATATGAAGACAATTAATGTGAGCATAAGGTTTAAAAGCAAGTCTGAAGCCTTTTTAGAGGTTTTCACATGGATGAGTCTCTCTTTAGGAAGGAAACAAAACCTACCCATTAATGGATGAAGTAATTCCATTGGCATTCTGCTGCACTGAGTGTAAGAAAGGCTTGCTTCTTACTTAGCAAATGCTTTCTTTTACTTTCAGCTCCCAACAGTTGCTTTCAGGCCTTGGGGCTTTCATTGAGGTGTCTAAGAGGAGCTGAAATGTTTAAACTCTATGCCTGAAACTATCAAAGAACTTCCCCAGTTCAATTTTCTACTATGTTCCCAGCATCCCAGCAGCTGGAATGAGGCAGTGACTGTATTCTGAGGTACCCTTCCCATCAAAAGTGGATTGGAGCAGAAACTAAATCAGTGGTGGTAACTGATTTCAGCTCTATTTCGTATCCATTTAAACTTCTTCATAAAAATCCCAGCACAACAAGGCTTTTAACATAAGACTAAAGAGACAAGGAAGAATGTGTGGAAAAACATTTTTAAATTGGCCTAGAGAAATCCAAATTGTGACTGTAGCCAACCTTTGGAAAAAAAACTCCTAAAAATATTAGAGAATTCAAAACCAAGTATGTGAATGATAAAACATGCAATCAGTCAATAAATAGTTCAATGAAAAGGGATGCAAGAATGTAGAGCTAAGGGCTGACGTGAAATCACTCTTTCAATAAATGTACAGAAGAATTAGTGACAACTTTACATTATGAAGCCAATGGTTAGGCTGAAATACACAATCCTATAGTCAGTGTGGATGGTATTTTGGTTGTATTCAGGCATGAAAACCAGGTAGTGGTACTGCCTGTGCAAGTCTGATATTTAATTCATTTTAACAATATTTTATTTTGCCCATGATTTCCTTGTCCAAGTCCTTCCTCATAGACACCCAATGGTGATTACTGCATGCACTTATAAAAAGATTGGGCCTTTAGTTTGTTTTCTTGTTTGTTTCCATTTTGTACACAGAAGCATACAATAAACCAAGAAATCTCAAGGAGAAGCATGTATGCATCTGTAAGGATTGTACAATTGTACCAGTGGATGGTAAATAAAGTGGTAGTTCAAAGGACCACTTATTTTAAGAGCGGAAACTTCAATATGTTTTTAGATAGTCTGAAATATGAATTGTTAGTTGAGTTAATTTGGTGACTTGTTCAGCAGTGTTTAGGCATAGTTATTTACCTACTAATGTATTTGAAGCTTGAGATTGTAAAGATACTTGCCTCCTGAACTTTCTATATAACAGTCCTGGTTTCTTGGGTGAAATCCACACATTGGAAAAACAGGATTTGAGGTAGAGGAAGAATGTCTGATTTTAGGCTGCTTTCAATTGTTCATGGATGGTTGAAGCATAATTTCTGTTTAAGCACCATTTTCTGTCTCTTCTCAGTTGGCAAATTCACATGCATTTCCATTAAATACTATAAATATTTTATATTTATACTATTTTATGTCTGTTTCCAAGAGTTACAGGTTCCTGTTTGGTCTTTCCTGCATCTTTTTTTCCTTGTTCAATGTAAAAAAATTCACATAGCCATGTTTTGCATGGGCAATTGCACAGTTTTGTGAAATCAACAAATATATAATCATCTGATATCACATAATGTTAATGGCATTGAAATCTGGAGTCACCATATACCAAAAATAAATACAGAGAAGTCTGTGTTCAAAGACAAAAACATGTTTAGGGATCATTTGATATTTCAGCAAGAAGATGTAAGACTTCCTTGGAGCCAGGTATATCCTAAACATCAAGAAAGTAGAATAACAGAAGGAAAGCAGTTTACTGTGAATACACTTCAAGATGGTGGAAAAAAATCTTTATAATCCTGGATTTGACCATACTGCTGTCTGAAAAAGTGTAGAGATGGTCCTTACACCCTACAATCAGTCATCAAGAAATGACTGAATCAAGAAATATTTAAAGTAAAAGAGATACTTTTATGTTTTGGATTTTTTTCCCTCCCCCTTGAGTTTTCCCAGGTGTGAGTGTGCACTTCAGTCACATATTGAATCTTCCATTTTCTTGTTTCAAGTAAAAAAAACAGGATAGCTTTTCTGTAAAACCTTGCAATAAACATTGTCTAGCACATTTGTCTAGTGTAGAAAATCCACTAGAATCTAGTCGTTGGTATTTTAGATGCCTCTGTCTTGTAGATGAAATCAATAGAATTTGTGGGGTATTCTGAAAACTGATTTGCAAGAAACCTGAATCCTTAATTAGACTTCTTAACTGGTTTTCCCCTTCATTTGGATTAGTGTTGCAGTCATCACTGTACAATTTTAACAATCTTTCAATTTAGACACTCCTAGGATTATATTTACTCCCAAATTGCATCGCAGTACCTGTTACAGTAGAGACTGCATGCAGTTAATGAGTCTGTAATTATATAGACATCGTAAATGATAGTGATGCTTCATGCAGTGAAATAATGTAATTAAAACTTTTGAATTTCTGCTTTCTGAAGTGGAAGCTAGGATAATTAATGAAGCTTAGTTGGGAGGTCAGATCTCTCTAATCAATAAGATCATCTGGATTTAATTTTTCATCTTGCTCACTTGCCTAGCCCTTATTCAAATTAAATTGATAGAAAAGAATTGTGATGACTAAAAAACTTTTATTTCTATGTTAAATGTGTAATGAATGGCCACTCTGGTGACAGTAGGAAACAGTGCTTCAAGACTCTATTACATATAATTTGAGAGATGGATTTAATTATGAGCACTGTTAATGGTTGATGTAGAAGTCCTGCTGCACATAACTCATTTTAGAAAGCTCAAACTGGGGATCCAAAGAAGGAAAATAAGAATGAGCTACATTGGAAATACTTGAGTTTCTGAGAGCATGAGAGGAATGTGTGATCCCTCCTAGGGCAAAATGATGTCGATTTCCAAATGATGTTGTTTAGAATAACACACAAAGAGCTCCCTAATCAGTGCATTTTTAATGTGTTTGTTCCTATGCCAGATGAGTCTACGCAGAAACCTGAAAGAAAATTTAATTAGCTTAGGAATTTACAGCAGATCTACCATTTCATGAATACAGTCCATGCTCCATAAAAATAAGAGGTATCTATTTATTTAGTTTTCTTCCCTCTCTTTTTCTCTTCCTTCACCTGCTGGCAATGCTCTTCCTAAGGTACCCCAGGATTCCATTGGCCTTCTTGACACCCGGGGCACACTGCTGGCTCGTGGACAGTCTGTTGCTCACCAGGAACCAACCCCAGGTCCTCCTCCACAGAGCTGCTTCTCAGCAGGTTGACCCTCAGCCGGCGCTGGTGCATGGGGTTATTCTTGCCCCCTGCATTTGCCTTTGTTGGATTTCAGACAGTTCTGTGGAGTCAAGAACAGAGACAGGATTTAGAAGATGGAGGAAGACTGAGAGAAAGTGGCATAAAGCTGTTAGAAGGAAAATCAGGATGTCTGTGAAGGTAGAAAAAGGAGAGATTTAGGAGAGCAGATTTATCAAGAAGGATGAGCATATGTAAGACAATCAATTAAAAATGAACAAAATATTGTAAAGAGGTAATGTGTATTCTACATAGTGCCTGTTAGGGTACTGCAGCTTTTGAGTCATCATGTTTCTAAAACCACAAACACAGAATGCATGCCTGGTTTTTCTAAAGCATTAAAATCTTCTCAGGTCCAGTGGATCTTTATTACAAACATTTTGAACAGCTCTGATTGCAGATAATTAAAGCTGTTTTTTTGGTTACAAATAATCAAAATAATCATGCTAGAAAGACAATTCTCTGAAGTAGCATTGCCTGACCTGGTTCTTTTTGCTGTTTTTTTGTAAGCAAAAGAATGACATTTGTTCTTTCATAATAAAACCTTCCATTTTAGAAATGTTACTGGCTTGACCACTTATGAATAAAAATAATCTTGTTAGAAATTATCACAAGACTGTATATGCAGCAATGAAAAGCAAAATTAAAGACATTTTCATTTATATGGTATAAAATTTTCTCTGATATATGGTTTTGATTGTGCTCAGTATAATGGGGCCTGATTTTAATTGAGTTTTGGGCAATATCAAAACACGGATACATAATGAAAATAATAACATAATTTCTATGCTATTTTTCTTTTTAAATATTCTTAAAAAGAATGTCTCATAAAGTACTTCTTAGGTCAGACCTCTGCAACAGGCATTGCATTATCCTGGTCAAAATCATATCTTTCAAGTCTTTACTTCCCTATGTTTAAAATCTGGGAGAGATCATTTCTGTACTTCTTAAGGACTTTAAAGGTAAATGGATATAAACGAATACACAGAGAATCTACATTTGACTACACGGTTTCAGGGCAGGGTTTCTGTGGACTGAGGCTGTTGTCAAGATTTGATTCAGAAGCTTCAGCAAACATCAAATCGGGCTCTGCAAGGAACAAAGTGGATGTGTTAGGGGATGTTCGTGCACAAGTCTAGGCAGAAAACCTAACATCCTTAGTTTTCTCTCTAAGATGGTCTTCAAATAATTGTGATCTCTCACTGGTTTGTTCTAGAAAAAGCATTATCAATCTAACCCTGTTCGATTTAGGGCAATTTCAAACTGCTAATGAAGAGCATTACCCTGTTGAAACGTTCCTTTTCAGCATGCATACGACTTAAGACACATTATTGCTCAAAAGGCTGCCATGTACTCTGGGCCTGTTTTGCTGCACACACATTCCACTGGATGCAAATAATTATCTTAAATTTGCAAGTTTCTTAGTATGTATGCATCCAATATTACATCCACCATATCAGTATAAACAAAAATATAGTACGCCTTATATGTAAAGCCAGCAACTTCTCATATTGCTTAAAATCCTAACAATCTAGTTAAAACCAACAAACAGCTATTACTAACCTAGATGCAGTCATAGTACAAATTAATACTTCCTTAATAATAGTGTTTTAAAAACAGTTGTGAAAAGAACCTTATCAATAACTATGTCTTTTCTAGAATCCTTCTTGATTCCCGGCTGACAATACCAGTGTTCCTGGAGTACAGACTAGATGGGATGCCACACTGAGTTGTCAATATCTTGGCATAACTTCGAGGACTATTGTTCATCATGCAGTGCCTACATACATTTGCAGATGTTAAAAAGCTAAAAAGTCGAGGCAAGCTCAGACAAATCCTAAGACCTGACACTGTCAGACAAACACAGGGCCTAAAACCTTTATTGGTATTGGCAAAAGACATGTTTGATAAGCAACACTAGTACATAGCAAACATATCACTCCTGTCCCAGTGTGTCCAACAAGCTCTTTGGTATAATGACATTAATAAATATGTCACGAAATGATTGCTCTGAAAAGTAACAAGCATATTTACAATTGGATAACAGACTGGTAAAAATATTAGTTAAAGCTTGAAAGTCCCTGAATTGTATCTCAAGAATTTACTGAAAATGTGCAGTGAATGCTCTTTTAACCTGGAAAAAATACAAGCATACAAGATTATGGTTCCCTGATATTCTCATTGTTCTGACAGGGATTCCGGAAATATATATTTACAAATATTTACTTAATGCAGTGCATATGGCAATTTAGAGGGGCTTATTTGTGACACAATGCATTTATTTTATTAGAAAACAATATAAGATGTTGTGTCCTGGGCATTCTTGCTTACTTATTTGTGATGACCTAACATCTTTTGCAAGATTTCCAAGAGAAGACTGGAGCTATGTTATCCAAAGCCACAAAGAGAAATAGAGGAAGCTGACATTGCATCTGCTTGGAGGAGGTATTGTTCTTTTTGTAACATCAATGATTTCCCTTAATCATTTGCAATATTGAGATGTCTAAAAGCACAGCATACAGTCTCCAAGGTCAATACGCATAGCTCAGTGGTGATGAAAAATGAACAATGAGCTATTTTACACCTTCTCAAAAAGAAGACCATCACTTTATTTTCCTGCACTTACACACATTTTGTTCAGCAGTTCTTTTCTCTTACATGCTTTCTGGGCACTCAAAGTGCTGTGTCATTTTATTGCTATTCCTGAATCTTGTCTTAGGTTCATCTCAATTGATAAGATAACTCAGGCTCTAAATACTACTGGAATTATTTTTAAATTACTCATTTACTATTCTTAGAGTATCGAGGTTGATGAACAGGATAAGATCAAAATACTTTTCTATTTTAAAAAAATAATCCATGTCATGAAAAAATATTTCATCCTGATTATGTAATGAGTTTTCCCCAAAGTACAGGGTGCTGCAACACTTCTTATGCTTAAGGCTATTAACACTTCCTTGAGTATTTTCTTTTCTGAACTACTTAGAGTTTTTATTTGGGCTTATTCACTTAAAAGGTCATAAGATCACTGTCAGTTGAAGAAATGCTATGCCACTGCTTACCAGAACTTGATATTGGTATGCCTAGAAGAAGGCTTGGACGCAGAAAATCCCTCTTTGTGAATGCCATCCTGAAATCTGAAGAGTTATGTGAAGGTTGGAAGTACTACTCCTTTATAGCCAATTATTTTCTGTTACCTATAGTATAAATTTTGTGTCTGTCAGTGTGATCTTGTGACATGCTGTCTAGCTTTGAGAGGTGGTTCAAAAAAAATTCAAAAGCTGGACATCTGTCAAAGTCCCAGGTTAATCAAAATGTGCAAGAGTTTGTTTCTATTAACTTCATAGAGACCAGGTTTCTACAAATAGTTATTAATTATTATTATAGTTTGTTATTTGCATTACCAGAAAATCTAAGACTTTAAAGTTCTTGAAGAGGTGCATTAGAAAAGACACTCCTTTTATTTCTTTGCTGATTACATTGGTTCAGTAAGATGTATTATTTCTGCTAGTATTACAAAATTCTTAATTCTTGCTAATGTGATGATATTTAAGCTGAACTTGACAAGCCTCCTTGAAATGTCTTCCCAGAAAATGTTATCATAAGAATCCATTCCTTATCTGGTGTGATCAGGACTAAAATAAATAAATAAATACATAACATACCGTAAACAACATATCATATGCAACTAAATATATACAACAAAACTAATAAAACATGACATTTTACACCCTCATGGAGGAAAGACAGTTTTATATTGAGCTTTCATAAGAATCATGCAAGAAACAAAAATCAGCAAAGAGCAGAAAGTGGATTCTGCATGTATGGCATCACTTGTTAAGCTGAACAGAAACGCTATTCAAGTCTGAATTTTAGTAGGGCAAGTACATTTCTTAGAATTCCATAAATAAATTAAAGGTGAGGAATCACTGTATAATGAAAGTAATTTCATTAACAAATCTCTCTAGAAAAATGGGACATCATCTAACATTCCTGTATTTTTAGTATGACTAGACAATAGATGCAATGAAAGAAACAAGTGGAAAACCAAACATAGAGAGGAAATCAAAACCCTGTTAATGAATTTTGCAAAATAAAGAAGTAAGTTTGCTATTAAGGTTCTAGACCCCACTTCTGAGATTTATAAGCATGAAAATAGTGGACTATAATATGATTTCTAAACAATTAATATTGTTTTGAAATGTATGTCTGAGTAGTTGTACACATAAAACTGAGGAAAAGAAATAGACTGGATAACACCTTGAACTTACTTCTGGATATGCTTTGCAATAAAATGAATGTAAATTGAGATTTGACTTGGATATGAGAAAAAAGAATGTAAAGAAAATTTAAAGTTTCAGAGATATTTGCAGAGAACAATCTTCTCTTAACTCTTTGATTCATGCTGTTCTTTTGACTTTACTCAAACAAAAGAGCTGGCACTGACTTACTGATGCTGATCAGAATTTTGCTAAATAGTCATAGAACCATAGAATCATTTGGGTTGGAAAGGACCTTAAAGATCATCTATTTCCAATTCTGTTATGGAACAGGGACACCTTCCTTAGACTAGGTTAGTCAAAGTTTTGTCCACTGTGGCCCTGAACACTTCCAGGGATGGGGCATCCACATCTTCTCTGGGAAACATGTTCCAGTGCCTCACTTCCCCCACAGTAAAGAATTTCTTCCTAATATCCAATCTAAACCTGCTCCCTTTCAGTTTGAAGCTATTGCTCCTTATCCCATCCCTCCATGCCTTTGTAAAATGTCTGCCTCCAGTTCTCCTGTAACCCTCTTTAAGTATTGGTATTTTTCTAAGGTCTCCCAAAAGCCTTTTCTTCTTCAGTCTGTACAATCCCAACTCACTCAACCTTTCCTCAAAAGGGAGGTGCTCTGGCCCTTTGATCTTCATGTCCCTCCTCTGGACTCACTCCAGCAAGTCCATATCCTTCCTATGTTTGCTGCCCAAGATCTGGACACCGTACTCCAGGTGACATCTCATGGCAGTGGAGCAGAGTAGGAGGGGTAGCCAGCAATCCCCATAATACCTTCTCTTAAAATAAAGGTAGTGGCTTTCAACTTTCTCGCATTGCTACTTCATTGTAATGAGAATGCAGACCAAATGCAATTCCAAACAAATTAGGATGTCGATGGGGTTAAAAAGGATGTGCTCCCATTCTGCTGTCATCAGGTGTTAGAGGAGAAAGAGTGAACAATCTTTGCAAGTGCAGCTAGTAATGTAGATAAATAATGGATACTGCTAGTGGCCTGAATGCATTTAGAGAATCCCAGCTGCTCCACTCAGTGTTTAATAGTCTGGAGGTACAATTTCTTGCTACATAAATATTCAATATATTCCTACAGCCTTGCCACATAGGTGTAAACAACAATCAGCATAAAGAGGGACATAAATGTTTATTATAGGCCTCATTTTAGCTAACAGATGCTCAGTAAGAAGGCTGAAAGTTAAGGTAAAAAAAGGTGACTCGGGAAAACTTATCAATGACAAAAAAAATGTTATGAAAGCAGCTTCATATATACAAGGACTTCATTTTCAAGAGATTTTTTCCAGTTATTGCAAGAAAGAGCCAGTTAGCAGTATATTTACATCAAGGCAAGTATCTTATGATGGATAGAAAGCTAAAGTTTGGGATGATACGACTTTGATTCTCTACACTTAGGGTTGGCCTTTTTTTCTGTAATTTTCCAAAACTCTTCCTTAGTATGCAGCTTTGCAGTAAACTTTGTTTATGCTTATGTGTGTAGAATGTAATAAGAATATTTTCACAAATCATAAATTTAGTGTAATGTCAAATTTGCCTTAAGAAGAGCACGTTCAAGCAAAGCAAACTGAGCATTCACTTTTGTTCCTGTTCAGCAGTTCCCAGATCAGTTAAAGCAGTAGGAGAATGAAATACAGATACCTGCATACTAAGAGTGAGCTTTATTAATTTAATTAGGAGTAGAGTTAGACAAGTGCACCCTATGTGAACTATCTGTTAACTGTCTTTGTCTTTATGTATCAACAAAGTCTCTTAAACTGTCCAGAGACACAGCTAAGTTACCTGTTTTCTGCTGTAAGGAAACACTTCACAGCTTCGCTACTCAAACTCGTGTTACTAAATATGGCTCCCAGTGTAAGAGGTCACTATCTTATCTTGATCATTCAGCAGATCCAGAGGTGATGTGGGGAATATTCTCCCATCTAGGAGAAAAGAATTTCTCAGAAATAGGTGTTACACCCTGATCTTCGTATTTTAGAATAAATAAATATTTTTTACAGTATGGAGCGAATTATCAAAGCTCCACTTTCTATTAACAACCCTTTGGCTCAATTTGAATGTTTTGGTCATTTCTCACTTGTTCTTCCATAGCACTTTTAGTGCAATTTCATTTTTCCTTATGTTAAGTATTGGCATCTTCTTACTTCAATAGCATAGCATTAGCATATGTAGCAATATCCATGCTCGCAATGGAAAATTTGATTATCTTAATCTTAGAAAGAACAGACCTAAATACTTTTTATTTCAATTGAAGAGTAGAGGGACTATGTCTATAAGTTTGGTACACAGCAGTGGCAGCAGCAGGGCACTGTCAGGAGCAGCAGGGACAGGCTGTTTTCTCATTAAAGCCAGAGCAGTCATACCTGGGTTTTATGTGTACACATTGGCCCTGTCCAGTCTAGGGTTGATCTGGACTGATCACATCTTTGTGTTGATCTGCACTGAGTTCCTCCTTTGGCAGTTTCATTTCGTGCTCTCTCCTGCCTTATTAGTATGTATACATCTCTTCCTATGATGTATGCCAATACCAGGTCACCAAGTCATTCTTCAATCTTGTTGCCCAAGATGCTCCATTCTTTCACAGAGAATGGCATAAAAAATTCAATTCTTATATTGCTGAAAAAGCTGGAATTTTGGATCTAGAGCTATAAACCAAATTTAGACAATTTATACTGCTGGTGTTTCTGAATTCCTAAGAATTGCTGTCAAGAAACAAGGTTGAAATAGGGCAGCCATGGTGTGCCACAGCAACAGCAAACGATAAGCTTAGGTCTTTCAACATAGAAAAAGCAATAGATTTTCTTTCATCATTCCATGGAAATGATATCTTAAATGAAGTTTTTCTTAGCATATATGTTTCTCATATTTTTCTTAGGATAATTGTTAAAAATTAGAGAGCAGGTCAAGATAATGGAGACATGATTCCAATACAGAGTTCCCCAAAGGCTTCAAAATATTTAGATTATGCCTTTGTTTGAACTTGTTACAGAGATTTTGGTAAGCCAAGGAGCCTGGTCTGTGAGTGTCCATGAGATCAGCCTGTGCAGCACCTGGCTTTATTTTGGAGTTAGATCTATTCAAAATCCAAACAACTTTAAAACATACCTTTAAGCTCTACTTAAAGAATTGGAAGGGAATTGGGAGGGTTGTTTTTGTAGCATCTTCAGAATTTTATTGAATACAAAAGTCTTCTGAGAAGGAAGGGTTATTACTTATTTTTCTGAAGTCAAAACACATTTGTGCTTACTTTACTAACATCTGAGAAAATTTTCTGCCCATCTCCCAAAGCAGGGAGACTAATATTTTTGAGGTTTTTCACAAGAGTCTTATTTACTGTGATGTTATTTCTAATAAAACACACACATCTTTTTAAACAATAAAGAATAGTCTGTTTTATTGAGATTTTGTAGGATAAATAAATTCTTGTATATCAAACATGAGATCAGTTTCAATGCAGAGAGCTGATAGAGGCAGTAATAATTGTTTGGTTGGTGTAGCATTACCCAGTGTAAATAGCCATAATAAATCATACACATTATCATTACCCTCTCATGTCATCTTCAGCTAATGTTAATACATAATCAATTATACCAGGAATCAATCTACTCTCTCAATTCTCTGAAAACAGAAAAAGTGATTCTGAGGAACCCTGATAAAAATGCTCTTTTTTTCAGCCCTGGAAATATATTGATGTTCCAACACTTTTATGCAGTTTTACATTTATTTTGTAGCAGGCATTTCCTGATCAATACATATAAACTCTCAGGTTTTCACAACTAAATTTTTTGTTTTGTTTTGGGTTTCCAGTTAATGGTAACAGTTCATTCTGTACAATGCTGTCAATCTGAATAAGGTCCATGAGAGCTAATGGATTTTAAAAGCATTAAGAGCAAACACAGTCGAATAACAGCCAAGCACTTTAGCGTTGAGTAGATACTTAATTCCACTGCAAAGTGAGCAGTGATATGTTGTATGCCACTGAGAGATCTCACTATCAAAATTAGATAACTCGACAAGTTGAACAAGAAATAATCAGCAATTTTTCATGTATGGAAACTCTCTGTATTACAAGTATTTCTGTTAGTTACATTTTTTCCTGCATTTTTATTTAAAATTCAGATACATTTAGTTAACATTTTACTATACATAAAATGTGTTTGTGCAAGAGAAATTTCTGAGTAAATTCTTGTGATACTGTGACTTTTAATATGTAATGATTGAGAAGAGAAGCATATAAATCCTTTACACAGACACAAATAGTATAACCAGGAACTTATAATTTAGCTTGCAGTATGGAATGCATAAGGACATACTGGCAGTGTTGCTATTCTGAGTAGAAAACATGACTGAGTTTAGATGAAGTTACTTGTCACCTTTCATTCCATGGGCTTGCTTTTTTACTCTTCAAACAAAGCAAATAACAAAGAGTTTTTTAATTTGATAAAAAAACAAGTCACATGCTGTTAATGATGACTGTTTTTTCAGTTCTTGATACAAATACCAGGGCTGGCTGTAAATACCCTGACAATGCTGTTCACACAGTGAACACATTTATGAGATTTTACTATAGAGCTGTTGCCCACAGGTGTGCTCTACAGGCAGAGTTGTGCTGTTTGTTTGATCTTTTGGGACCAGAAACCAGGGAGCAGCTGCTAGTTCCTCTCACTACCCCGTACACAGTCTCTCCACCCAGGGACTCAGGGGGCTTAGCCTACGCAGGAGGAGAAGGATCTGCACATCTCAGGGCCCAGAGGGAAGTTCTGAGGTGGCTACTTCCCTCTGCCACACTTCATCCTCAGTCTTGCACGGGGAAGGCCTCAACCCTGTAATGTCCTGGAGAAACAATGACAAGGGGACTGCAGAGAAGGGCAGGACAGCTGGATGAACATACAGGGCAGCACAGCAGAGCAATGCAATTTTTCCCAAAGTGCAGACTATCTATCACACACAGCTCCTTAGTCATCTCGTGGGTCCCTTCCAACTCAGCATATTATGTGATTCTGTGATTCTGTGATCTCTGTCAGTATTGTTCAAGAGGCAAAGTAGGCAGTTATTCCTTATTTTCCTTATTCCTATATTCCTTATTTTAGATGTCTTTGGGTTACCAAATACTGCATAAATGTAGAGCAACTTGTTTTATGTATGAAAATGCTTTTGCTATAACTCCAAGTAATAGTTTTTCCTTTGTATCAGTGGAATATCTCCTGCATCTGATATTGCAAATCCAAGAGTGGTTGGCTCCAGTGACATGACTGAGTGCTTATTGTTCTGTTCTTCTGGATTTGGTTATCATTAGTCTTACTTGGATCTGACTACTTCAGGAGCAACCTGGAAAACAATGATGCTAAGGAATACACACCCAGTATGAATAGTACTTTTCTACTTTGACATAAAAAATTAGTAGAATGTCCAGGATTGAGCAGACATTAAGATCATATGCTCCTAAATTGTTTTATGTTAAAACCTTGAAAGAATAGCTCTAGAAATGTCAAACCCTTACCCTCTCTCTCCTTCTATGTGTCTTTGGATTTTTTTTTCCTATATACAGTCCTATTTATGACCTAATCTAAATATGTCAAAAATCAGCAATATCTTTTTCTAGACCTTTGGCCACTGAGCTGGATCCAGATCCCCTACTTAATCTACCTCCCATAAAACAAGGAACCTTCCCATTTCAACAAGAGAAATATAAGAATATTTTTGTACGATCCTCTCTTTTTGCAATATCAGAAAACTGTAAAGATTGGGGTTTGATGGATTTAATTTTTTCTTATAATGGAAAGTCCATAAAACAAAATGCATCAGTATATGCATCATGGCACAGCTCATTTTATATTTCAAGTCAAGAAGAATTTGGTACGATACAAATTTCCAGTCTTCCTCCTATTGCTCCAAAAGACTAAATATCCTTTTTAAAATTCCTCAGTCATCCCTGGCCCCAGAAGTGAGCATGGTAATGTGTTACTGACACAACACCTGCTCTGTTTTCCTCTACCCAGTTTTCCTGTTCTGCCTATGGTAGATGCACTCTGTGATACAAGTTGACAGCAATGCCCAAAGTAACCTCACTATCTATTAGAGTACTTCTAAAACATGCTGTAATCAGGCACAGAAAGTGTATTCTGTAGCACTCAATAGATCCACTAAAGCTTAAGTGCTTCTGCTACAAAGTGTAGTCTTTTTACAGTAGAAAAAGAAATCCTCTTTACAACTGAAAAGCCACTGAAAACACTCTGGTGGTTAATGTGTTTCACACTTTAAACTGTGTGCTGGTTTTCTTTGGGATAGAGTTAATTTTCTTCCTGGCGCTTAGTATGGGGCTATTTGTATTTGTTCTGAAAGCAGTGTTGGTAATGCAGAGATGTTTTCATTATTGCAGAGCAGTACTTACACAGAATCAAGATCTTTTGTGCATTCCACACTACAATGAGAAACTGCAATTAAATTAAATTAGTCTTTGAAATTCTTTAAATTAATATAAAGGATAAGAATTGTAGATTATGGATTCAGTGATTTAAATATAATGGGAAATTCACAGGTGAAATAGAATTTCTAATTATATATTACATGATTACATCAAGGAAATTTAAGATGTATTGAACTTGGCCATTAATATGGGATCAGAAGGGTGGCTTTGGCAAATTGATGGGATGGTGATAGTTATAGAACTGGTTTTGTTCAAAATATTTACTGAGAGTTTCTGGTTTTATCAATGTCCTTACTATGTTGAAATATGTACAAAAAGTTTAGGAGAATACTGTATTCTCTGAAGTCAACAACAGATTAATGGGTTGTCTTAAGTGTGTGCTGATTAGCCTTTCAAGTTGCATTTTTTTTCCCATCATTTTTCCTTACCTTGACCACACTTCTCCTCTTCCCTTCCTAGTCAGAAGTTGGAACCCACTGCTGAAAGATACCTAGGTCCTGTCAAAAATAGCATGTGTGTTCTTATGCTCTCCGTTCTTCTCCTTTTTTGTTGGTGCCTCTCCTGTGCTGGAGCCTGTAGCATTGTTCAGGCCACATGAATCAATGGAGTCTAATGACAAGTTAGTCGTTTTGCTTGCTGGAAGTTATATTTTCTATTAGAGGAGAAATTTGAGGTGACTCACTCTTCAACCCAATAGCCATGAGGGAGGACAGGAACAACAAAACACTCAACATCTTTGGCCATGAGCCTCACTTAGAACAAATCGTGTATATTTACACATATTGTGGCTATTCACTTAAATATGTGGTTTACTTACACATGTAGAAATGTTGTGATACCTCTATGGTCACCGGGAAGTAAGTCAGTTTGGGGAATTTGGAAGCTACATAATAGAGTATGAAATATGCATAGGCAGCCTGTTGGTGTTGTGGTCTGTTTTGGGTTTGTGTGTTTTTCTGGTAGGGACAATAACCATGCTCAAACAATTACATTGTTTGCCACATTTGAAGACTTAATCCCCTGTCTCCTTTGATGTGAACTGTATTTTTGTTTATTTGCTTTTGTATTTCAGGCTAAATACAAATGTGAATTCAAATTATTGGTGAAAAAGTGTGTTCAGGTGTGCTAAGTTTGGTTGACTTAATTGGCAGCATACTGGTTTATGCTCAGAGGGGTAGGTGTCAGGCCTAAATCTTCCTAACAAACAGAGTGGTTTGGAATAATGTATAGATGTGCACACAGAAATGTAAGGAAATTTGAGCCAAGAAGAAAATGCCACATTCAGTTTTCTCTTGAACACTTCCCCACCATCCTGGGCAGCCTTTTCCAGTGCTTAACAGTCCCTTCCATGAAGAACTTATTCCTGATGTCCAACTTGAACCTCCCCTGGTACAGCTGCATGCCATTTCCTCTCATCCTGTCATTTGTTGCCTGGGGAAAAAGGCTGACCCCCATCTTGCTACAGCCTAATTATTTTTCTCTGCAGAAGAAATACCATTCTAAATCCCTAACTTTTCTTCCATAAAAAAATCTAGTATTTTTATTAAAAATTTTTATTTTTCCATATTTTAACAATGCTATTATTCATAAATCTGTAATCTATTATAATCTGTAATCTATTATAAATAAACATGTTGACATGTTTATTAATAATTTAGGTAACAAAATCATGTGGCTATCTAGACTGCAGGCAAGAAATATTTAACACTTCAATCTCATTGATTTCAGCTGATGTTTCTATCAGCTGAAATCTATCAGGTTTCTATCAACCTTTCTATCTTCGTGGATCTAAATGCCGGTATTTTCTTCTATCTATAATAAAGTCAGATTTCAATTTGAGATCAGCCACTCACAACCTTAGCAGAACAAAATAGGAACCTAAAAGAGGCACTAAGAGTACTTCTTAGAAAATATCATCTATATTTGTCCTATTCTATTCATTTGAATGAAGAGTGTTTGTTCAGCTTCCTGATATTGATAGCAATTGGCAAACCAAGAGCTAACTACTAAACTATTTAGATTTTTTTCATTCTCTAGGGCTCACTGAGGTCATTGAACAAAAATCATTTGCTGAGTGAATTTCAGATGACACAGAGTCAGCTGTGTAATAATTATTTCATTGCAAGTGGAGGTAAGTAGCACTGAGTCAAATTTTATACTGCTTCATTGAATTAGCAGTATTCCTAAAAACTCCTCAGCATATTAGTTTTATGTTGCTGCTTATTTTGGATTTTGTAATGGATTTCCCCTGCTTTTTATCCAAACACCAGGATTGATGGGGGACTTTGAGCTCTTTTATTCTTTTAACTTACAGGATATTAATCTTCTGAAAACACAGTAATGCAGATATGGTAGCAGTTCCAGACAAAAGATATCATCACATTATTGTAACTAATAAGGCAAAAGTAATTTGCATCCAAGTTTTCCAGAGAAGTATATTTACATATCCTTTAATATGACATTTTTCAACAAAATTAATTACCTGTTAACACAGTTCTACAACAGAAATTACTCATGCTACCAAACAGCCTGATATAAAGTGGGGTGTAACTACCCCCAATCAGGTGTTTTCTATTTTTTCAATCTGCTAGGCTGGACTTCAATGGAAGTTTTCTGAAAAAAAAAGAAGGAGATTTCAACCAGTTTTCAAAATGTCACAGTACATGATGGAGGAAGCTGAATCTCCACTAGGAGATTTCAGCCAGTTTCTAAAATGTCACAGTACATGATGGAGGAAGCTGAATGTGTCGTACTCTGGATTATTCTGACCTTTATGGAAACAGAGAGCTAGAAGAGCAATTTATATGTGGGTTTGAGAAGAGCCACTCTTAAACAACCCAACTGCACAAAAAGGCTTGCTTTGCCTGCTGAGTGTTGTTCAATTATTAAGCAATATTTTCTGCAACACCAAAAAAAATTTTAATTAAAGATTTTATTACAAAAATGGTCTTTTGACGGAAAGACAATGAATGGACTTAAAATCTCTCTCTAAAAATTATCCAGGTTAGGAAATAAAAATATTAGTTTTGTCCATATGAAATGCATTTAACCTGAAGTACAGAGACACTTGGAGAAAATGTGGGTTGGCATTTTTCTTTTTTTCTCCACCTCATTGCTTTCACTCTTAAAATCTGTGGCAGGGACCATATTGTTAGTTCTGTGGGTAACACTTCATATTATTATAAGAACTTATTGGAGGGGTGAGTGCAGAAAGTTGATATGTAATTTTTTGCATGTCTGAGACAAATTTTCCACTGGTTTTTATCCCTAAAATCTGTGCAATCTATTTAATTGCATCTGATAGAAGGGATTGGAAAGAGAAAAGAACATTCTGTGTCAAGGCATGTGTTTCAGGTTTAAGAGGAAGAATGGCAGAAAGCTTAGATGCAGGAGTAGGAGAAAGAAGTGATAATGGCTTTAGCAAACAAGCTTTCCACTAGCCAGACATGATTCCTGTTATTTGTCAAGTACACCCCACTCACAAACACGCTCCCTCCCCTGCTTGCATTTTGCTCGGCCTGAAATACAAGTGCATCAATGAGTCTAAATGGAAATTTGCATCTCCTTTGTTCTAGGCCAGCTTTAGTCCTTTTAGACTCTCTGCACTTTTTAAGTGCTGTGCTAGTGTGGCATAGCATGTTCAACCCAGCATATTTGTAATATGAACCCCTCAAACTGTAAAACTTTCGGACTAACTTCTATGTCTAGGCTGAAAACAAATTTTCTGAGTTGGTCATTTTTAATTCCAGGATAGCTTTGGACAAAATGCTACCTAAGCATGTAATGTAAGGTGCTACTACTACTGTTTTATCCCCTCACTAAATTCTGGGATTTGCAAGTAGAGAAACATCAACTCCAGATGGCTGTGCATCTCCTCTCACCATTGTGAGAAACCTTTGTACAAATTCTGCTGGTAAGTCCAAACTGAAACACTGTCTTTACCTTAAACATGGAGTTTTGACCTCATTCAATTCAGTTTCCCTTAAAAGAAAAACTGTTTCTATGTCTACATTCAAAGCATTTCCAACAATGCATTTGATGCACCTTATTTTTGTTATTTTGTTGGGGTTTTTTTGTTTGTTTGTTTGGCATTTTTTAGAGAAATTGCTCTATTTAATTGCCTCATCAATTCCTGAATAGTTTCCTGGTTTTAGTCAACTGCACTTCATTGGAATAGCAGCTAAGGCTTTTCTGATCTAGCCAAACTTAGTTTTGTGTGACTCTTTTACTAATTCTTTAGGAAAGTCTGCAGATAATACAAAACAGATCTCATGATTTTTGTGATTTTCCCTCAGTACAGGCTGTGAAAGTGTAAAGTCTTCTAGAGCTGTGATCGCCATCTCTTGTAAAAATCATTTAAGGTAATCATGGCGAAGACTTGATTGTACATACTTAGTGGAAACTGGTTCCTTGGTTCAGACTCTGAGCCATTACATTATTTCCAGGTTAAAGCCTTTAGGACAAAAGATAAAGCATAGCACCTCCTCTCTGGATCCTCTGTGACTTGGAGAAGGAAGTTATCATCAACATATTCTAGGAATGTCCGGTATTGCTTATGCCCTGCTCTGTTTTCTCTCCAAGAGATATTGGAGTATATGTTTGGTAAGCTATAATTCTCATTAATTTAGGTTGTGTACATATCTACATTTTAAGTACATATCTAAATTTTATATAAATATCTGGAGTTTATACATATGTGTGTATATATATATATATATATATATGTACAAAATGCATTTTTTTTGCAAAATCAGGACAGTTCTGTCATGCCTTGGGAGATAGGATTGACCTGCAAGAATATGTTTCTTGGTGGAAAGGTGTTCTGCTGACTTTCTCTGAGCTAAATCTTCCCTTCCTCTCTCTTAAATTTACTCTGGTTCTACCTGTCTAAAGTTCCAGTCAACAGAAACACGCCAGTAGATTGGTCTGTGGTTTAGAATCTAATTTNTTCCAACAATGCATTTGATGCACATGATTTTTGTTATTTTGTTGGGGTTTTTTGTTTGTTTGTTTGGCATTTTTTTAGAGAAATTGCTCTATTTAATTGCCTCATCAATTCCTGACTAGTTTCCTGGTTTTAGTCAACTGCACTTCATTGGAATAGCAGCTAAGGCTTTTCTGATCTAGCCAAACTTAGTTTTGTGTGACTCTTTTACTAATTCTTTAGGAAAGTCTGCAGATAATACAAAACAGATCTCATGATTTTTGTGTGATTTTCCCTCAGTACAGGCTGTGAAAGTGTAAAGTCTTCTAGAGCTGTGATCGCCATCTCTTGTAAAAATCATTTAAGGTAATCATGGCGAAGACTTGATTGTACATACTTAGTGGAAACTGGTTCCTTGGTTCAGACTCTGAGCCATTACATTATTTCCAGGTTAAAGCCTTTAGGACAAAAGATAAAGCATAGCACCTCCTCTCTGGATCCTCTGTGACTTGGAGAAGGAAGTTATCATCAACATATTCTAGGAATGTCCGGTATTGCTTGTGCCCTGCTCTGTTTTCTCTCCAAGAGATATTGGAGTATAGGTTTGGTAAGCTATAATTCTCATTAATTTAGGTTGTGTACATATCTACATTTTAAGTACATATCTAAATTTTATATAAATATCTGGAGTTTATACATATGTGTGTATATATATATATATATATATATGTACAAAATGCATTTTTTTTGCAAAATCAGGACAGTTCTGTCATGCCTTGGGAGATAGGATTGACCTGCAAGAATATGTTTCTTGGTGGAAAGGTGTTCTGCTGACTTTCTCTGAGCTAAATCTTCCCTTCCTCTCTCTTAAATTTACTCTGGTTCTACCTGTCTAAAGTTCCAGTCAACAGAAACACGCCAGTAGAAGTCTGTGGTTTAGAATCTAATTTCTAGATTTATCACCTGAGAAATTACATAATTAGAGATTGTAGCTTGAAAAGGGAAGTTGTTGTAAATTTTAATGTTCATAGAGCACTGTGGGGTTATTATGCAGAGGAAGATGGCTTCTTCAGAGAGAAAATAACTTTTTTTTTCATTTTAGTTCTAATCAAAGCGGAGACATTTCCATGAATGACTCAATAATTCTTCTGTTTAAAAAAATCACATTCTTTTTCCTGTTCAAGTGGTAGAGTTTCAGATAATGATAATACAACAATTCAAGATGAGCTGCAATGCATGATAAGAGTGTTCTTAGCTGGCATGCATTTGTGGCTCCTGAGTTAGAAATGAGCCTTTTTTTTTAGTTTTGTAGGGAAATAAAACTTGACATGGAATTTAATCATCTAGATTACATAGAGACTTTGCAATTATGAAAAGCTGTGGTGGACTGGTCAACACATTCTTGGGAAATTCCAGAATGAAGTCAGACTGTTTTGCACCAACATGCTCCACAGTTTCTAAACTTCCTTTCCCTGCAGGCTTCCCTTTAGGGGAGGACCACAAGGAATTGCTCTTTATTTGTGTTTCGGTCTCTTTAATCAAGTTTCTGTGGCAGCAGGAAATTACTTTCTTAAAGCAGTCAGTCTGGTCACAGTGGAAGGATTTACATAAGAGTCAGCAACAAGCTTGAATAGTTTCCACTCTGTATTGGGGCAGCTTGTTAATTCTCTTTCTCCATCCACTTATTTGTATTTCTCCAGCTCTTTGAATATTTTTCATGTGTCTAAACTTTCACTTCAGGTTCATCTTGCACAGAAAGATTTTTCTCCTCAAATCTATTTATATAAAGAAAGCAATAAGTAAAGCTAGTGCCAAAATTTATCTTTTGACTCTTCTGCTGGAAAAATATAAAAAAGCTAAGTTGATTTCAAATTGTAGCTTAATAATACATATAGATATTGGACCAAAATTTGATAGTTGTCTGGGTTCTATTGAGAGTTTTATTTGGTGAATCATAATCAAATCTCTTCAGTCCTACTGAAAGCAGATTATTCCACTACAGAGAGAGGCATTTAATCACCTGGGACTGATGAATCTTGACAATAATATATAAATTTCAGGGAAATGAGAGAGAACCTTAGGTTGGAAATTAAGTTGTTCTCAGCAGAGGTATGAGATGAAGAGTTTTTCATCTGTCATTAGGACAATTCAGAAAATAAATTATTAGTTTTATGAGCAACCCATGATTGTTACTCTTCTGTGGGAGCAAAATTTTGCTGGTAATTGCATTCACTTTTGTAGTGGAGTTTTATTTCATTTAATCTATTTGTCTTTTCTGAAAACAAATATCACTATTCTTAGGAAAAGAGAAATAGTCCTTCTTGAGCCACTTAAAAATAAAATCAGTTCTAAAAATCACACTGACAGAATTGGCCAAAAAGCTTGATGTCCCTGATTGCTGTTCAGAGTAATTATCTTTTTCTTCTGTGGCACACTTCATACCTCACTTTGTTAAGGAATTGTGAAAAATATGCAAGTTTTATCCATCCTCTGCAATCTGAAGATGACTGAGTTCTCCCCAGGCCTGGTCATGTGGATTTGTAAAATGAATTTATATTCACCTGTTTTGCCCTACATGCTTGCTTTTCTTTGCAAGTTTTGACCTTTTTGTCCTTCTTTCAGCAGTCTACATAAAAGCTTTTCTTTGTCCCTCACACCACCCCATATGTTTAAGATGTTCTTTGAGGCCTTATCTCTTTATCTTCAAATCAATATTTGATTTGAAGATAAATCTTCCCCAAACTTAGTTAAATTCACATTTTATGTTTCAAGTCAAACTGAGAGGTATCAGTTAGAGCTTCATATTTCGGCAATTGCTGAGGAAGTTTTGCTCTCTTTTTTAAAAAATAAATATGATAAATGGACTTATGAACAAGAGTTCATAAGGGAAGGAGGGTTACTCTTTTGTCACTTTCATATTACATTTTATGATATTGAGTCCACTAACGTTCTTTTCCTCTCTTTTTTGCTTAAATGTTATTTCTAGCTGAAGAATTAGCAATAGAAATGGCCATGAATCCAGGTCTACTATTTCATCTCTAAGAGAAATATAATAACTCATAATCTTGAGACTCTCTGTACAAATGCATCACTTAATTACCTTTTCTTTTTTAGAGATTTTTATTTTTAGCTTAGTGTATTTATAACTGTCACTTAGAACCTGATTCAAAAAACACTTTTACGTGTGAGAAACAGTTAATAGGGGTTTTCTTACGGCTGTTTCTGTCTACAGCAAAGAATTTTCTGCCCATCTTTCGCACTTCTCTTGACCAGTTTGTCAAAGCCATATTGATTTCTGTTGTTCTTTCTCCCTAAGAATCCCCAGAATATTCTGTTTCATCCCACTCAGTTACTTCTCTTGTCTTATATTCACTTTTCTTACAGAATCTAAAGGGAAGCTACAGTCAAATTATCTTCCTTGTTGATTGCACTGAGACCATCACTCTGATCTTCATATTTTTTTCACTGAATTCCCTTCCGCATCACGTCAAATTCAAGCTTCAAAGGCCTCTTTGTGCTTCCAGCATCACCCAGCACCCTTTGTGCGTGCCTTTGTCCCATTTTAGTACCTTCCCCATAGAATTAGTATGCCACACTCGGTGACACTTGCACACCCTCATTTTATCACAGAATCACAGAATTATCTAAGTTGGAAAACACCTTTTGAGATCATCAAGTCCAACCTATGACCTAACCTAACACCTTCCCATCAACTAAACCATAGCACTGAGCGCTGTGTCTAGATTTTTTTGAAAACATCCAGGGACGGTGACTTCACCACCTCCCTGGGCAGATGATTCCAGCGCCCAATCACTCTTCCAGTGAAGAATTTTTTTTCTGATGTGTAACCTAAACTTCCCCTGGTGCAGCTTGAGGCTATGTTCTCTCATTCTGTCATTTGTGGCCTGGGAGAAGAGACCAACCCCCACCAGGCTACAGCCACCTTTTAGGTAGTTGTAGAGAATGATAAGGTCACTCCTGAACCTCCATTTTCCAGGCTAAACAACCCCAGCTTCCTCAGGCACTCTTCACAGGGCTTATGTTCCATACCCTTCACCAGCCTGCCCTCCTATTCTCCAACAGATCGACACATGGTCCCAGCTTGATGTAATTTGCAAATTTACTGTTTGTGCACTCAATCCTCTCATCTGAATCATCAATGAATATATTAAACAGAACTGGCCCCAGCACAGATCCCTGAGGGACACCACTGGTGACTGTCCCCAGCTGGATGCAGCACCGTTCACCGCCACTCTCTGGGCCTGGCCATCCAGCCAGTTCCTAACCCAGCAAAGAGTGCTCCTGTCCAAGCCACGGGCTGCCAGCTTTTTCAGGAGCGTGCTGTGGGTGGCAGTGCCAAAAACCTTGCTGAAGTCCAGGTAGAAACATCCACAGCCTTTCCTTCATCCACCAGGCAGGTCACATTAGGAATTTATGGAAAGATCTCTGTGAACCATCAGTATTTCATACTCCTGAAACCACACACTAATTTTGCTTTCCTTTCAGAAGAAGAAATCCTTCTAGGACCATGTCTCCACAGACTGTGGAGTGAAACCTGTGAATAGATACTGCACATTATCAAAACAGAAAACATCCCAGTCACACTTTGCTTCTCTTATTCTCATGTGGGAGCCCAACTTTGTTCTTGGAGAACAATAGGCTTGGGAAGAACTGATATGGTTGGTTTCAGTTGAAAGACTGCTATTTGCTGGTAAACTTTCAAAGTACTATATAATTTCTGGGGACGACATCAAACATATTGCAAAATGCCTCTAAGTTAGGTTTAACTATTTTTTGTGGTTTTATGGCGCTTTCTCCTGCTTTGATGGGCACCACATCCTTCTCTGGGAATTCTCCCTATGTCAGGGAGCTGAAAGAGTTTCCTAAGTACAGAATTTTAAGTATTTACCAGACATGACTGGTCTTGGAGTTATCTTACTGGCTTTTAGCAGAAGGCTTGTCCTGTCACATGTTTATTTTGCTTATAATCGGGGGAAATACACATGTATTAATCAATTGGAAAAAAAAATGTTGTTTCCATGAATTTATGAAAGATATACTTCTAAAATTAATATAAAATGTCAAAAATATTTTTAAAATTGCAAAATTATATTCTTTGTTTCCACAGATAAATGGTCTTTACTGAAGCAGGGTATAAGTCTGGGGTTTGCAGAGAAAAAAGGAGAAATGACTGGCAAAAGAAAAAAAAGTAAAGAAAAGTGGAAAGAAAACTGTCTTTTTTTCAGTAGCAGAAGACAGAAACAGCTGGTCTTTCTAATGAAACAGGTTATATAATTTATTCTTGTTTTTACATCAAAGTAATGACACAGGTTTGGCAACACTGTCATCTTACACTAACTTATTGGTCTATGAGAATATGAAAATATTTTAATGCTACTGGAAGGTCTTTTGACACTGCAATCATCTGGCTTGGCATCAAGTGCAATATAAAGTCTGTTCATGTGGAGATTTTTAAGTTCTGAAGATTTTGGATCAAAATTCTTCATATTTCTGTGAAAAACCTTCTTAGCCAGTTCTTGCTTCCACTAGCACTTAATATTTCCTTATGTCACCAAGTTTCCTTGAAACAGCTAAGAAAGTTTGTGCAGCTTTGTTTCTGTCTTTATAGAGAAGTTGTAAAAGACTGTGTTTCTGAATATCTTCTTAAGGGTTTAATAAGAATATTTGATAATGCAAAATATATTAAACAGAAGTTATGTGAGCCCAACTGTAAAGAATAAGCCAGAACAATTGAGTTTGGAATTCAAGATACTGAGCTTTTCAGCATATGTTTCAACATCTCATAACTTATTACTTACCAAACAGTTCTCCTCACTCTGTTCCCATCATAAAGAGGGTTATAAAATGAAAATGTATAAATCATTTATCTTTCAAGTTGTCACAGAGGTAAACCTTCAGACATCTGTGCATTTATGGTTTGACTTGCAGTTTCAAAGCAAATCTCTTCATGAAACATACTCAGCATTGCATTTCTTTTATTCTTATGTGCACAAGTACATATAAATTTTTTACAATTTTTTTTTGCAGTAAGCTGTTCTTCTCTAAGCAAAGCTGCAAAAGTGCTTTCTATTGATTGTGTAAATCATGAACCAAGTAAGAAAGAAATATCTAAATGAAGAAAAAAATCCTACCCATTACTCAGCAAGCATATTGACTCATTTAGTTTGACTTTTTTAGTGCACATATATTTCCTATTTTCATAACTGACAATACTTTTGTCAATAAAATTACACACAAAAAATAAAGACAATACCCAGCAGTAACAGTTATTAGAGAAAAACTGCTGGAAGCAATTTGCAAAGAAATGTGAAGTAGCTCAAAGGAAAAAAATGGAGTCTTGACTATTTGCTTTCTATTAGGGAAAAAGAGTATACTCTATAACTGTGAGCAGCACAACTTAAATTTTACTTACTCTCAGGAGATACTTGAGAAAATGTTTTGCCTGTGGAAATTATTCTGTACATCCTTTAAAGAATAAAAATTTAATAATAGCACTATGTCAAATCTTTTTTATTCTTAATTTTGGAAATTCTTTAGATTCCTTTTCTTATTCCACTAAGTAAGACAATCCTAAATCTCACGTATAATAGTGAAACAGTGAAGCTAAAGAACAGAGAAGAATCACCACTGAATTTTTTCAGCTTTTACTAAATATTTATTTTGGACTTCTCTGTGACAAAGAGTAGCTAAATTGATACACCTTAAAAATACTAATAAATATATATTTTCTAATAAGAAAGAAAACTATAAATTTTCTGAGCATTTTTACTGAATTTTCAGATAACGATGTAACTGAAAACAATTCAGAAAATAAGATAGTCACTCTACTGTTGGATACTTTCCCTATTTTGCAATATTTACTATTATGATGTTTCCTTATCTATTTTATACATCCACTTCTCTTAACTTTTGCCCATTCTTGAAGTGTTCTAACATTTAATCTAAATCTAATCACCTTTCAGATGGTCAGCCCATTTAACCCTGAGCCAGCTGTAGTTAAAGATAACAGTGAAGAGGAAAGAATATGGAACTTGGGATTTCTAGCTATTCAGGTGAGGTAAAATTGGTGCTTACACATTGTAAAAATCTTAGTGTCACTCAGCAGGTGACCTGCTCCTGGGCTGCTGATGCCTGTGATTGTTTGGTGTATGTTTCTGACGTTCTCCTGTCCAAGCCCATGCTGTTTTCCCTTGAGGCAGCCTGTATCTGTATATAGACAATGGTGACGTGTTCCTCGAGCTACCTTTCTGACAACAATATTTCCTTCCCTTTTAATCTCAAACACACTGCAGAGGATCTGTGTAGACATTAGCATATTGGCCCATGACACATTTATCTAGCACATTATCTGCTCACAAGTGCTGTCAGCAAAGCTGACCCCCACCTCACCTAGAAGAAGGCATTTCTCTTTACAGCTGCCATGTTGAAGGATATCTCTGCTGCATGTCATGCAATTCTCATATCCATATGATAATACTGTAAGCACATATATTTTATGCATTTATAAAAATATATAAATATAGGTGACATTCCTCATTGGCTTTATTCTTGACTCATAAACTGGAAAAAAAATTCCTATCCTTACTCGCACTTATAATATTCTTTACTGTAAAATCCCACAACACATAGCTTATTATTTCTCTACTTCATGTTAGAGCAGTTGAATACAAAGCAAATAACTGGTTGAAATACTCCATTATTTTTTGTGGTCTCAGGTTGTACACCAGTCTCTTTATTCAGGTGGTACAGTGTCATTTTTTTTTGTGGTGGATTAAAACCAACATAGTGATAAACACAATATATTATTATTATTACATAATTTGTGGTGAGGAAAGAAATCTATACCCTCTGTCAATTGAATGTGTCCTTGCTTTATGGAGGTGAATGACTCTTGTCTTTATATTTCTAGCAAAAGTTCAATTTTCTCTTTGCTAGAACACTGTCATATATACTGTACAGCTTACACAAGTAGGTCATTAACTTAATGTGCAGCAAATTTTTGCTGGCAGCTATTGATTTTTAAAGCATACCATAGCAGCTTATACCAGCAGAAGATAATTTTGGGCTGATAATAATCTGAGAGTGATGGACTTCCACTGCATACTGAAGTTTCACATTGGTGATAGTTGGGAAGCAGAAATGAAAATGAGATTTTTTAACAAAAAACAAGAACAGTTCTGTTATTTATATTTGCATTTATTAAATTAACTTTATCTGAAGTGCAAAAATTGTGATTCTTTGAATGTGCAGCTAACATCTAATGTGAAGTTTTTCTAGCATGAATGGTTGGGTTTTGTCTGTGAATTTTTTTGGCTTTTTTCCTCTCCATTTCTAGCAAAATTATGTGATGTTTTAATATCTTATAACTATGAAATTATTTGGTCCTGCCCTCCTTTTTCCTTTTATCATAGACTGGATTGCTCCAAGGAATATGCTTCCTAGAGATTTGTATAATCTATCTTTAAATCATGCAAACAAGAGGAAGTTTCAGCAATTTTCAAGTAGTTAATTGTGTTTAATTATGGAATGTTCCTCCACATCTTGCCATTGATCTCAAGCCATATAAAAGTGTATCTCATGCTGATGAGTTCATAGTTTAGTTTATCTTTTCACTGTTCAGGCAAAGAATGTACTTAGTATTAATTTTTTCCTTTAGGATGTCACTTTGTATCAAGCCAAACATTAGTACATCAGTAAAGTTTCTGGTAATGGGTAGATATCCAAACTTTCACCAGCAAGCATTCAAATTTAAAAATTTGCTTTGTCATAACTCTCATAGGCTGTCAGATTAAAAATAACTGGAACTAAAGTCAATTTTTGAAAGGGATGTAGTTGCCTCCAATGACTGCAAGGTAGAGCATTCAGGCCAATATAGACTTCAATTATAGTGTCTGTTGAAGAATAAATATTTAATCCTAGTAAATGTGTCAGATAGGAGTTCATATAGGGTCTCTGAACTCAACTGAAAAGATCTATGACTCAATCCCCCCACCACCAACAAAAAAACAAACATAAAACTCCAAACAAACAAACCATCCAACAACCTAAGAAGAACATTTTGAATTCCAGAAAATGTATTCTTTCCTTCAGTTATGTAATTAAGCCTCAAGCAGGTCACATAAGAAGTTATTTTTTCCAAAGGCTTGCTTCTATCTTTGTCACATAAATGTCCTCAGTTGCTAAAATTAAGTGATCTAAGGAATTCTGCTTGTTTCAGAATGCTTTTTCTATTTGTGACTCATACAGTCTTATAGCTGATATTTGAAACTTTTGAGACCAAAGAAATAAATTGGACTACATAACAAGAAGTTGCAAAAGCTATCAATGAGACAACAATGCAAGTGTGGTATTATTAGCAAGGCCTGTTCTGCCTCATCTGTAGGCATTTGTAACAGCTGCACTTTTGCAAAAGAAGGAAATGTCTTGACAATTAGGGTAAGCAAATTGCAGAAGGAAATATGGTACTAAGTTACCAACACAGTCCCTAAATAAAACATGCCATTTCTAATGTAGTCCTAATGTTGTTCAGCCTTCCATCAGCAGAGAACTCTGGATAGCCATAGGCAAGCATCAAATATACAATAGTTTATAATGGTAATTCATACAGTGATAAGGCAAAAAAACCCCAACTGTTCACTGAGAAAAGACGCAAACTGAAATTTGCCTCTAGGCAAAGCCTTGTTTTCCATAAACAAATTAATGTGCAGACTTTACTTCATTGACGTCTGGAGCATTTAGTTATATGTTTCTTTTCTTCTTTTTGTTTTCCTTTTCTTCTTTTCTTTTACCTTTTCTTCTTCTTTTCTTGCCTTTTCTATATGATTTAGAATCAGATACTGGTCTATCTTGTGCAAATAGTCGGGAATGTGAGTAATGGACCTTAATGTATGCTGAAGTATTAATAATTTTGCAGTGCAAGAAATGTTTCCCATGTTCAGAAGGAAAACAAACAGATGTGAATATACTAAATATACTGCAGGGAGGCAAATCTGTTATATTATTTACAGTAGTTGTGGTTGCAAGAATCCTACAAATAGTGGCCTATAATGTAAGCTGGCCTATAATGTGGCCTATAATGTGGCCATTATAGTGGCCTATAGTGTAAGCATTTAAAGAAGTTCTCTTGCACTGAAGGAAACTAGTTAAATGCATGCTTTTATTTCTGGTTTTCTTGTTATTTGAATGAGTGAGGCTTTGGCTCTTTTCTTGTTGGTTCGTTGGTTGGTTTTGATTTTTTTTTTTTTTTTTAATTAATTTGTGACCAAACTAGTGAGAAAGGTTTGGAGATTTCAGTTGTTCTTTGAATGACTCCTAAAGTAGCTATTTGTTAATTTCTAAATAAAGGCATTCAAATTTTGTCCTGGATTTCCCAGTCTACTTTCTGTAATGACAATATTTGTCATAGGCTTTAAAAATACAAGCCTGTTATACAGCGCCTTATGAATAACCCTCAGACATGAATAAGTAGTTTAAAAGAGAAGACTGTTCAGCCTGCTGATAATTAAATTTCAGACATTCACTAACATTGCAAACTGCCATGTAAGTGTGAGAGAGAAGTAAACAAAACTTGTCTGAAATAAGGAATTCTAGGCCAATGAGTCACCAAATCACTACATTATAACAGATACCATGTTCTGGAAATTTTGCAATCATGGTATGAAAGCATCAATAACACAATATTCTTTCAAGTTACTTAGTTATAAAGCTTAAGGTTTTAAGCTTTCAGAACTTGAATGAAAAGATCTGTGATCATAGTTAACCCATTCATCTAATATTTAACACATCAGAAAATTTAATTATTTCTTGTTCTAGGAATACACTTGTCCCAATATATACCTGTTTTTAAAAAAGATAAATCTTACTCTTTGTCAATCTGAAAATTTTTTCATTCTTTTCTTCAGCATTCACTGCCTGCAGTCTTGAATGAACAGTTTTTTGTGACTCTTTTGAATTGTTAATGTACTTCCTTGATCAGTATGTCAGTTTCAAATGGTGGGACACACCTTTCATGCAAAGGCTAACTATGTTTTTTTCTGAATACATGCTTTATATGCAAACTGTAAAAATACCTAATTCAGCTTCTCAATCATAGATGAGCAATGGAGGTTTTATATTATCACAATTTAATTGAGAGGCCTGTAGAGGATCAATAAGTGAAAGGGGTCAAACCCCCGAAATGCTTTAAAATTAAAAAACACATCATCAACAAGCAGAGAATAACACTCTACAGCTGACTTCCCTTACGGAAGTCTTCAGCTCACAAATAAGTATGCATACACCCAATGTGTTGGTGAGCTTGTTGTTAGTCAACTTTCTATGAATTTTCTGAGGTTTATGGCTGAATTTTCTATCAAAGTGATGAATTGAATCTGGGCATTTATTTTGTAAAACTGAGTCCTCCATGGATAGAGATCAAAGAAAGGAAGGTTGCAGCTGGCGGGAAGAAAAGATGCACTGACAAATGCATTAAAGCTGCTTGCTCTGAGATGAATGAGAATGCATGATGAGTGCTCTTTGATATAGTTGTGGCTATGCTAGTCAATGACTCTTAACTTCCTATCTTGTTCTGCACCACTCCTTAAACTGACATTTCTGCCACGGGCTGTCTCACCTCTCTGATCACACACTTCTGTTGGGACAGTTGTAGAGCTCATTATATGGAAACTTGTAAGATTACTAAGGAGACAAGATGATTATAATTTCACGTCTATTCCCTGCCCACAGCAGCAATGATCGAATTCTTGTGCCTAGTAAAGATACAGGATGGATGTGGGTAAGATGTTCAGATTTAAGTGGTAAAAACTGCTGAGTTTTAGGAATTTAAGAATATTTGACCTTGAATATTTTAGGGACAAATTATGCTTGGCAGAAGGTATTACTATAACTATAGTGCTCATAGATACTGAATCTTTGGCAATGAAAACATGCCACAAAAATTATATTTTTAAATACTTTTGTGTTTATCAAATAACAGGAATAGGAAGGACTTCCTGATTTGGAATTGCTCTGTGGATCACAGCTGGGATTTTCAGCTGAGCTTGAACAAACCCTTGTTCAGCCACAAGAGTTTGACTATTAGAAATAAGAGCTTGCATTTCCAAAGAGCTGTTTTGTCAATCACATTGGAAAAGTAATTGACGAACATAAGGAGGAAAATTGTGCTAATAACAGAACTTTGAAAAAAAACCTCATGCTGCAAACACATTGCAAAAATATGCTTTGTTATGCCATTTGTATGAACAGAGAGTGATTAATAGCTTCAAAGGAACTGCAATGAAACTACTTGAAGTATTGAATGCTTCTCCTGTAAAGACTTTCCGTCTTGCTTTCTGAGCAGTTTCTGGGCAGCGCTCATCTAAGATCAGCATTTCAATGCTCTTTGATGCATTATCTTCTGTTTCCTCTAGTACAATCTAATTCAGCAACATTTACTGGTTATTATCTAGTTACCTTTTCAGTTATATATGAATCACTGTTTTTACCTGAACATTTACTGGGCATAAATTTATTAAATGCAGTTAGTGAATATGAGATGTGTTTCTATCTGCATGAGGTCTAGGCCTCTCCATTCTTCAGGAGTACTGTCTGTGGTCTTATCAGGCTCTCAAGTAAGAATAGTCAGGTATTATGGACCAAAGAAATCAGCAGGCTTATTTTAAATCCCATGTATCATGACATTTTGGTAGTATCAAAGGCTCCCTAGAAAATTATGATCCAGATAAATTAATGAGAATATGTTAATAATTATAGTTGGATTGTGTTTATTTTTAAAATAAGATATGAAGATAAGGTATGGAATTTCATATTTTTCTAATGACTTGAAATGTCAACTTGAATCTTCATGTGGAATTCATCAAATGGGCTTTAGCAGCACTTACACATTTCCCCTTTTAGTAACTGTTTCACATTAAGTCTGAAGGAAGCTGAGGATGACTGTCCCTGTAATTTATGATATTTGTGTCTATTTGCAACAGTTGTAAAAATACTGTGTAAACAGAAACATCATAAAACACTCATTAAAAAAGTCTTCTAAAGCCAGAAAAAGAACAGATTTTCCACGGCAGTAAATGATGCAAACATGAATTACCCCCCAGATATGACGAGATTCAGCTTTGTTGCCTTTTTAATACTGTTTCATAATGTATTTATGTCATCAAGAAAAAAAGAAAGTAAAAGCTATATAAAAGGAAATTTGATGTCATGGTATTTCCTGATTATGGGGAAGAAAGTTTTAAAATTAAGGGAGCTGATCAGTGATGGAGGCTATGAAAACTCCTTCGGAAGGGATGGTTTCACCAGCCATGTTGCTTCTCACAACTGAGGAGTTTTTGTTACAAGCAGACAGAGACCTTCTCAAAAAGGCAAATACTGTTTCAAAGGAATCTCTGAATAACTTTTATCAATAATTCTTTTTTCCAGGTCTAAGCATTTTGCTGTTTGTCTTCACTGTTGAAAAACTTCACTGAATCCTAAGTTTTATTATTTCTTCTCCTTCCATTGCCATAGTCAAAAATTTCCATTTATAACTGCAACAGGCTATTAGGAACTGATAGTCTGAGAATTAAGCTTTATCCATTTGTACTATTTTTTAAGAATGGCTGCTTTGTATTCTAGGAGAAGGACAAGAGTGGAGTTCAATTTAACCAGTAAAATGTAACTGAATTATCTGCCTAGAAAAAGGGAGAGAGTAAGAGGGAAGGACCAAGAAATAAGAAAAAATACCCCCACCCCTGCCTAATATACCCTAGATGATAGAAAAAGAACATGATGGAATAGGTAGAAGAGAGTGAAGAATAAAGATAAACACACTCCTTGATTTAAATAATGAAAAATAAGATTTGGAAACCCCAGGAAGTGCACAATGAGTCACCTACTGAACAATAATATGTCACAAACATATTATTGGATTTCTTTAGTTACTCTGAATATTTGGTGTCTTAATTGCATACAAGTGAATGTTAAGGTTATTTTTATTTGTTTATCTAGCTATTCTTGGAATCCTGATTTTATTGAAAAATCTCCTTCTCTTCCTATGTGAAACTGCAGAGCCCCCAATAAAATCAAATCCCTGGACTGACCTGAGGAAGGTTTCTCAAGAAAGAGATCTAAGCATGGCTTTGTAGCAGCTCCAGTGTAAAGTTGTTGAAAACATAAATTACTCTTTTCTTAGCCAGTTTACAAATGGGTTTTATTCCTTTATTCAGCTTTGGCAGAAGTACTATAGTTATTTGACAGAGTTCAGGTTTGTATGTTCAGACAGATTTCTATTTTTCTAAGTAATTTTGGTCACTGCTGACCTATTCAACCCCTGTACTCATGTACAAGTTGGGCTTCCATCACATGTTTTTTTCTGTGTTTGAGTTGTTCTCGTTGTAATGTTGGTTGTCTCCTGCCATCTCATTTCTCTTGTTCTATTAATATGAATGTCATATTTTTATTGAATGACCTTTTCTTAATCTATTTGTACATCTCTGGTGAAATTTCTCACGCTGTGACTATTTTGTGTTTGAAAGATAGACTTGAAATTCATGCTAAGGAGAATAAAATTGTTTTAATTTTTTAATTTTTTTTTCTTAAGCAACTTTATAAATAAAACTGCTTTGTACATAGAGGGCAGAATAAAATAAATGAAGTAGCAGCATAGTTCTTTTTTTTTCCTTAAAGTGACATATTTCAATGAAGAAAAGTGTATTTTTATAAAAATATTTTAGCAAGTTGAGAAAAAATGTCAGTGCCATTTTGAAAGTGACAACACCTACACCCGAGGCCATCTTTTGTTTTTGCAGATAGTTATAACTTTTATTTTTTAATAGCCATTTGAGTCACTGAAATTACTTATGTTGTTTGTAATCAGTGTTTTGTGGTCTTGAAAAATGTATGAGGATTCACAGTTCCAGGGTTAGAATCAGGGTTTGAAAGAACTGGAATTACTTTCCATATTTCTAGAGGCAGAAATTTCAAGAATTTAGAACATTAGACCATAACAGTGAAGCAAATGATAGATTTGTGTGGGCTTTGTCACAGCAGAATAAGTTTCCTTCATTAAAGTTACGTTATTCAAATGTGGAATTTCCTTGTTTTAACTTTAAAACTTGGACATGGAATCACAGATTACTTGGAGACCGTTCATACAGACGTGTCTGAGAATTGCTCAGGAAAAAGTCACTCCTTTCCAGCACTTCTTGTGAACAATATTGAAGAAGGCTTATGACCCTCTTTCAAACTCCTGCAAAACATGCACAAGCCACATGAATTTGCAGGCTACCAAATGAAAAGGTATTCAATATAGACACCAAACAATTAATTCAGCAGCCACAGTCATAACCAGAAATTTTCCGTGGTTGCACATTTGTTGCTGTTGCACATTGGTACCATATTTGTGAGTCTGCTAGACTGCTTTTTTATATACAGTGTCAATGCTTACAAGCCTGTCACCCTTTGAGGTGTAAATTTATAAGACTAACTCTCAAGAGAAGTGTAACAAAAGTATTTCACACCAGAAATGCATCTAGCTGGATTCTCTACCAGTTCTCTACTCTCACTCTGAAAAAAAAACCACATTCCAAAACCCTCAGAGTGAGCCATTATAGACATGTCCTCCTTACACCTATTAAACAGCATTTGAATTATGAACAGAACTGTGAGTATACTTTTTTCCATTTTTTTACATTATGCAATTATGCTATTTTTCTGTAAGTGCTTTCATTATCCCACGCGATAGCTAAACCTTGTTAGTATCCTTGGTTTCAGTATGGTCAGTAGCTTAATCATGCACTATTTAAATAATTATTTTCTGACCTTTTGACTTTATTCAGTGCTACTTGTGAACATACATTCACAGAAAACATTTACATATACTGTATTTTTATTTTTTAATTATTCAAATTATAAAGATAAACCTGGTAGAATTTAATCAAAATTAGTTTTCAAGGCTTGTACTTAAAAAATGGTAAAAATAATTACAAATTCTATTCATGTGCAGAAAGGGAGAGGAACTTTTCAGGGAGAGTGAGAAACTTGGATTAGAGAAAAGAATATATATAAATATTTAAAAAATTATGTGTTATATATTTTATAAGTACATGCAAGAAATTATTCTGGGCTTACTCATCAAAACAAAACCAAGTAATTGGAAAGCACACTGGATTTGGTCCAAATTCTCATTTTCAGTCTTGATTTCTTTGTTCAGACATCAGTTGTGCTGAGTATTTACATTGTACAATATAAACTAATTTATGGCACTTACATCATTACCTAACATGCTGTTAATCATCTTGCATGCTGTGAAGTGTTCTAATGTGTAACAGCCTTCCCCTGCTTTGGAATATCACTGATTCATTGCTTACACTTTTTCTTTAAGGAACTGAGATGGATGCTCTCACGATGCTATGTATCTAATGGACTCTAACTCGCAGAAGAGCACAAACATCCTGTACCCAGATGTTTCACACTCTTCTTGTGTTGAATTCACTTTAGGGTCATTTTATTTCTCTCAGTAAGATAATTGCTGTAACAAATTGAGGAGAACATTTTTTTTCACACTGATTACAAATGCAATGAAGAACACCACAAAGACAACATGAAATTCGTTGGTTGCATGGTGCAAGAAACATTGTTTCAGGGAATAACACAGTGAAAATCCTCTCTGCTGTATTAAATAGTATAAATTATAGTTGGAAGCAAAGATATATGTCCTGTGATATTTTATTAGCTGTGGGTGTTGTTTATGCAGACTTAACTCTCCCTTAAAATCTATACAACCTTTGTTGTTCCTTCTGAAATAGAGTTTTTGGAGAAATTACCAGAGAATCATTTAATGGTTTGGGTTGGACTTAAAAAACACCTAGTTCCAATACCCCTGTCATGGGCAAGGACACCTTCCAACGGACAACATTGCTCAGAGCCCCATCTAACCTGTTCTTGAACATCTCCAGGGATGAGATATTGGGGTATCCACAACTTCTCTGGGACCTGTTCCAGTGCCTCACCACCTTCACCTTAAAGAATTTATTTCTAGTATCTAATCTAAAACTACCCTCTTTCAGTTTGAAGCCATTTCCCCCTTGACCTGTCAGTCCATAAACTTCCTCTTCACCTTTCCTGTTGCTCTCTTCAGGTCTTCCTGGAGCCTCCTATTCTCCAGGCTGAAGAACTCCAGATCTCTCTGCCTGTCTTTAAGGACAGTTGTCCTCTGATTATTTTTGTGACCTTTCTCTAGACTTGCTCCAACAGGTCATCATCCTTATGCTGGGCATCCTAGAGTTGGGCACAGAACTCTAGGTGGGGTCTTAGAAGAGCAGAGCAGGGGCAGAACCACATCTCTCGACCCGCTGGCCACGCTGCTTTGGATGCAGTCCAGGGTGTGGTAGGCTTTAGGGCAGAAGAGTGGACTGTGAAGTATGACTAGATCACTGGCTTAGTCAGTGATATCTGTACTCTTTTTGCTTTTACTATAGTTGCATGCACATTTTTTCTTGATTTTTTTGTACTTCTATACGCATTTCAGACTTCTGATTTGGAGGCACTAGATACATATCAGTGCAAAATCATTCCACAAAAATCTGTGAATAAAGATTTTTAATATTAAAGATATTTCTATTATTTATTGCAATTACAATTATAATATTGATAGTTTAAACAAAGACATAAGTCTTTGTATGTGTTAATGTATTCACCTGACTTGCCTTACAACGCTGATGCTAATGCAAACTTCCACAGAATTTAATGTTATGAATTATCAAAATTTTAGGTTTAAGAAGTAAAAACTTATAATTGTACAAAAATTTCAGCTAGTGGTAAACATATTTCTGGAAACCTGGAATTTTGAGATCCTATAATGAAAAATGTAATATTTGGCTACAGCGAAGAGATGAAGCAGAGGATAAGAGTAGGAAGGAAGGAAAGAGTGCAGAAAGATACAATAAACACTGCTATCACTGCAAACAGCAAGGAAAGCCAGATGATGCTTTTTGATATAGATATAGCTGACAGTGTTTAGATTAATAAATATCACAAGTCAATTTCTGAAAGAGTGTGGAATGCTTGTAGGACTTTTCCCTCATTTCAGCTTGTGATAAGCTGCTCTGGTTATGTTAATTTTCCTATTTTTTATCTAGAAATGGCATTCCAGTGTTAGTTCTGCCATATGCCACACAATCTATCCAAAAGTTTGCTGACTTTCTTCAATAAATTAAGTAATCATCCTTTGTAGGCTTCTACCAGCCCCTTAAAAATCTCATCTGGGATTTTCAGTTATCAAAGAATGATGAATTGACTTCTCAGATGGCATAAGTCTTACACAATTGCATTGATTGTAATTAAGTCCTTAGTCGGTGAAAAAAAAGTATTTTCACACTAAGTAACTAGCTCAGCTTAGTAGTCTCAAGAGAGGGAGAGGAAAGGCTAAGAGAATTGGGTTTACTCAGCTTGGAAAAGAGAAGGCTGACCCAAAGGCGGCATTCCAGTACCCAAAGAAAGACTACAAAAAAGAATAAGCTGAGTTGGAATGGACCCACAAGGATCATTGGGTCTAACTCCTGGCCCTGGCTGCATCGTCCCACAGATCATTGTCCAAATGTTTCTTGAACTCTGTCGGGTTTGGTGCTGTGACCACTTCCCTGGGGAGCCTGTTCCACTGCCCAACCACCCTCTGGATGAAAAAACTTTTTCTAATATCCAGCCTAAACCTCCCCTGACTCAGGTTCATGCCATTCTCTTGGGTCATGTCATTGATCACCAGAGAAGAGATCAGTTCCTGCCCCTCCTCTTCCACTTGTGAGGCTATTGAAGACCTCGGTGAAGTCTCCCCTCAGGCTCCTCTTCCCTAGGCTGAACAGATCAACTGACCTGAGCTACTTGTACATGTTCCCTTCAAGGCCCTTTACCATCTTTGTTGCCTTCCTCTGGATGGTCTCTAATAGCTTTGCATCTTTCTCATATTCTGGTGACCAAAACTGCTCACGATATTCAAGGTGACTCCGCAACATCGTAGATGGAGAGAGACATTTTATAAGAGTATATAGTGACAGGACAAGGGTGAATGGTTTAAACTGAAAAAGAGTAGTTTTAGATTAAATATTAGAAAGAAATTATTTATATGGTGGTGTACCACAGGAACAGGTTGCCCAGGGAATTTGTGCCCCATCTCTGGAAGCGTTCAAGGCAAGGCTGGATGGACTCTGAGCAGCCTGGCCTAGAGGAAACTGTCCCTGTACATGGCAATGCAGTTGGAACCAGATGATCTTTAAGGTTCTCTCCAACCCAGGCCATTCTGTGATTCTGTGATATACAGCTTTAAAAGACGCAAAGGAGATAATTTTACCTGAGAACGATAATTTTTTATGTGTATAAGCAGTTGATATGTGTTTTTTTGACAAATATAACTGCTGTGTTTCAGGTGTGGTAAGCTACATATCTCAGAACTAACGAAAATGCATTTCTGCTTTTAATTTGAAGGAGTTAAAACAATCCCTGACACTAATCCTTTTTTTTTTTTTTCCCTGAGGAGAGTATATGATCTTACTCTTATTATTTACAAGAGCTAAGAAGAGGATGGCAAATGTCAAAATAATTTCCTATCTAGGTACCATTATGTTAATAAAATATGAAGTTCTAGTCTTTTAAACGTATAGCTTTTTTTTTTTTTTTTTTTCTTCAAAAAAAACAACCTAGACTTTTTAGAAGTGGACTACAGCTAGAAAACTTAATTAAACACCTATGGACACCTATTGACTTAGCCAATCTGCTTGCTACCTGTCAAGAGAAACATGGGAGCTACTGAGCTCAGAGCTTAATGGCCTCAGAAAGAAGAAGAAAAAAAGGAAATAATAAAATATGCAATATTTTAAATAGCAAAAATTATGTCAACTCAGATTTATATTTGCTTTTCTAAATATTAAATGCCATTATATCTAAGCAGTTTCCCAGTAACTGCAACCATCATTCTTAAAAATAAATACCTAGAACAGGTAAAAATAAATAAATTTTAAAAAATAAATACCTAGAACAGGCACCAATGCCCTCCTCAAAATACAGGTCATGGTAATGAACTTCAAATTTTGCTTTTGTACAAAAAGAAGAATCAGGCCTTTCTGAGGCAATTCTATGAAGCCACAGATACAACCATGCAAACAATAATTGAGGCTTAACAACTTCAAGAATAAACACAGCTTCTAGTAATCGTGTCCATTATACATCATGCGGTAGTAAATGGAGAAACGGAAGTGGGGAAGAAAAAAAAACACTAGAAAGACTCCTCATAATCATTTTTACTCTCACATAATTGTAAGCCTACTCTAGTAACTCTTCTGCCATAAAACTTCATACAGTTTTTTTTACACATGTTGAATGAAAAATACTTTATGACTTACACTTCGCTGCTGACAAATCACTGGGTACCCGTGTACTGTAAGCAAAGCAAAGTCTTTGTAAGGAATTATTTTAGACAGAATGCATATTGCACGACCACTGCATTTGGGTCAAAGTCTTATTTAGAATAAACATGGAAGGTCTATTTTTTTGTTTTGCCTTAACACTATAGTTTTTGCTATTGTTCTAGAGCACTAGTACATAGCACATCTATTATGCCTTACACTAAATGCATACATCATTTTGGAATTCCTTTGGTCTTCTTGCTAGATTTATTTACCAGATGCTTACATTCTAAATTTATACCCATTCTTAAGGGTTTATATAACACACACAGTCTTTAACTCTGTTAAAATTCTCTTAGTTTTCTCTTTGAACTTGCAGAGAGTTTTCTTACACTTTCTTTTCATTTCATTTTCTTTGCTCTTCTAGGCACCACTCAAGGCAAAAACTACTGAAGTTCCACTTGAAAACCTCACTTATAACTTTTGTTTCTGAAGCTAAACAGTAGTTCAGTCTGTAGTAACCTCAACTAAGCCTTGGGCCATTCTGAAGTTATAGTCATATAAACTCATTAATTTAATTTTGGTAATTTTTGTGGCCCTACAGGAATCTGAAAGATGTTTAAATCTCTTACATTTTCCATCAGATTCATTAAGTTAAAGGACAAAAAAATGGAGCGCTATGAAGAAACTCAAAAGAACATTCAACCTTTCTCCTGTTCAAAGATGGTTTAGGATTGCCTAAGGTAGGTACTTATTGTATGAAACTGTAAAGGACATTCTTCAACCACTCTCCTTGGTTCGTTTCCATTCTTTTCCCTTTTAGGTAAAAGGTTTTTTGTATCCTAAATTTTATCTACAAAATAAAAATTAAAAAAAATATTCTTATCTACTTGGGCAGAGAGTATAGGAAATTATTTTTTTTATAACAGCTTCTAAAAATTTTAAAAATGTTTTCATGTTTTTCTTCGTGTTTTATTCTTGTAATGTAGCAATCTTGGGGGAGTTTCATATTTGATTTCCAAACATTCCTAATGGCAAAATTAAAGGAATGAATTAGCAAGGATACTTATTTGCTTATTCTTCATGCACAATGGAATTCAAAAAAGGTAATCTATCCAGAAAGAGAGAAAAAGCTTATTTTACAAACCCTACATGACTTCCTGTGTGTTCATCATGAAATATTTCAGAATAGTCTCTGCCATATATGGCTGCAATACTCTGACAGAAGTCTTCACACTACTGAGTAGAACAGGACAATTTCTCTTCTTGTTCTTTATCCTCCTAATATATTCCTAAAAGATACTTTTCCCATTACACTGCTGTTCTCTGCTTGGCCCTTCTCTACTGCAATATACGTATTTTTTTCTGACTCTCCAATTACTCTGTTTTGTATTTATTCATCTGATTCTCCTAACAGTAGTCCTTTGTATTTCGAAGGTCTATAGTTCTTTCGGTTCACTTCTCCAATTAATTTTTGTTCACTTCTCCAATTATCAGAATTGATTTGAGTTCTAGTCCCATTGCTCAGTGTGTTTGCAAAAGTTTTTTGCTATCACTTGAAAAACAGGTTGATTAATTCTCAGTTGCACATTCCAAGTTGTTGTAATATCTCCATTGATACTAATTAATTAAATACATTAATCAAAACTTAATGCATCATATCTTAGCTTATCTGGTTTTATCTCTTAAAAAAAAGAAGCTACATGAATTTCTAAATATAAACTGGATAGTTCAGAATGCTACATATAAATGAAAAGAAGGAAAAAAGTCCCTTTCTTAAAAAGAAATGTCGATTTTTCTAGCACTAAGAATTTGTTTCATAGTTTTCAGCTCTATCTTGAGTATTGGAGTATATTTTTACATTTACTGTAATTTTACTTCCTCATTTTTTTTGTAAGTGCTGATAAATATTATTTCATAGAAGGTGACCACTGACAGGCAAACACAGCATCTATTCATATACATGCACACACCACCTTGTGTATCACCTGCAACAGAAACATTGGAAAAATTATGTTTTTTCAATCATAATGATTATTTACATAAATCTTCAATCACTGCAGAATGTTCTGCTTTATTTTCAGATTATTCTCATATGGAAAAATTTACACAATTCATTTAATATAAATCAAGATTTTTTTTGTATTTCTTTATGCACTGTACTAATCAACTTAAATCTCAAATCCTTCTCTGTTTTGTTGTACCTGAGATCTGCATGGTTGTAGAAAACCAGGCTCAAAGGGACCTCTGAGGTCTTATGTAAACCAGTTTCATCTGCCCATCACAACTGATGAGCTCCTTGAAGCATCTCCCAGCTGAAGGCCAAAGATTTCCTTTGAGTTGCCTTGCTCAGCATTTTCGAGTAAAAGCATGAGTAAATTCCTGTAACAGAGTTTAAATGTGAGGAAAATCCTGTTGCAGTATTTAGAAATATGCAGTTTTTCACCCAAGCAAATGTTTCCACTGGAGGGACTGACTTTTAAAGAAACATCCACTACCCTCTTACCACCTGTATACCCACATATATTTGTTATTTTCTACATCATTTTTATTTCAGCTATGAAACCATAAAAAATTCCTAACTTGATATCTCTTGGTACCTTGGCATATTTTGAGATATATCAAGGTAGCTATTTTAACTAGGACACTGTACTGTGTACCCAGTAAAAAAAACCTGAAAGCCTTAAAAAAGCCACCAGTAAGATCATCAGTACCTTTACACCCGCGAGGAAGTCTCAGAGAACTTGCACCTTTACATTATTAGTAGTGTAATATTTTATGAAAAGTGTGAAAAAAACATTGGACTCAGAGACCATTTCTTCTGTAGATGCCATTGTCCCAGAACACATGTAAGAAGAAAGAAATCTGTTGCTTCTGTATATATTCCTGTACATGTTCCTTAGGTACTAAAGTGAATGGAATCTGTAGAAGAGAAAACAATGGTCATGAAAGAGGAGTTGAGAAAAACCAAATACAGTCCAACAGAAATGCATGAGAACCAGGAAACCAGCTAGAAGTCCCCCTTCATAAAAAAAATCCAATTTCACAGCACCTCCTGGGTTTTTAAACTCAATTAGTCCACACAAATTAAGATCTTAAAGAGTTTGCATAGGGTATCCTTAGTTCTCAATTACTAAGATCGGCTCTGCTGTTTTACAAGCCTTACTATTAAAACACAAGGTAATTTACCATGGATACAAACTAAAGGTTAAATCCTTCACGGAAGGGGGAATTGGACATCTGGGAGTAGGAGCTGTTTGATGATAAGGCATAGATGCATTTTAGCATCCTGCACTGCGGGATTGCGTGCGTGTGCTGCACACATTCTGCAATTGTTAGCTAAGTGGAGATACCTGCAGTTGGTCACTATGAGTGGGTAGTGACAGTAGAAGAGACACATGTATGATGGATACTATAGAGACATTTTACCCTAAGAGAGATTTAAACACCTAGATTATGGGGAAAAAAAAACCCTGTCTTTTTCCTTTCTTCACTGCTGTGAGCTTGTCTTTCTACATTTTCACTGCATTTCCATTTTCAGTCCGGTATTTCTATTTTCTTTGGGAAGGTTCTGTAAAATCTAAGGAAGATAGATATTTTCTGCACACAATTTGAAGAAATAAAGAAAAAGGTGCTGTTCTCAACTTTGTAAATAGTATGTAAGTTGTATAATATTCCTACTGACAGTTTCTTAAAGATTGATATCTCTTACAAAAGATTTGGTCCTGTGCTTCATCTACACTCTTATGGTGGATGATAATTACTATTTAACAACCCAAATGTTTTTGCTTTTGCTATGTGCCTTTGAAGTACTGAAGAAATACAAAATCATGGCAAAGATTTCTGAAAAAGATTAAAAATATGCAAAGTGTGTCGGATTTTATACAAAGAGTGAGTAGGGCTAATATAGTCAATAGTTGGGGAAAAGTATTATTTAGTAATTCATGTATTCTATTTGTCTCTCCACTATCATGAATCTCAGTATCTCTGTATCTACAAATAGCAAATGGTTACATAAAAATTGAAAGTATAGGGTAAATTTTGATTGTCTAACAAGGAATTCAAGTGTTCTGGCAATTGTAATAAATGCTAACTCTGAATAGTGGTTAAGTGCTTTGCTGGGAGTTGCTTCAGATTTTATTTTTCTCTTAAAATTTTAATTTAATGTCTTTTTTTCTTAAAAAATTAATTTAGTGCCTTTTTGTTACCCCAAAATTCAATCTGTAAGTGCACTTTCCCCTAAAATTTGTTTCCACCACATAAGATGTTAAAACAAATTACTCTAAAAGCTTTCAGGGGATGTCTCAGAGAATTTCTAGTGCTTTAGTGGAGGGGTTGTTTTTGGACTGCATTTCTACAGTACCAAAGAAACCATTGAAAGATTTAGTCTAAATGAAACACTAGAAATTAACATGATGCTGCTTTCTATTTTAGGTTTGGGGGGTTTACACAATTTTCTTTCAAGGCAAAATATGATATGTCAATTGATACGTATTAAAAAAAAACTTTATGTTTCTGTAGAGAGAGTTCCCGAAACAGGAGTATGGCGGGGATACTGCCAGAAAAACCATGAGATCAAACTGGGGTAATGTGTATTACATACACAAATACCTACAGGAAAGGCAACAGCAAGATTCCTGCAGCTAGATTTATTCTACAGTTTATCAGCAATAACACTATTATAAGAATATTGGTTTGACAGAATTCTTCTAAGGTAACTGGATCAATTATGCAAACGAGTGTCTTATTAACCATAGAACATAACTAGATTTAGGAATACAAAAAGATGCAGATATGGAATTAAATCTTATCACATGGTTTAAAGGGAAAGTTTGGCCAAAACATAAAGCTCCAGGGTATAAAAAAGGAGCCAGCTCATGGTCAAATTTCCATATGGAGTTCTGTTTAATCTGGGGAGACAGAAACCTTGGAAGTAAAAATGGTATATGAGCATAAAAGAGGAAATAGGGTAATTCAACAACAAGCCCCTGACATTTTCATATAACTTCAAAAGACAGTATCTGAGTCAAAAGCTGTCTTAGTGAGTATTTATAATATAGCTTAAGGATATTTCCACATAGTTTCTGCAAGAAATAAAAAGAAAAACCTCAAACACATGATAATACTTAGAGATTATGGCTGATTAAAAGCATACCATTATTTACTGTATTTTAACTAATTTCCTAATGCTCCTCCACTCACTTATGTGCCCCCTGTATTTCTGTTTATTCCCATTCTCTCTTTCTTGTATTGTGGGCTGTGAGGTTCTACCCTCCTGCCTTTCATTGTAAAAGGCATTTGTGATCTACATTAAGCAATTACCTGTGCTTTCTCACATCCTTTCTATGTTCTGCATTTTCAGGCTGCCTCTGTTACTTCTCTCACCACATTATTAACTCCCAAGAAACTGCTTTCTCTAGCACTGTTGCCTAGTCTCTAGTTTGGAGTAGGGATTTCAGTTAATGCATTGTAAAGCCCTGATTGTGGATGTACCAATTTCAGCTGAACTACAGAGATTTCTGCCAGCCCAGAGAGAGGTCATTGCGTACCTGAAATAACCTAGCTTTATTGAATTAAACCTATTTACAAAGGAAAGCATTACTCCAGTCCTGGTTTGAAACCTGTAAATCCTTGTAGAATCACTTGACATGGATGATTACAAAAGTATTTGAAAGTTCATGACTGTGGATCAGATTACAGCATTCAAAAGATATTTATGTTAAATTTTAGAGTAGATATAAGCATTTAAAAGTGAACAGTAATAGAGAGAGATGTCTTTTTCAGGGAAAAAAAAGAATATTTTGTCTTCTCAACCTATGCACACCTCTTCATATCTTTAGGCAATGATCCCCCATTGTAATTTATGATCCAAATTAAAATTTGTTATAAAATATGACTAGCTGATTCCAGTTAGGTTTTCCAGTTGTTAAACATTGTCTCTTATCAATAGATCATGATCTTGATTAAAAGATAGAATAAATCATGTCATACCAGCTCTGTAGAAAGATATAATTTCATTTATCCAGTGCATTAACAGAGAGATTAAAAAAAATTGCTGATAGGACATTTATATTAGATATATTTGTGTTTAAGAATTCTTTCTTGTCTTTTGTTTACTTTTTTCTTAACATTTCCTTTGTACAAGGATAAATCCTCTTTTTCTGTTTCTGTGCCCCTTAACAGATGCAAAACCAGCTATTACAATATAAGCCTATTTTTTCAAATTAGGAAGATAAATACACAGCATCTATCAATCTCAGCTTATGACATTTTCAGAGCACAATGGGAGCATTCATGGCAGAGTATAGCATAGTGCTCCTAAAGCTTGCTCTTTCCATATGCAGTTTATACAGCTGCAGATTATAGATATCTGAAGAAATAGTCACATAGACTAGAGTGAGACCAAGATGAAAAGAGGCAGCTATCAGAGACAGACACAAAACCTCTGTCAGATCTCCAGTGGGCAGGATCATGGTGACACAGCTGAATCAAGTGCTCACCTCACTCTATCTGGGGGTGTCTAGTAACTGCCTACCAGACATGTAGAAGCTTGGGCACCTGTGCATCTGAAACAGCATCTAGTAACTATGAAAATTAGCACAGAAATCTATTTGAAATAGACATGAGATAGATGTGATTTGCACAGGTAGACTGTTATATCTGTAACATCAGTAGGTGTTTTTTTAAGCATTCTCATGGACAAGGAGAAAAGATTAAATTAAGCAGCTTTATCTATACTGCAACAATACAATCCTCACTGACAGCTATGGTACAGAATCCTCAATAATTTGTGAGTGGCAGAGTCTGTTCACCGCAGGTAACAATAAGTTGATTTTTTTTTTTAATTTCATTTAAGATATTTTGGGGAAAAATAAATCATTGAAAGGGAAGAGAAAAAGTCCTGAAAATGAATTGTGATAGAGTGGAAAGAAGTTTAGCTCTCATGGCTGTAGCTGCCAAGAAAAGAAGCAATGACAATAGGTTTCAGGCTTTTATGCTTTTTATACTGATATACTGACACAGTTGATTATTAAAAAACACTAACATGCAGTCATCTGGATATCCACAAGCAACATTTCCACACATATTCATCTAAATATTATGCAGCCATAATTTTTAAACTTGTATATGTTATCACTTATCTCTCCACTGATACTAGGATAGGTGCATAAATTCTCTAGTTTAATAAGTAAAACTTCACAGTAGAGAATTCAGAACAGACACCTTACCTTTGTTACTCCTCTCCACTTCTAAAAGTACTTTTACATCCTTATAATCCAAGGAAGTCAAATATAACTTCTTCTGCGGAAGAATCACTCTTTCATTTAAAAATTATCCCGTCTGTTTGAATATAAATATTAATTCAAAAAATAAATTTTCAGGGTAGCAATGATCTTAATACTTAGCATGTGTGTGGCCTGTTTCCCTGTACAGGAAATAGAATAACATTGTTGTTTTACCCTGTTCCAACAGGTAAAACTGTTTTTAAAATTGCCCCTTGAAAGAGAAAGATTTTCTTAAAAGAATAAAACATCATTAGCAACTAATTAAACAAGCTTTATTTCAGATTATATATCTACGTTTAAAATTTTCTTTTTATAGTGTATGTTATCCATGTAATCCTGCTTGATTTTTAGAAACCAAGTAAAATTTGGAGAGAAAGAAAGCATCTTTTCTGATTGATTCTCATCGTCAATAAATTACAATAAATTTACAATTACCTTTGTAAAGAGCTAATTTACTATAATTAAGCAATTGTTACAATGAATATTACTATAATTTTAGTAATATATTTACTTGAAGCAGTCAGAGACACAGTAAATAATAAAGTGTGAGCATGCAAATGAAAAGCCATGAGTAATTTCCAGCCATTGTGGCATGTGTGTATGGAGAGCTTACATGCAAGAGGGGAGAGAGTGAAAGTACACCTTTTTTTTCTGCAAAAGATCTTCAGACCTTACTGCAGTAACTAATGTCACCCTCAGCTTAATCTAGTGATTCTGTGAATATAAGACCTGATATTATCTCTCAGTGTATAGAATTTATATCCTTACTTTACTGTCTGATATTACAGCCAGTAATAAAGATGTTCCTTTAATAAGCAGAGTAAAAGGTCATGAGTTCATTCCTCCTGAGCGTCGTGATGCCTGTAAAGAAGTTATAACACGCCTAACAAAATTGCTAGCTCTTCTTGTTCCCACAGACTTTTTGCTTTGGTGTTAATCTGCAGGAAAGATGGGGGTGAGGGAAGAGAGAGATAGAAAGGTGCCCTGAATTATGCCTAAAATGTTTGACAGTGGGATTCAAAATAGCATAATTAGACCAAGAGAAAAATAAAAGAAGTTATTGTAACCACTATTTGGGTGATTGATAGAAAGTCAGTGGGGGATTAGCAAATGAAAGTTTATATAATTTTACATTTTAAAAAAATTCCATTACTTGTAGTGTGGGAGACATCATGCAAAATCTCCTCTTGCCAAAATGGCACCAAACAGCATTTATTTTTCAGTTTCTCCAGGTTATTGCAGGCATTTCCTTATACATTACACTTTGTGCCAATCCATATGCATAGATATGTGTCAGAAATGACAGGAAAAAAGGCCGGATCATAAATAAATTAATTCATAGTTGTTTAAAATAAGGATTCCTAATTTTTGCAGCCTGCTCTATCTACTTGAGTTCTACTTCTGAGCTGAGAAGGGGGAGAAGATGAGGGCCAGGTTTAGCAGGGAATACTGCAAGGGGTGTCACAGGACATTGTAGAAGGCATCTGGAACTAATATTGACCATATGCATAAAAATGAAGTTTGATTCACTATGAGACTAATTTGGTCTGGCATGGTTATGACTTAGAAATGCCCAGACTTCTGCTGATTTTCAAATCCCAAGGTCTTCAGCTGTTTTGCCAATTGAGTTTCTTATTTCTGAGGGACAAAAGCATTACCAGAAATTAATTTATAAAGCAAGGGAATCCCAGTGACACAGATTGTCCCACTGGATGCAGAAAAATCAATTTGTTAGAGAAGTACAGAGCGCACTGGCTCTGACATGTGTAGGAAAGGGTGGTAGACACTGGTGCAGGATGTACATGGGACCACATGAAAGGGGAAGCGGTAGGAGATGTGAGAGAAGACAAAGGAAGATACAGAAACAGGACACGTGAGGAGAAAGATGAAGAGGCCTGCCTGCAGAAATGAAATGGGAGAGGAATGTGTAGGGGGACATTGATGGAGACATGCTGGAAATGCACTCTTGGAAGGAGTTGAGGTTTGGCAGGGAGGCACTGTCCATGGGAACCCATGCTGGATCACAGACAGCCCTGAGGGACTGGGTTCAGGAATGATCCCACAGTAGAGCAGAAAGAGACCTACAGAGAATGCAGCCTGTGGAGGGACTGGGATAGTGACAACCCCAGAGGGCCTGGGGCTCGTGAGGGGACCCTTACCAAGGCAGGGTAACCCTGAAGTGTACAGCATCCCATGAATGCTCCACACTGGAGCACAGGAAATCATTAAGAAGTGACAGGCAGTGGAGGAAAAGAATAGGATGCAAAGGGCAGCAGAAAGAAATGGCTGTACACTGACCTCAACATTTTGTAATGCCCATTGCCTCTCCAAAAATGTGTGGGAAGGATTGCATGTATTGAGCTACAAAAGCAAGGGAAATTGAGAGTAGAAAAGGAGAAAGGAAGGTGGTGGACTGGAGAAAACCTGAGAAGCAGGAAAGGTAGGTTTTTTTCTTAGCTGATTGTTTTCTTTCCTTTTTTAATACCTGAGACCATTACTAAAAATTTATGTTAGTTGGAAACAAATGAAATGAAGTGATAATCCTGGTGTCAAGACTGTTTTGCCCATGGCAACTTAAACAATGTTTTGTAATATTATTTGAACTAAAATGACTTTTATCTAAGCATGGGTTGAAGCTCGTGTTGTACCCAAGCTGATTTATTTATGCTTGGCCATGTGCAAAATCCATATCTTTTTCTTAAGTACCAGTTCACCCCTCTCATAATGCCATTTTTAATGCTCAGTTTATTTCCACAGGTCCCACCAATAATTTAATGTTCCTTTGTGTATGGCATAAGTGAATGCATAGGGGATATACAGATGTCCTTCAGAATGCTCTGCTTCTTAGCCAATATATGAAGAGAAGGTCAATGTTTGAGAGAGAAAGAGACTATGAGGGCAGTAAAATCAATGAATTTTTTGTTTAATTTATCTTGCAGGATGACCACCAGCTGTTACTGCATCAAATCAAAAACCAAAACAGAAACACAAAGAAACGCAACAGAGCTTCCACGGGAACTGCTGTGAAATGTGTGATGGCAGCACTTTCTGCAAGTACAGAATATGCAGAATGGAGTTAAAAAAACAAAACCAAACACAAAATCCCCAGATAGTCTTTTCTAGTCAGGAACTATTTTTTTCACTTAGATACCACCTGGAAACCAAATCAGTTTTACACAGCAGGTAATTTCCAGAATTCGCAGTATTAAATATTTGTCTATAGAGTGTTGTGTATGAGTAGATATGAAAGAGAGACAACACAAAAAAAATAGATTGAAAATCTATATGAATCTTTATGCTAAATCTTATGCAGTACTGATGCAATCCTCTCCCTAATATATATTGTAAACCCAACTAGTTTGGAGCAAAAGTTCATTTAAAAGACAACCTGCTACTTGCTGACCTACTACATGCAGTTAAATACCATCCTGAATGCTTGAGTTTAATGGTTTAATTTATTTTGTCTTAATGTGGAAACTGTAGGGAAGCAGGCATATTACCTTTCTAGCACACTATCCTCTCTTTGGTAACTAGAACTTGAATTAGAGCAGCTCTCTCCCCTCATACACAGCTGGAGGTGAAAATCCCTGAAACACGAAGAACTCTTAGCTCAGAAACTTTTTTTTCTCTTTGGTGGTCATTTTGCAGCACTGTATGTTAATCCATATAAAAGAATCATACAGTTTATCTAGACATAGAACAGCGTGTTATCATACCAATTAAACAATAAATAGAAGATACAGGTATCACTGCTCTCTAGTTTACAGGAAACAATCGAAAGATGCTGATACTTAGCATACTTTTTCACATTTCTTGTCATTTTACAAATGAATATCCTTTTTCTGTTGCAAAACTATCGCAGAAATTTCTTCTGCTCTTTTAAAGAGAAGTTGTTTCAAGTTCTGTCTTCAAGTATCTCTGATTCTGTTTAATATAGCAGCTGATTTTTTTTAACTGGAAGATATTATTCTGTGACGAGGGAAGTATCTTGTGAAGCACTTTGAGGTGAAAAGAATTATTATAGAAACAGATTAAAATGACAAATTCATTTATCTTCCCAACACTTTTAATTATAAAAGATTAAAGGTATTCTTTGAGAAGTGGTGATATGTCTGTTACTTACACTACATCTCAAGGATTTTCCATGAAAAGTCATCAGGTTAGAGAATTTCCTTTTATTTCAAACTGTGCTTTGTTTTTCTGAGAAACGACTTATATAGGCCACAGTTCTCAGATGCATAATTCTTAAAAAAAATTTTTGAACATATAAATCAAGTCAATAATGGAAACATTTAAATTTAAAAGTCTCATAATGACGAAAGAAACATGGACAGATATTTACCTAGAGATATACAAGTCATCCAGGAGACATGTGAAGTTGGAGAACTTTTGGTAAATCTTTCATAGGATCTGGGAAATCACCATTTTTATCCTTTGATTAAACATACAGAAAGATTCTTGGAAGAAAGGAAATTGTATGAAAAAATACCTTTTATCAACACGGTATGTGGAATTGATACATATGAAATAGTCTTCCATTGACTTAGTTATAGCCACTCACTCTTCAACTTCTGCTGGTGAAATGATGAAGTATTGAAAGTACTTAACTTTAAACTTAACTTTAATTCATAGCTAAAGGTTATTTAAGAAGGAGAAACCAGAGTTTATTTTTGTTACTTTGTGCACAGAATTGTTAGGAAACCGTTTGTGAAATAAATGCTTTCTGAAAGATACTTTAGAGCTATATGGTTAACCACACAACATTAGGACATACCAGTTTAACAGAAACTTGGAACTTTTCTTCAGCTTCTGTTCTGTCTACATCACACTGCAGTTAAAGACTGCATAAACCAAAAAAAAACACCCAACCCCCAACAAAAAAACCAAACTCAAACATGTAGGGAAAGTATGCATTCTTTTTGAGGAAAGAACCCAAAAAAGATTTTAGAATTACAGGAAAAAAAGTCAATCTACATGAGAGAATTTCTTAAAAATCTTCTTACATCTCCTGTAGCCTCTTCTTTAACATTTTCTATGACATATCAGCAGTTCTTAAGGCAAGAGGCAAACCTTTCAAAAAAACTCCCTTCAGGCAACTGTTCAGGATATGTACTTGCAGAAATTGCAGATATTCTTCTCACCTCAATGACTTTGCATCTCTGTTTGCATGTGATTATTTCAGCAAAAAAATGACCACTATTCTGTAAAGAAATATTTAAAAGTAAGACAAAGAATCAAATGATATTTGTGAATGTCCTGTATTTTCCTTTTTGGAAACAGCCTAGTTTAGAGACTTGGAATGAGATTCAGGGAAAACATGTTTCCTTGTTCTGTCACTGAACTGACCAGCCTTAGTCAAATTGATTCTGTTCTCAGTGCTGCTATTTCTGGGTTAAATGCAGAGAAGACAGTGACCTCCTTGATGTGGTTTGACTCACTAATGAAAACCTGTAGCTATTGTTCAATGTTGTTTTCATGAGGAAGGTTTGAGGAAAGCAGGACATCTACCCCTCTGGAATAGCATGTTTTGCATGCATCCTGAAGTGCCCGCTCTGAAAGAGATTATAAGTAGAAGAATCCACATTACCATTAAAAGTGGTTTTCAGAAGAAAGGAACAAAGTTATACTTCTGTTAATTTTCAATGAAGTACATGAACTTTAATACATACTTTACTGTGCATGAAGACAGTGTAGCATTTTGGGAAACTGTTGGCACTGGTTAAATTATGTGCACCATGTAATTTTTTTTTTTAAATTCTGCCTAAAGAAGGTGGTATTTCTTATTCAGGAACATAAATAAGCACTAAAGGTTACTGAAAGATAATTAAAGATGAATAAAGACCAAACACAAGTACAAATTTATTCTTTAAGCAAATTGAACTAAGATTTTATCATGGCTTTACAAGTGGAAAGTCTAAGGCTTTCACAGACTCTATTTCAGGATAGCACGTGTAAGCCCATGGAAAAGTTTGTCAGCTAGCAATGATGGCAGAGAGAGGCTGTATTATCACAGTCAGAATATGTATCTCACTTTAAGATAACAATAATGAAATAAAGTGAAACCCACTTTCACTTCGTTTTCTAAAGCCTAAAAGAAACTTGGAATTTCCTCTATTGGTGCTCGAAGTGCAACTTGCTTGCAAGAGGAAACAGGGAATGAGAAACTTTACACGTGTTTGAGAAGAGTTTTACCAAAAGTCTGCAAAACTTCGTCTGCATTACAAAATCCTGACTCGTTCATTGACCTTATAAGAGGCTAGGTTTGCCTGAATAGCAGTAAGATTGTAGAGTTGAAGTGTAAGTTGAAGAGCCTGCTATCTAAAGTCTTTTATTAGATTAAGCTGTATTCTTATCTGTATGGGATGTCATTTTATTGTGCCATACTTCAAGAATTAATATCACATTTAGTAGCAGTAAATGATTTTTCTTCAATAAAAAACAAATACATTTTTGTTACATTAAAATGTTGCTAGCTTGGTCTTTAAATAGTACTGAATAGAAGTAGAAACCATCATTATACTATTGTCTATATAGAATCTTAAATATTCACTTGAGGCTGTGAGTACAAACTGAGAAAACCTTGTGGGGTGGTGGATATGGGCATGATGTTCATTCAGATGCTTCATGGCTGCTGTTTCACTACAACACTCAGAGATGTGTTATCTGAGGCAGTATTAAAACTGCTTACTGTCCTCTGATCCACTATGTATAATTTCTACATAAAAGACAGACAAACAGAATAGGAGTAAATATCTTTATGCAGAAGTTACAAAGTGACTAAAAATTACTGAAAATACAGGTTCAGAGGCATTGAAACATTATAATCTGTGAGTAACAAAAGCTGGTAAGTAATATCCCTGATTGGTAAATGGCTCTGATTTATCAGCGCTATGCAGTCATACAAAGGAATGAGTGTCTTCAGTCTGTGCTACCCACCTCCAGCTTTTGACACCTCTGGGAACATCTGCACTGATATGGTGCTGATATTACCCCCTATTAATTAAATCTTCTTTCTCTTGTTACTTAAACAAAAAAAATAAATAAAATAAAAAAAAAAGTAGCCATGAAGGAAAATCTCTTTTCTTCTCCTGGTTTACTGTGGAAAAATTTTTCCTTTCCCAAAGGAAGGGAATGTAAATGTACTTTTAAAAATATGACCTCTAACAAATTAACAAAGGAAAATTACGGTTAAAATAGGTGGAAAGATAATGGTGATCTTCGAAAGTTTTTGTCTGTCTATCCACTAACAAACCCATTGCAGGGAATCTCAGTCTGATCAGATACAGCGAAACTTTCTGGAATAGTATTTGGCAGACACAATGAGAACATACATAAAAATTAACTGGTTTGTCACTGTTATATTTAATATGGTTATNGTTGGTTGGTTTGTTTGTCTGTTTTTTTGTGTGTTTTTTATTTTTTTTCAATTTTGTTTTATGGGTGTGGATTGTGGGGTTCTGGTTGGTTGGGGTTTGTTTGTGGGTTTTTTTGCAATTAAAGATTCAGGTCTGGGAAGATAGGTCTGGAATACAGCTATTTAGAAAAATATTTTGGTATTAGACCCTGACAACGTTTTATTTAACAAAG